>SKCR01028682.1:0-120199 GCA_019454045.1 Zanthoxylum bungeanum | reverse complement strand
TAAAAGAGTTTATCATATGAGGGGAAAGATTTTTTTTCAGAAATTGCTCTTGCAATTTATCCCATGTTCTAATGGATCCCAACTTAAGGTTTTGCAGCCAAATTTTAGCTTTATCCTTTAAAGAAAAATGGAAAAAACTTAAATCGAATTATATTCATACTGTAATTTTGGTATGTGCAAGTATTACATACCTCTTCGAATTCCCTTAAGTGCTGATAAGGATTTTCTGATTCTAGACCATGGAATGTGGGTAAAAATTGGATGACACTTAGTTTAAAATTGAAACATGATGCATATGGGGGGAAACAATGCAATATGATGATCATGGCATAGTGAGATTCATGAATTCTCTGAGTTTCCTAGGATGATTAAGATCGTCATGCTGAGACTCATGTTCTACATGATCAACTAGATTTTCATCTAGGCTAGGTGGGTTTTCATTTCGGTTCTCGGTCATTTTGACTGATGAGGAAGGTGATGAAGACTCTTTATTTAATCCACCGCTAGATGATCGAGACCAATGTCTCATGCAACCTAAATGCAAACTATATGTTAAAATTTAAATATGTAAATGTGATACTTACAAAAAGAGAAAATAAATAATAATAAACAAATAAAAGTAAATGATAAAAGAAAAACAATACAAATGTAATGATTAGATCCCAAAAACGTCCTCTGATTCTTGTCAATTTAGTTCTCAATTGTTTATCGTTCAGCTGTCTCAATATCTCGAATTAGATTCTCATAAAAAATTATGGAAGAATATCTAGATGGGGATCTTTCAAAAAATTCTTTGGCAAAATACAAGATTCATTTTAATTGAGTTTTCAGTCTCCTGTAACCTTAAAGATTCAAGCTCATGGTTTGTCTATATGTGGGATGTGTGGGTTCAAAATTCATTTAGGATCAATCAGGACATCTTGGATCTACACAAATGCAAAGAAGAAGAAGAAGAAAATGGATGCAGAAAATATAAAAGAAAAAGAAAAAAATATATATAAGTATGTTAAATTATTATTATATCTACTAAATTAATATAAGGATGTTAAATTATTATTCTATCTATAAACTTTGGAATTTTCATCCATTTCGGCCTTGAAAACTTGAGAACTAGAACATCTTGTAAACATTAAAGTTGTAGATATTTTAGTCTTCTTTTATTGGGAACCTAAATCACCTTAATCCGATATTCAAGTAAAAAGTTATGGCCAAAATATGAAAATTACGCAAAGTTAGAATTTCCGAAATTGTAAACTGTTAGAACGCCCTTTCAAGTCTTTGGCCTCCAAAATCTAAATGTCACGTCCATATTTCTAGTTTTGTATCAAATGTATTATTTCACCTACATAAGAAGTAAAAATCACAATAAAAAAATATAAAAAACATAAATTTAATTATTATTTCACAAATGTGCTATAAGGGGATTAATGAAATTATAATTATAAAATGATTAGTTTCTCTTTTATAAAATGTAAATTTTTAATGTTCATCATCTAACAATCGTTAATTCACTTTGCCAAGACAATTCTATTCTATAAATTAGCTTTCGGCGTTGTTCTCTTATTGGTGTGAATAAAAAACTAAGTGTAGGCTCACTTGATTAAAATGCTTTTATTCGATTCCTCACTATGATTGTATCGTTTGAAGTTTTTTTCCAAATCGGAGGCTTTCCTATTTTCAAAGTTTTCACCTTTCTATAGTTGTGTAGTGTTACTAATGTATAATAGATTGTTGTATGCCAATGATGAATGTCATTGATGAGTGGTTAATATCCATATATTTACCGCACATTTATCTTGCATTTTGTATGTTATCTCGAGTTTTATGAGCGTATTGATGTGTTTTGGGTATGTTTTGCAGGTCAAGATCATATATTACGTCTTAAATGGACTCCACTAGTGATGAATCGATAAATTTGGAGAAAATATCAGAGTCAGCACGCATGTCTCGAAGCTGGAAGCGAGTCGAGATCTAATGCTTCACAAAAATGAGACAGAAGCTGAAAATTAGTGAGAATCGCGATGCCCATAGAGGTGCGTTGCAACGTACGTGTCGGATGGTGGGGATTCGCGATGCACATCCATGAGCATTGCGACACGGAAAAGCTTCCTAGTATTGTGAGAATTCAATTTTTAAAGACGAACAATACCCTCAAGACTTTTTATATAAGTACAAATCTGGTTCTAAACCTAAAATCAATCCTCATAACGTACTTTTGAAGCCTCAAAGCATTAGAAGAACACCTAGAGCAAGATAAGAACAAGCTCCCCAATCAGTGCCGAAGATTGAAGCTGAAGACTGCAAATGAGAGTTCTTTCTTCCATTTCTTCTCTAGTCATGGGTTGTAAGAATGATTTGCTTGCGTGTATTGAACAACATGAGTAGTTAAATCATTGATATATGATTGTAATGGATCTTAAGAACTTGTTTAATTAATTGGTATTTGTTTATTCTTTTGGGTTTGTTACATGGTTGTTTATTATTCTATCTGTTTAAATGCATGTTTTATTGCTTGATCACAAATAGAATAGTCGTGGTAAATCCTTAGGAACTCGATAGAGGAATATGGGTTAGCCGTGAGAATAATAGAGTTTGATCTAATTCTTTTAAATAGATTTCTGTGTAGGATGGATATATACATGCTGGGCATGCGCAGCCAATATTACAAATGATGATCACATTGCCTACGTACACAACTTCCTGTAAATTTGTAGCACTTTCAACTTCAACATAGGGCCAGAATAAACAGTTCGCTTGCGAATATTTTCGTACTGATTGAAGGATAGAGTAAATGGATCGCTCCAGTCACTGCCAACAGGATCCATCACTACATGGGCAGACTTGGTCATAAAATTCCTCGCCAAGTATTTTCCTTCCGTGAGAATAGTAAAGCTACATAATGACATCATGTCATTCACGTAATATGATTTAGAGTCATTATACGTGGTATATGAGAGATACAAAGACCTATTTCGCAAATGCCCACATCATGAGATATCTAAATGGATACATTTGCAAACCTTCTACAATGGGCTCAACATGATGATGAAAACTATTATAGACGCAGCGGCTTGAGGTGCTCTAATGGAAAAATATGAGAACCAAACATAGGCTCTACCAGAAGAGATGGAAAATAATAGCGCCTTATGGCCAACTGAAAGGAGTATTCATCAACAAGTAGCAACAGTCCATGGGTTAGAGATAAACACATATGTGGATGCCAAGCTATATCAAATCTACAAATGTCTAGAGATCATCAGCATGCAGTTTGTGAACAATGTTGGAGCTACAAATTCAGGGTGTGGGGGAGTACAAAATGGAGAGCCCTACACTCCACATGGCGAGTCTGTTAATTATGTTAACAACTACAACAGACATGACCACAACCCCTACTCAAATAGATACAATCCTGGGCGGAAGAAGCATCCCAATTTTAGATGGAAGAACATCCAATAGATAGGACCATAAGATAGATCACAATTTCAGTAGCAGCAAGGTTTGGAAGAAATGCTCCCAAAGGTTCTCAAAAAGCAAGAAACCAAATATGATGCCTTTTATCAGAGCCAGACAGCAACCCTAAGAGCACTGGAAACCCAAATGGGACAGCTAGCCCTTAGATAAAGTTAGAAGCCACAATGAGCTTTCCCAAGTAACATAGAAGACAACCCCCAGAAGTATGGAAAGATTTTTACAATGTCATCTCAGACAGTAATGAGGAAGCCCAAGCAGTTGAGCCAATCATCACCTCCACACCAACAAAGCAAAAGCCTAAGAGAAATATGTTGGACTATCAACCAAAGCCTCAATTCCCGACTAGGCTAATGTCAAAGAAATAACTAGAGGAATATAAAGAGGGGAAAACACATAGAAGAGCGACAACTTCACTCATGGGAAGCACTGTCAAAGAGGAAAGACTCACAGAGGTGTGTAATGTCATACTGCAAAGAACAACCACGATTAAATATAAGGATCCTAGTATCTTCACCATAGACTGCACTATTGTAGATTTCGAGTCAAGAGCATTATGTGACTTAGGGTCGGGGATCAATCTAATGACGTTTCCTATGGCAAATAGATTGGGATATCATGACCTGAAGCCAAGTTTTATGACATTGCAATTTGCTGATAGTACCATCAAGCTACCGAAGGGGAATATATAGGATATGATGGTAAATGTGAGTGATTTTGACCTTACAATAGATATCACCGTTCTGGACATGAAGGAAGATGTAGACATACCTTACATTTTAGGAAGAACCTTTATGGAAACAACATGAGTGATAATAGATGTACAACAAGGCCTCTTCACCTTCCGAGTGAATGGAGAGAAGTTAGTTGTCAGAAAGTTCGATGTAGCATGAGAACAATAAAGTCAAGAAAATAAAGCTTTAACAGAGCCAATGGAAGGGTGAAGAAAGTGGAGTATTGACCCCCAGATAGAAACGGTGCTCAATGAAGCAGTGGTGTGTGGAGACCCAAAGGCAAATACACGGAAGACTACTACAATATAGTTGCAGTGTGTCATCAATTTAACACCACACTCACCTCTGTATATCCCAGCCAAAATCAAATAATACCATACCAACCAAACAAAAAGTAAAATTGTTAGGGTTTGTGCTCTGAGCGCCAATTCGGATCGTATTTATGTCCGATTCATGAATACGAACAATACATTTTTCCATAATATTACTAATTTAAATGGTAGCACCTCTTGTCTTTTATATACGTATTAGATTGATTAGATTGAAACTAAATCTGGTTTAGTGATATGTATATATATTAGACAAAGACCCCACATGATTTACAACGTAGTGCGCAGTTACAACATAGTTTGTAATTGACATTGGGAAGTGTCACTATAAGTTGTATATCCTCAAATTAAGGTCCTGGTCAAGATTTATTGACACGGGTCGGTTATAAAATCCGCTGAGACCAGTACATGTCATATATCGAACTTGGTCCGATGATTTATCCTTAATGAACCATGAGTCTTAGGAGACTCGTATAGACGTGTAGGTGTTTATTTGATAAACACTGAACGACTCACTGAAGATTTCCTAATAGATGGTACACCAATGTCAATAGGAATCTTCTCGGGTTGAGTAGCATAGTGATTCTTTGACTTGAGATACCACTGTGGATATATGAGTTATCCTCCACACTTAGATGGCAGTCACGTCATCGATCTATTTAGATCAGAACTCCGCCTGTTCGTTGGGTGTTGACTTATGCTCATGATATCCTGTGAGTATCAAGAAATGATCAGTCAGTTCTGTGTACAGAGCACAAGTAGTCCATAATTTATTAGCAATCTGTTAAATCTATGGCCATAGTATACTTCGGAAGTGAGTTCCGAATGTTGCTAATAGATACGTCGATGAGATTATTCCTATAGAGATTTGATGTTTATATCTATATCTTTGGAATAATCCGGATACCTATGACGGATGGATTATACGTATGCAGTGACCTCGACCTGTATGATTCAACGAGTTTATCCGTGGTCGTCATAATTTACGGGTGGGTGAATTATGGACACGAAATTGGATTTCATGACGGATATGCCTGAATCTAGAGAGTCTCACTAATGAAATATACTCGTAGAGCACTAGGGCAACTATTTTGAATAATACTGATTACTTATAACTCGTTTAACGGTTAAAAGAAAAATACATGCTATCGGGACCTAACGGTCATTTCTGAATTAATGTGTATTTGTATTTAATATTTTATTTTATTAAATACACATTAATAAAATATCAAATTGTGATATTTGGCATATATCATTAATATATGTATTTGAGATATTTAATGTAAATATAATACATATATTTAAGATATTTGTATTTAATTATTTAATTGTTAAATAATTAAATTAATTAATAAAATAAATATCTTAATAATGATTTGCTTTATTAAAGTTGGAAAATGGCTTGATATCATTGGAACAAATTTAGGTTCACTTTATTAAAGATATTTGTTATCTTTAATTGAGTAAAACTTGTACCAATGATAATGCAACAAAACTAAAATATTTATTATTTGTTTTTCTTGTTGTATAATCGGCAATTTGGAAAATTGGACAACAAAATTGGTTTTGTTTCATTTTTCAAATCCAAGACAAGTTCAACAAAATTAAATATGTATTTGACAATTTAAGGACCAAAATGATTAATTTACAAAGTGTATGAGTCTCATAGCAATTAATGATAAATCTGATTTTTCAGATAAAAATTCAGTTTTTAGTTATTGAGTAATTAGAATAAATTGGTTTATTTTAATTGCCCAAGGAAAATATTTATTGGAAAATATTTTTGAGTGAAAATACACGAAAACAGTGTAAAGCGGCGTTACCGGGTAACGGCTGCCCAAACAGTGAACTGGGCACTGTTCGGGCAGCCCACGAACTGTCCAAATATTTTTGGAGCTGACCTGGGCAGTCCCCATGATCATTGGTTGGTCGGTTCGGCCGGAAACGCGTTTTATGCTATTTTACGGAAAAATATTTTCGCAAAAGTTTCGCGATGTTTCTATATTATTTATGTCATTATATGATATCGAAAAAATATGATTATGTGAAATATGAATAAATTATTAATATTTGATATTGAATAATTTATTCGTAAGTTTAAGAATTTTAAACTACGATTTCGCGCGAATAGCGCTTCTTCCGCTGCGCCTCCCTGATTTGACCCCAACAAAATTGGTATTAGAGCGAGTCTGATCCTAGACGCTCGATATGATTAGCCCTTTAAAATTCAATGTTTAATTTAATCATTACTTAATACATGCATGTGTTTATTTAATTTGATTAAATAAAGTAAAATCATCTTCTGTTGGAAAATCCCCGTTTAAATTAGGTTTTAAGAAAGTGATTGGTATTAAGAATATTTGTTTCTTCGTCCGCCTTGTCAATACGGATGTAAATGTTTTCATGATGCTATGACTGTAACGTGCCAAAGCTGTACAGTTATAGTTGAAGGTAGTTCATTTGCACCGATAAGAGACAAATTCAAGTGAAAGTGGAAATCTTGAATGTGCCAAAGCTGTCAGGACTACATCGGTAGCTTGAGTTTGTCATTGACAAGTTTAACTTTGATACGCCTCCTTGTGAACGTGCCAAAGTGGTCATAATGAGAAACGATCAGGACCGAACCTAGGAGACACAGTGAGTGTGATTGACAATGAGTTGTCTACCTAATGAATATACGTAGGCGAGAACGTGCCAAAGCTGTGAGTCAAAATATATTCATGGGGTCCACTTCCCATTATGGAATTCAATTGAATTATTGAATTCTTGTTTCCGTTGGGGATTACGGTATTACGTAAAGTAGTGGGAGACACTGTTAGGTTAAAAATCCTTAACTTATGTGGTATGTAATATTATATAAATTGTCGCTCATGTTGTTCCTTATTCTATTAGTTTGATAGAATTAAACTTTTATCCACTGTATACATATTATATGTGTTTTCTGACTTCAATTATGGTTGTAGAGTTCTAGAATAGGTTCTAGATTAGAATAGATAATGATATAATCTTTGTAGACATAATAGTTTCTTATGTAGTAAAGATTGACATGAATTAGTTCATGTCTCGAGATTCTTCACTGGCATTAAGAAAACCCCATTAGGTATTTGTTTATCTAATAATGACGTTTCTTGACTTCAGTGACATTCAGAGGTTACGTGTCAAACACTATTTGTTTTTCGATTATTTGCAAATGTTGTAAATAATTTGAAAGTAAATAACAAAGCTAAAGAAAGAAGATTCGTATAGTTGTGTATAGAAAATATTGATTTTCACAATATGACAACTGTAGATATTGGATATCAGATTTCTCTTCTAGTTATTTGAAATACTGTTTAATGATTGTTTCGATATTTGATATCAGAACTTGCGACTATTTGATAGTTATTTGTTCTTTGTAATCAATTGTTACATATTTTAAAATGACTAGTAGTCTTATTTACGATTAGATAAACATTAAGAAAAATATTCGATTAAGTAAATAACTTAGAACATTATTTTATGACATTTTATCACTTGAATATTGGATACTTATACCATATGGAAAATGATGGTCTGATATTAGATCACACCACATATCCTTATCCATTTAACGAATATTGTATTCGGGAAGGTGACTAAATCTCATTTAACCAATGACTATCATTAGACCAGAAAATTTATTAAATTGATACATTGGATGTATGTAATTTAATGAATTGTAAATTGCTCAAGGTAGTTTTCTTTACTTCATAACTTAGTCAATGAACTGTCGTGACTTAGTTACGTGTTTCTGATGAAACACGGATTGAATATTTTGACTAGTTCAAAGATATTTGATTTGAAGTTTTGAAAATTATATTTTTAAAATTCATCGTGAGTCTTTGAATTGTTCAAAGATGTTTGATACGATCAAACATATGAATTTATGGCAATTTGTTCTAAGGTTATTCGAAGAATTTAATTCTTATATCAATATTATTCTTCCACGATTCCATATTGATGGAATTGATTAATGGAAGAAATCGAATCTTATATATTTGATTCGTTTGATATTGAGAGTTACCGAATTAGTTTCAACACTCTTGGGGTTATGCTCCAGTAACACTAATTCATCCTTTTAATTTAGGTTCCATTAGTTTCTACAGTTACATATATGATATGTATAAGTAGAAAATTCGAATCTTGAAATGTTTGAGATTTGAATCTTTCTTTTGTATAATGGTTAT
This sequence comes from Zanthoxylum bungeanum, assembly GCA_019454045.1. Classification (NCBI taxonomy): domain Eukaryota; kingdom Viridiplantae; phylum Streptophyta; class Magnoliopsida; order Sapindales; family Rutaceae; genus Zanthoxylum; species Zanthoxylum bungeanum. The sequence goes on along the minus strand of SKCR01028682.1, from coordinate 111,463 downwards.
ATAATCGATAGTATTTGCGCCTTGGAGGTATGAATATAAGTTTATCATTTATTCTATTTAATAGAATATTGTATTCTATTTGATAGAATATATTTTCTACGATCCCGAGTAATAAAATTATTTATTACTTAGTGTGTAACATTGGATGTTGACTATTGTAGAAAAGACTTGACTTATTGAAGTCAAATACGATGATAAACTATAAATGGAACTACATAATTAATAAGATGAAAAATACCTTTTTATTACTTCCATATAAGTGCTATAGGATGTCAGAATCATTCGCAAGATTTGATACTTAATGGTTCTGTTGTTTTCTTATTGAAAAAATTATCCTATAACTTATAGTGGGAGCGATATTTGATATCGAATCCGAAAATTAACATTAGACTATAGATCTAAGATTGTTCATAGCTTACTACGATCAAGTTTGGAACTTGATTGAGCTTTTATTATGAATCGTTCATAAATGTGCAAATGGTTTACGCATTAAAAGCACAGTGAGCTTATTAAAGGTTTGACCTTTATAGTATGACAGTGAAAAAAGTTATACTCATCAATCTATTGTAGATTCTGAGGAAACTTGTCTCTAGTCGCACTGATTGAATAATTTAAGATCTGATGGTTAATGATGATATTAAATTGTATATTTTAGCTAAATAATACAAAGTGGCGTTTCTGAATGGTTTCTTCAGATAAGAGATCCATTGTGATTTCTTAGTTTGAAGAATTAGTTTTGGAATGGCCCTGGAGTTTGTATTATGCTAAGATTACAATTTAGTATATTAACTTATAGAGCCTATTGTAGACTCAGATGAGCTTTCTGGAAATTTTGTGTTCTCTAATTTTGATATCAATCAGATTGTCTGATTTTATCAAAGCATAGAGAATACATATGAGATAGATGGGTTAGTGGGAGCGTACAAATTTCTTTCTAGTGTTTACATCATAATGACATTGTCATTATTAATGTAATAATAAGATGTTTATGGGGTAAAAAGGTTTACCTCAGTCTCATTTTCTCCATGAATGTAGTGGGAGTGGTCTCTATTATATTTGATATAAAGTTTTGTATAAGATATAAAACTAAGAGACTTGTGAGATACTCTTATTTGTCGTACATTAGATATGATTTAATAAATGACACAATAAGACTACCTGTATGACAGTTAGTATAACTGTTTGACAGTTGGTATGTGTCTAATGTATAGTATTTATCTTTCGTAAATGATGATTCTTTTTTCGAAAAAGATGTTGACTAGAATGTCTAATCAATCTTATGCATCATAAGATGGTAGCATAATGAATACTATATTGAGTATGATAAGAGATATCAATTTAATCGTAATTGTTACGAGTTATTTTGATATCCTCTAGACCATAAGATATGTATTGAAACATGTTCTTTATTATCTTTGGGATATTAAGAACGAGTTTCTAATTAATGGAGAATAAAGTTCACAACCATTAGGGTCAGATTAGTTTTGAATCTAATTATGACATTAGACAGTCTACGTCATAAAGAGTCAGAAAAGATGCAGTGAGAGTGTCACCGATGATTCTACTGTATGAGTGGAATTAGTTACAACTTATGAAATATTGACTTATGAAGTTGCATAGTGACCTCGTAGATTAGAAGTTTGTTATTAGTGTTGTGTTTGTAGTTGTCTATATAGTATTTTGGATTTGATCCATAAATACTTAAACAACTTAGTAGCTGAAGCACAATGTTGATATGACATCTGAGTCATATTGATATAGAACTTAGTTTCTACAAAAATATGAATGATGCTTGCTAAGGAAAATGATTGTGTTTGCTGGACAAACTCAATATGTCGGAGCGAGCTTACTTGATGTTACCTACCTCTTGAGCGCTAGGTGAGTTCTTGAGGGCCATGAGTATGTGATACACATTGGGATGTGTATATGATACCATGGAATGACACTAGAGCAAGTGGGAGAAATTGTTAGGGTTGGTGCTCTAAGTGCCAATCCGGATCGTATTTATGTCTGATTCATGAATACGAGCAATATCTTTTTCCATATTATTACTAATTTAAATGGTAGCACCTCTTGTCTTTTATATACGTATTCGATCTAATTTCGATTAGATTGATTAGATTGAAACTAAATCTGGTTTAGTGATATGTATATATATTAGACAAAGACCCCAGCATTTACAACGTAGTGCGCAGTTACAACATAGTTTGTAATTGACATTGGGAAGTATCATTATAAGTTGTATATCCTCAAATTAAGTTCCTGGTCAAGATTTACTGACACGGATCGGTTAGTAAAATCTGCTGAGACCAATACATATCGTATATCGAACTTGGTCTGATGGTTTATCCCAATAAACCATGAGTATTGGGAGACTCGTATAGACGTGTAGGTGTTTATTTGATAAACACTGAACGACTCACCGAAGATTTCCTAATAGATGGTACACCAACATCAATAGGAATATTCTCGGGTTGAGTAGCATAGTGATTCTTTGACTTGAGATACCACTGTGGATATATGAGTTATCCTCCACACTTAGATGGCAGTCATGTCACCGATCTATTTATATCAGACCTCCGCCTGTTCGTTGGGTGTGGACTCATGCTCATGATATCCTGTGAGTATCAAGAAAAGATCCGTCAGTTCTGTGTACAGATCATAGGTAGTCCATAATTGATTAGCAATCTGTTAAATCTATGGCCAAAGTATACTTCAGAAGTGAGTTCCGAATGTTATTTAGAGATTGCTAATAGATACGTAGACGAGATTATTCCTATAGAGATTTGACGTTTATATCTATATCTCTGGAATAATCGGGATACCTGTGACAGAGGGATTATACGTATGCAGTGACCTCGACTTGTGTGATTCAGCGAGTTTATCTGTGGTCGTCATAATTTACGGGTGGGTGAATTATGGACACGAAATTGGATTTCGTGACGGATATGCCTGTATCTAGAGAGTCTCACTAATGAAATATACTCGTAGAGCACTAGGGCAATTGTTATGAATAATACTAATTATTTATAACTCGTTTAACGGTTAAACGAAAAATACATGCTATCGGGACCTAACGGTCATTTCTGAATTAATATGTATTTGTATTTAATACTTGATTTTATTAAATACACATCAATAAAATATCAAATTGTGATATTTGACATATATCATTAATATATGTATTTGAGATATTTAATGTAAATATAATACATATATTTAAGATATTTGTATTTAATTATTAAATAATTAAGTAAATTAATAAAATAAATATCTTAATAATGATTTTATTTATTAAAGTTGGAAAATGGCTTGATACCATTGGAAAAAATTTAGGTTCACTTTATTAAATATATTTGTTATCTTTAATTGAGTAAAACTTGTACCAATGATAATGCAACAAAACTAAAATAATTGTTATTTGTTTTTCTTGTTGTATAATTGGCAATTTGGAAAATTGTACAACAAAAATGGTTTTGTTTCATTTTTCAAATCCAAGACAAGTTCAACAAAATTCTACAAAGTGAGTTGAGAGAAAATTGAAGAATAAAGGAAAATCAAAGCCAAAAATTTGGAATTTGTTTTGTAAGTTTCTTACACTTTCTTCTACATAGAAAATATTTCTATTATTCTTAACTTCAAATTGTTTGTTAAGTTTGTTTCTATACTCTTTAAGTTTGTAATTAAATTTGTTGGTAGCTTGTTTGAGGGTGTTATGCATATATGATTAATTTATTTGCTTATTATTGTAATTAAGCTTAATAAATTAATTAGAAAATTAAAGTTGTCATTCTAGAGTTAATTAGCCATTCATAATTAACCTAGAGTTGTTCTTGATTAATTTCATTATGGTGAGACTTGATTGGTGTGGTAATTGGATGATTAAAGTGTTGAATTTTGTCAATTTAATGTAAATTATCTATTTGGAGTAATTTGAGAAATTAGGGTTCTTAACCCATTCCAATTTTGGGGCTTTTCATATATATGATTTAGTGTGATGTATATTTAATGTATGTCAAATTTGGGATTGATTGGAATTGATCTTGATGTATTTTGAACAAATTGGGCCAAATTGTAATTAATACAAAATCTGGGCTATTTTCGTAATTCTGAAAAATCTGGGCAGTTTCGGAATTCTGGAAAAGTTTCTGGTTTATGTTGCAAATTGTATAAATTATTTTGGGATTGATTTGGAATCAATTAAATATGTATTTGACAATTTAAGGATCAAAATGATTAATTTGAAAAGTGTAGGGGTCTCATAGCAATTAATGATAAATCTGATTTTTCAGATAAAAATTCTGTTTTTAGTTATTGAGTAATTAGAATAAATTGGTTTATTTTAATTGCCCAAGAAAAATATTTATCGGAATTTATTTCGGAGTGAAAATACGCGAAAACGTGAAAAACGACGTTACCGGGTAACGACTGCCCAAATAGTGAACTGGGCACTGTTCGGGAAGCCCACGAACTGTCCAAATATTTTTGGGGCTGACCTGGGCAGTCCCCATGAGCATTGGTCGATCGGTTCGACCGGAAACACGTTTTATGCTATTTTGCGGAAAATCATTTTCGTAAAAGTTTCGCGATGTTTCTATATTATTTATGTCGTTATATGATATCGAATAAATATGTTTAGGTGAAATATGAATAAATTATTAATATTTGATATTGAATAATCTATTCATAAGTTTAAAAATTTTAAACTACGATTTCGCCCAAACATCGCTTCTTCCGCTGCGCCTCCCTGATTTGACCCCAACAAAAATAGCAGTCAGCAACTGCATTCTCTGTGGCCATTAACAAAGGTAACCAAGTGTGGGTGAGATTAGAAGATCGATGGAAGCAGGCCAATGTAAATTAGTCCAAGTATATACTGCCACATAGAAGGAAATAACGTACAATTGAGAAGGATGCGTCTGCAAGCCTATCTTCTGAATTGAAACCACCATGAGTATTTGGGTGGTCATGTCTGGCTGAAAATGATAAACTTAGCGATAGTGGGGAGGTAACTCGATTTTTAAAAAAATGAAAGACATTCATGACCTCCTATATAAGCACAAGTCTGATTTTAAACCTAAAATCAAGCTTCATAACATACTTTTGGAACCTCAAAGCATTAGAAGAATACCTAGAGCAAGACAAGAACAAGTTCCTCAATTGATGCTTGAGATTGAAGTCGAAGATTGCAAACGATAGTTCTTTCTTCCATTCTCTAGTTTTATCTTTATGTGTTCTTGGCTTGTAAGAATGTTTTGCTTGTGTTTATTGAACATCATGAGTAGCTAAATCATTAATCTATAGTTGTAATGGATCTTAAGCATTTGTTTAATTAATTGTCATCTTTTTATTCTTTTGGGTTTATTATTCTCTGTGTTTAAATGCATGTTCTATTATTTGATCACCAATAGAATAGTTGTGGTAAATCATTAGGAACTCGAAAAAGGAAATTCAAGTTAGCTATGAGAATAATAGCACATGATCTAATTCTTTTGAATAGATTTCTGTGCATGATAAACGTATACTTGCAGGGCATGCGTAGCCAATATTAGAACTTGATCTTAATGAGTTTGGTTTAAGTTAGTTAACATAAATATATCGTTAATTGGTTTAATTTGAATATATATAACACTCTGACGTAAGCTGTAGAATTGAATAATTTGTTGAATTTTAGGTATGTGACCTAACTGCCCAATAGAAATAGGTTAGGGTACGAAATATTTATGATTCGGGTACACTAACAGAAACCGTAAATATTGGGCTAATAACCACACAGTTAAAATAAATATTAAGGGTTAGAATGTAAATAGTCAAATAATTAGTAGTATAAAAATAGGGTAGGGTTCACATAACAACATTAAAACCCTAAATAAAGGAAAAAATAGCACTAGCTGTCTCTCTCTCTCTCTCCCCTCCCGGTTCTGTCACCACTCAAAACTTTAACTTTTGGTAGATCAAAGGAATCTCAACAAGGAAAACACTTCCCAGTAAGTTTTCAAATGAAAGTTTACTTTTTAATATTTCAATATAATTCTATTATGTTTTCTTCCTCTCATACGTAAGTGTTTTTGCTTCATTGATAACACTAATGTCATGATTGGGCTGTTGGTGTGTGTTGATTGAAGGAAACCAGGAGCGTAGCAGACGCTGCTGGTTTCACAGGGGGGAGACGTCAACGTGACGTCATGCTGACGTCAACCCCAAAGGAAAGGTTGGCTGGCGCTGACATCAGCAGTCGGGAAAAATATAATAAAATTATTTAAAAAATAATAATAAATTAAAATAATAGTAATAATAATAATATTAAAATAATAATAATAACTAAAGCTAAATAAATAATTAATTAATTAATAGTGTTTTTATTAATAGTAGTATGGAAATTAAATGACGTGTAGAGACATATAAGAGTAAGAAAATAAAAATACGAATATAGGGAATAATACTTATAATTATTGAATGAAAGTCGTCGTTAACACGCCATGTTATGTATTGTTTGCAGGAACGAACTAACACTCCAAGACACTGCACGAAATTCTTGTAGAAGTAAGTAATTTTCCAACTGTACCACGAGACTTATGTATTGATTTGGGTGATACGTTTGTCGTGATTGTTGAATGATGATTGGAGTCGAGTAGATTTGGTATAGTTACGTATGTTTACTGTAAAAATATATGTTGATTGTTTCTTATTATCGTGCATATATTTTATATTCATCGCATCGCTCATGTCATGTTTAATGCATAAACTATTTCGGTAATGACATGTATTGCATCATGATTTTAATTTTGACTGGAAATGGTTTGAAATGAATTTCATGCGGACTTGGTATAATTGCTACATGCGGGGTATATGGTAAAGTAAAATGGTAATGGGTTACCGTAGGTAATTTTTTTTGTAATAGGTTACCTGCGGTCACATTTTGGTAAAGGAAAATGGTAATGGGTTACCGTAGGTAATGTTTTAGTAATGGGTTACCTACGGTAAAGTTTTGGTAAAGGAAAATGGTAATGGGTTACCGTAGGTAATGTTTTGGTAATGGATTACCTGCGGTAACGTTTTGGTAAGGAAAAATGGTAATGGGTTACTATAGGTAATGTTTTGGTAATGGGTTACCTGCGGTAACGTTTTGGTAAAGGAAAATGATAATGGGTTGCCATGGGTGATGATTCGGTAAAGGGTCACCTATGATAACGTTTGGTCAAGGTTACTGGTAAAGTAACCATTAATGGTAATGGTTAAATATGCTCTAAAGTAGAACATCAAAATCCCGGCTGGTTGTTGGGGTTTTAAGGGGGAATATCAGTAACGCTGCGGAATCACGGAAAATCAAAATTTTCCGGTTTCAAAACTTATTCTCGGATCAATTAAATAAACTTATTTATTTAATTATCCAATTATCAAATTCTGAAAAATTACACAAGAAATCAAATTTCTTGGTAATTACCGAATTGCCCCAAAACTTTGTAAATTAATCATTTGAGTCCCAAAGTTGTCAAATACAATTTTGGATGATTCTAAATCATTTCTAAAATATTTTTCAACATATCTAATGCATCAAAATAAGATTTGCAACAAATCCCCAATAATTTCTGAAATTGCCGAGAGACCCACAAATTTTCAATTAATTACGATTTGGTCCTTTTTGTTCAAAACAAGCCAAGATCAAATCCAATCAACCTAAAATTTTACATGCATCATATCCATACTATAATACATCACATATATGAAAAGCCCCAAATTTGGAGTGGGTTAAGAACCCTAATTTGTCAATTTCATCAAATTGACCAATTTAACCAAATCTTTAAAATCCAACACTTTAGTTCATTCTTTGCTTCACCAAACAAGCCTCACAACTTTGAAATAACTCTAGAACAATTCTAGGTCACCAAGGAGTGGCTCAACAACTCTAGAATGGCAACTTGATTTTCCAAAAAAATAAAAGTAAGCCATTGAAACCATTTCAAGCTTACTAACATGCATACTTCATTCATTCAAGTTCACAACAAATTAAACAAAAACTATAAGAGTATAGAGAACATCAAAGCAACACAGGATGATTCCAAGTATGTTAGAAACAATTTCAATGTTGAAGACTTTAAAGAAATACTTACAAAAAACATGATTTTTCCAAGATTTTTCCTTTAGGCCTTCAAGCTTTTCTCTCAACTTCTTTTATGTTTATTTTGTATCTAATGAACTCCTTAAACCCTAAAAGATGAAACAAAACAATATATACCTCACACAAATGCCCTTGGCCGAATTTGGTGAAGGAAAATATCTAGATATTTAATTTTTGTTTCATTTAAAGCTTACTTTAATCAACTTGCAATTTGATCATTACAACTTTAATGAAAATTCAACAAGTCAACAAAAGTAACTTAAAAATATAACACTTATATTTATTTAAGGTCTTGGCCGAAATTTGGTAAGAAAAAAAGATAAGGATATTTTCAATTTTAACTTATTAAAACAAATATCCAAGTAGTCAAAACCATTTTCACAACCTTTTCCCTTAATGTATAAGTCAACAATATACACTTATAATCATTTCCTAACTTTATCATTTGGTGAGATATTTATATTTTAATTATATTAATCATTTAACAATTAAATAATTAAATAATTAATTAAATATAAATATCTCAAATATATGTATTATATTTACTTTAAATATCCCAAATACATATATTAATGATATATGTCAAATACCTTTATTTGACAATTTATTAATGTGTATTTAATAATATCATATATTAAATACAAATACACATTAATTAGGAAATGATTGTTCGGCCTGTTCGCATGTATTTTTCGTTTAACGTTTAAACGATTTATAAATAATCATCATTATTCATAAAAGTTGCCCTAGTGCACTACGAGTATTTTCATTAGTGAGACTCTAGATTCAGGTATATCCGTCATAAAATTTAATTTTATGTCCATAATTTACCCACTCGTAAATTATGACGACCACGGATAAACTAGCTGAATCATACAGGTCGAGGTCTTTGCATACGTATAATCCATCCGTCATAGGTATCCAGATAATCCCATAGATATATATGTAAACGTCAAATCTCTAAAGGTATTATCCTGTCGACGTTTCCATTAGCAATCTATAAATAACATTCGGAACTCACATCCGAAATATACTATGGCCATAGATTTAACTGATTGCTAATCATATATGGACTACCTATGCTCTGTACACAAAACTTACGGATCCTATCTTGACACACACAGGATATCATGAGGATCGGTCCACACCCAACAAACATGCGGAGGTCTGATCTAAATAGATCGGTGACGTGACTGCCATCTAAGTGTGGAAGATGTCTCATACATCCACAATGGTATCTCAAGTCGAATGACCACTATGCTACTCAACCCGAGAAGATTCTTATTGACATTGGTGTACCATCCATTAAGAATATTCGGTGAGTCGTTCAGTATTTATACACTATAAACACATTCACGTCTATACGAGTCTCCCAGACTCATGGTTCATTGGGATAAACCATCGAACCAAGTCTCGATATACGACATGTACTGGTCTCAACGGATTTGACTAACCGACCCGTGTTAGTAAATCTTGACCAGGAACTATATTTGATAATATACATTTAGCAGTGACACATCCCAATGTCAATTACAAACTACATTTGTAACTGTGTACTACATTATATATTATCGGACTTTTGTCTAATATATACATATCTTTTTTTTCTTTTTTTTACAACTAATATATACATATCACTAAACAATATTTAGTTTTAATCTAATTGTAATCAGATCGAATACGTATATAAAAACAAGAGGTGCAACCATAAATAATTAATATTATGGAAAAAGGGATGTTTGTATTCATGAATCAGACATAAATACGGTCCGGATTGGCGCTCTGAGCACCAACCCTAACACTGGTTGCCCTGTAGCGTATACAAAGACCGATGGCCCTTTAATTTTAAATGTTTTATCGATTGGTAAAGATTTATGCTAAAATCAAGATTTTCAAAGTGTTGCATTTTTTTAAAGGTCATTTTTGCATTCATGCATGAAAATTCTTGATGGGCATTGGCTCACTGTGTCCTGTGATGCAGATGATAATCTTTTAGAAGAATATACTGATTTAGTGGTTGGTGGTTGCACGTCGGATCCATGATGGTGGCTCATGTGATTAGGAACTATGTCTTTTTCTTTTTTATTTACAGTTTAGGACATTAGAGTAATAAGTCTCCGGGATAGTTAGGTTTTGGGGGAATCTAGTATGTTAATTCAGTCCATACATTACATTTATTTTGACATTTGGTCAAGTAAGAGTTATATGACCTCTATGAATGACTATCAGTTTGGCATTGTTAGTGATTTTACTTAAATCTCAAGGGGGTGTAAAGTTAAAATAGAATTTGGTAGCGTTCTGGCTCTATACTCTTTTAGGTAAGGTGGTTATAGGTCGGGGCGCTATAATTTATCTACCTGACCATCAAATAGGCTTATAGATAGTTTAGCGTTCTAGGTGAACAATCTGTAACAACAACCCAACTGAATGAAAAGTGTAAGAACTCATTTTTTGCGTGCTTAGATACAGTTACAACCCTAGGTTTTTCGCGTATAAAGTTTTCTCCAAAAGTTATTTATTTGTTATTTGCTTAGTCTTTTAGTTAATTAGTTTATTAATAACTCTCTTACAATCAATTATTTTTGAAAATTCGATTTTATCCTAAGTTTCTGACCCTATGCGGAATATTACTCTATCTAAAATAAGTTAAAGGTAGAGAAACTATGGTTTGAATCTCTAAGTACCCTTAATTATAAACAGATGTAAAATAAAGTAAATATCAAGGTAATAAAGAGAATCACATAAGAAACTTTGTTGACAGAGTTGAAAACTCGTGTAAGTAAAAAAACACTCCAAGTATAGGCTACCACCTCAATCCACTATAATAGAGAAAACTTACAGCGATGGTATAAGACCTATGGTGAAATCTTTACTTACTCGAATACTTCTAGAGTATAATAACTATAAGAACTCCCCCAGCTCGCACCAAGCGGCCTTCTTCAGAGTCTCTAAAGCCTCTAAGTGGACAACCATGTGAACTCGCAACTCCAGAACTCTGACTACCAATCTTCCTCATTTAGAACTCTGAAGGTTTAGGAAATTGGGTTAGGGTTGTGTTTTTTGTGTTGATGGCTATCAAAGAACAATCTTACAAAAGTAAAGAAAACAAGAGAATCAATGAAATATTCTTGGTTGATTGTCAAGAAGGAAGAAACGAAGTATATGATGCCTCTCAGAATAGTGTTTCTTCCCTGGGTAAAGTGGCTATGTTTTTGTTTAAATAGGTTAGGTAAATATAGGGTTTTCCTTGTGTAAAACTGGCTTAAAACGCGTATAAAATAATTCACTTATGCATGGACATTCGAATTCCCCTCAAACGCAAAGTTTATGCCTCCGGGCGTTAGAACGCTCAGACGAACGCAACGCGAATGCATGTCGCGGACTGATTTTGAGTTGCAATTTTAAATGCTTGTAACTTTCTCGCCCCTTTGTGACCGGCGTAAACACACACGTATAACGCAAGCGCACGTATCGTTCAAGTAGTATAAAAATATCGATCCCACGAGAACTTAATATCTAATCTATTAATTTTATGAGGTCAAATGATTACTAGTATCTAACAGGTTGTTTGATTGATTTGAAATGGTGACGATTCTAAATTTAAAAACAAGTAAATAAAATTGTTCGAAAGTAGGTTTTAAGAAAATTCAATATTAAAAACTATCTAGGGTTGTGATTTCTTCCAATATCATTTTAAAGATGAAGTGATTATTTTATGTTTGTGTAATAAATCGGTTTACTATCTGAACACTAAATTATGCAAAAGCCTCTATCGATGGTCAGACGCAAATACCCAGTTTAACCCAATTGAACCATATGTCTATGTCAATCAAATTATCTGGATTCATTAAGTTTAAGTTCCAATTATGGCTACCCCCGCCCGACAGGTATATGACTATCTTGTAAGGAAATCTATTAAAGGGTTATCTATCCTCAAGGAAGATCGTGGGCTATTAAGTCTAGGCTGAAACCTAAAATTCCTTTGTCAAGTTTATTTTAGATTTACCACATCAATCTTATTAGTGGCCAATTAACAAGACGCATTAAGCTTAAGACTTAATAAGTAAACCTTTAAATTACCCAAACTATAATATAACCCCTTATAAACCAGTGATATTGGATTTCATCACAACTCCAGATAACTGGCTTAGTTACGACACATATTTACGAGTAGTAAAAAAAAACTTAAATAAAATAAAAGACATAAAGTAAAATACTGAAAAGTAAATGACGGAAAGTAAATGCTGAAATTAAATACTGAAAAGTAAATGCTGAAAAGTAAATGCTGAAAGTAAATTACTGAAAATAAATTGCTGAAAATTAAAGAAAGAAAAGTACTGTGCGTAAAAGTAAATTGCGGAAAGTAAAAACTGAAAAGTAAAGAAAAGAAAGTGCGAAAGCGGAAATTAATTACTGAAAGTTGTAAATAAACAAACAAGATACAATCTTCTTAGTATTCTTAAGGAATTCCTTAGAAGAAAGTATGAATTTTACAAATGAAATGACTTAGTATTTATAGGCAAAATTTTGCCTCCATCAAATCATCCACCAAATCAATTATTAATTGCTCCAATAATTGCTCCACTAATCTCTTATCATGTTTGGTGATGATTTGATAATTTTTATTATTTATTTATTAATTTATTTTTTTTCTTTGAAAATGATTGAAAGTGACTTTAATAATTACACACAACACACTTCTGGATGGTTCATCAATTTCGGGCATGAAATTGTCAGAATTCGAAATTATTTTGTCTTTAAAAGTTGTATATCTTTGAGTCTTATTTAATCTGGAACTTGAATCAGCTCAATCCGATATCGGAGTAAAACGTTATGCCCAAAATACGAAAGATGCGCAAAATTGGAATTTCCAAAACTGCACTTCGTCAAAAAAGCCCTTTCAAGTTTCCAATCTCCAAAATTAAAATATCAAGTCCAATAATTACCCTTATTTGACCCATATTTCGTCCTAAATGATTTCATTGAGATCCGATATTATTTTATCTGCAAAATAAACTAAAACACATCAAAACGTTCATCAAACCCGAGAAACTAAACAAAATATTAAGTTAAAGGGGCGGTAAATATTGATATATTTTCCGCTCATCACACCCCCTAACCTGATATTTTGCTAGTCCTCGAGCAAAATAACAAAATAAAATACAAGAAACAATTAAAATTAAACTAAGCCACTTTCGTAGGGATCACGGTTGCATTTAGCATATGCAACAAGCCTTTAAACCCCTAGGTGTCCCTAGCGGACGAGTTATAGTCTCGTGAGGGCTTACATCAACGATACCCACAAACGTTTTACAAAAGTAAAAAGGTAGTGAAACTAATGCACACAAAAGCAAAAAGATAAGCGAAAAGAGAATAAAGATGTTAGTGACTAATCAGGTGAAACTTCTACTACAAGTTACTAGTTGTTTTGTTTCATTCTAAATTACCGAATAAGTAAATTCTCAGATTATTTTTATCATTCTTCATATACACAGCCAACAAAATATTAAACAACTCATTTTTTCCCACAACAGTCATAAGTGCAGTTGATAAGAGTGTAATATTTTTGTCATAAAGTTCTATCAGATTTCACACCTTTTTTGCAGCAATGGAATAATTTTTCTGATTTTTCTGATTTTTTTTCTTTGATTTTTCTCTATTTTTTATTTATATACAATATCTTTCATCTATGTAACGAGTGTTAGGTCGGTGGCTCCCAAACCAATTGGCTTTAGGGCACCAGGTGTTAAGACACCCCTACGGACTTAATTACTCAGACTTCAAAGATATATATATATTTTTGCAGCATCTTTGATCCATGTAGCGAGCTTTGGGCCAGTGACTCCCAAACCAGTTGGTTTTAGGGCACTAGGAGTTAAAACACCCTTACAGACTTAATAACTCGGATCTTAGATTATTTTTTTTTACTCCATTGCTTTTTGACATGCTTCCTCCAATTTAACTAGAGGACTGAATATTACAAACTTTTCAATTACAGTTCATGTCCGTATGTTTCTATGTATGTTGATAATATCTGCTAACTGAACATATGAAGATCCATTTTAGTCTGTTTTATGGAGAATTTACAAATTAAATAATTTAAAAGGAAATAAATAAAAATTAACTGATTTCGAAAAGAGGAGTTCTGGCAGGAGCAGTTCTGGCAGTAAAGAGGAGTTCTTTCAAAGGTTTCGACACGAACCCATTTCTCCGAGCATCATCAAGAAACACATAAAGAAAATCATAAAATCCATCAACGTTGAGCAGTCCAATTGGTTCATGGTGTATGTTCAGGTTCGCCCAAGATAGTACTATAAAAATTTCCTCCAATGTGCCCAAGCCACCTGGCAAAGCAATATAAGCATCATCACGGTTAATCATTTCCACTAGTCATTCAGACATACCTGGCACGATCAGTTCCTCTCCGTTTGATGGTTCAATAAGATTTGCTTCTGCCAAGGGTTTTGAAATGATTCATACAACGTGACTGCCTCCTTCCTGTACGGCCTTTGAAACGATGCCCATTAGTCCAAGATTTCCTCCGCCATATATTAAGTGCATATTCCTTGCAGCTAAGACTCGACCCAATTCCTGTGCTGCTTCTACGTATTGTGGTTTAGTACCAACACTACTACCGCAAAACACACAGATGTTCCCAATTCGTCTTCTTGAAGTGGCTTCCATTTTTTTATGTATTTCTTTCTCAACTCTGGATACCTTCAAAAGTGCAATGATGGGCTGAATTTATAGTACCTGAAAAGGGTGAGTAAAAATAGCACAAGTATCTTCCAGAGGACGATTAGTAGCGAAATAATATCGTGATAGTCAAAAAGGTCTGGATCATGTCAGAGAAAATAAAAGAAAACAACAAAACAAATTACAATTATTAGGAAAAGACAAAGAGATATAATATTCACAAGAAAAGTAACAGCTTGATTGACGTTTATGCGTCGGGGACAAGCTTCCCATCCAATTTTCTTATAAATTGGCAAACATGGTCTTTTTGAGTCAGATTCCCGAGACTTAACAGTTGTCTTTCTTTTTGAAATTTTGAATGTAATTTGCGAAAGGCTATGTGAACATATCCACTGGGATGCGTCTCAAGAGTCGAAGATATATCATCTAAAGACTCCTTACTCAAGCCATCCCTAATGAATTTAATTTTGTCTTCGTGATTATCAGACAACATTCCTAAAGAACGACAACGAGTATTGCAATTCCAGCGTGCACATTTATAACAAACACCCATTTGCTTAGCTCTACGTTTCTTTGCATAGGTGCTTCTTCCAAAACCAGTCAGATGTGAAATAAAAGAGTCAGAAGACTCACCTTCCAATCGGACCCCGTGCTTCAATAATCCAATGAATGTCAGTAGGAATACTTTTGATCATCAATAATCTCATCCGTTCCAAGCGAGCTTTGTATACTTTCATCAGAGATTTTTGAGGGAGAGAAGGAAATTGCTTATGAAGATTTGCGAGAGCTTCTTCCATCTTGAAATGACTTAATTTGCAAAAAAAACTAAACACACAAAAATAAAACACACCAGATCACAATATATACACAAATTGCATGGGTTGCCTCTCTGCTAGCGCTAAGTTTAAAGTCGTCAGCCAGACTTGACTTCTCGAACGTTAAGCTGGATCTGAAAATGTAACACTTTCTTTTTGTCGCTCAAATGATTCTCCCCAGTAGTGCTTGACACGCTTGTTTTTAACCTTGAAATTTTTGTTGGAGTCAGGATCATGTATCTCAACAGCTCTATCTGGTAAAACTTTGGTGATCACAAATGGACCTGACCACCGTGATTTTGGCTTCCATGGGAAGAATTTCACCCTTGATTTGTTTAACAGTACCTTCTGCCCTGGTTCCAGTTGTATGCGCACTAACTTTTCATCATGTCTTTTCCTGCCCTTTTCTTTGTACAATTTGGCATCCTCAAAAGGCTGATTGTGAAATTCCTCCAATTCATTGAGCTGGTGGAACTTTTTCTCTTATGTTGCTTGTAGAGCAAGAATTGGCTCTTTCAGTGCAAAAGATGCTTTATCTTTAGGCTCCACAGACAATTGACATGTTTTAAGTTTGTCAGTAGAACTTTGCATTGCATTGGAGTTCTGAATGGTATTGTGTATCACATCAAGTTTGAAACATTCCTCCTTCTTTTCATCATCTGGGAAATTCATGGCCTTGAAAACATTGAATGTTACTTATTGGTCATGTACCCTCATGGTTAATTCTCCTTTTTGTACATCAATAATGGTTCGACCTGTAGCCAAGAATGGTCTCCCGAGGATGATTGGCACGTCTGCGTCTTCCTCCATATCAAGGACAATAAAATCTGTTAGGAAAATAAATTTGTCAACCTTGACCAGCACATCTTCAACTACACCTCTCGGAAATACGAGCGTTCTATCAGCAAGTTGTAGTGAGACTGAAGTTGGCATTGTTTCTCCAATCTGTAATTTCCTGAAAATAGAAAAAGGCATCAAGTTAACACTAGCACCTAAATCACAGAGAGCCTTACCGAAGTCATGTTCTCCTATGGTGCAAGGAATAATGAAACTGTCAGGATCTTTCAACTTTGGGGGAAGTTTCCTCTGAATGATAGCGCTGCATTCTTCTGATAATGCTACTGTCTCGTAATCTCCCAATCTCCGATTTCGTGAAAGAATGTCTTTCATGAATTTGGCATAGCTGGGCATTTGTTCCAACGCTTCTGCAAATGGAATGTTGATATACAACTTTTTAAAGATCTCCATGAACCGAGAAAACTGCTTGTCCAATTTGTTCTTCTGAAGACGTTGAGGAAAATGTGGAGGTAGAATGATTTGTTCTTTTTCCTTTGCTTCTTTTTCCTCCATCTGTTGCTTTGTTTCTTTTGGAATTTCCTCAGCAGCTGTTTTGGCTCCAACATCTTTGTTGATTTCAGTACCGTTTTTTAACATGATGGCATGACATTGTTCCTTCCCCATGTTTCTTGGATTTGGCTCTGTGTTGCTAGGAAAGGTACCTGGCGGTCTGTAACTCTGAGCATTTGCCAGTTGTCCAATTTGATTATCCAGTGCTTTAATAGAAGCAGATTGACCTTGAATTAATGCTGCTTGGGATTGAAACATAGCATCATATCTTGCTGCTTGAGATTGAAACATAGTATCATATCTTGCTGCTTGAGAGTCGTGTTTTTGCTTCTATCTTTTTCAAGTGGGTCAACACTTCTGTTATTCCTGGTTCATTTGCCTGCTCCTGGCTTTTGTTCTATTGTTGGAATCCAGGTGGTGGATAGTTCTGCTGTTGGGCTGAATTGTTGCTCCATGATAAATTAGGATGATTCCTCCACCCTGGGTTGTAGGTGTTGGAATATGGATTGTTCCCCTGTCTGTTGAAATTGTTGACAAAATTCACCGTTTCTCTTCAGTTGGTTCGACTTTGGTGCTCCTCCATATGGTGAACTTGTGGATCCAGTGGTAAGAGTCTCCAAGAATTTGCATATTTGATCTAGCTTGGCGTTGACTGCTGTATTGGCTCCACTTTCATAAATTCCTGCAATTCTTTGGATCATGCTCTTTTCTGTTGGCCACAAGGAATTGTTGTTGGCCATTTCTTCGATTAGGTCCCAGGCTTGATCTTCTCCTTTTGCCATCAAGGCTCCTCCAGCAGCAGCATCATTTGTGGTTCTCATTATTCCAGAAATCCCATTATAGAATGTTTGGACTTGAAGCCATTTTGGAATCTCATGGTGAAGACATTTCCGGAGCAAATCTTTATACCTTTCCCAAGCTTCGCAGAGGGATTCTGAATCTTGTTGCACAAAGGATGTGATGTCATTCCTCAGTTTTCCGGTTCTTGCTGGTGGAAAGTACTTTGCAAGAAATTTGGTGGCTAAAGTGTTCCATGTTGTGATGCAACCTGCTGGTAGTGAATATAGCCAAGCTTTAGCTCTGTCCTTCAAGGAGTATGGGAAAACACGCAATCTCATTGCTTCTTCAGCTTCTCGGTTGTAATTGAAAGTGCCGCAAACTTCCAGGAAGTTGCTGATGTGGGCATTAGGATCTTCAGTTGCATTCCCCCCAAACTGAACTGACTGCTGAATCATCTGAATGCATGTTTTGATGTCACCTGCATTTGCTGGTAAGGGAGGAAGTACAATGCAAGAAATGAGTCTGTCAACCACCGGAATGGTTCTGTCTCGAATGGGAATTGGTGGTGCAACGTTCAAAGGTTCAGGTTCCATGTTGACTAAAGCTTCTTGGCCTTCTCGCCTTTCCCTTTTCAACTGTCTGATGGTTCTTTCAATTTCTAGGTCAAGCGGTCGAAGTTCAAAGCTTCTGGTTCGTCTCATGTAGTTTCTGAGAACCTGAAACACAAGAAAATAAAAACAATAAGTAAAAAGAAATTTGATACAAGTAACGTATCTAACCCCAAAACTAATAGTGAAAGATAAATAAGTCCCCGGCAACGGCGCCAAAAACTTGACCGGCTTAAACACACACGTATAACGCAAGCGCACGTATCGTTCAAGTAGTATAAAAATATCGATCCCACTAGGACTTAATATCTAATCTATTAATTTTATGAGGTCAAATGATTACTAGTATCTAACAGGTTGTTTGATTGATTTGAAATGGTGACGATTCTAAATTTAAAACAAGTAAATAAAATTGTTCGAAAGTAGGTTTTAAGAAAAAAATTCAATATTAAAAACTATCTAGATTGTGATATCTTCCAATATCATTTTAAAGATGAAGTGGTTATTTTATGTTTGTGTAATAAATCGGTTTACTAACCTGAACACTAAATTATGCAAAAGCCTACGTCGATGGTCAGACGCAAATACCCAGTTTAACCCAATTGAACCATATGTCTATGTCAATCAAATTATCTGGATTCATTAAGTTTAAGTTCCAATTATGGCTACCCCCGCCCGACAGGTATATGTCTATCCTGTAAGGAAATCTATTAAAGGGTTATCTATCCTCAAGGAAGATCGTGGGCTATTAAGTCTAAGGCTGAAACCTAAAATTCATTTGTCAAGTTTATTTTAGATTTACCACATCAATCTTATTAGTGGCCAATTAACAAGACGCATTAAGCTTAAGACTTAATAAGTAAACCTTTAAATTACCCAAACTATAATTTAACCCTTTATAAACCGGTGATATTGGATTTCATCACAACCCCAGATAACTGGCTTAGTTACGACACATATTTACGAGTAGTAAAAAAAACTTAAATAAAATAAAAGACATAAAGTAAAATACTGAAAAGTAAATGACGGAAAGTAAATGCTGAAATTAAATACTGAAAAGTAAATCCTGAAAAGTAAATGCTGAAAGTAAATTACTGAAAATAAATTGCTGAAAATTAAAGAAAGAAAAGTATTGTGCGTAAAAGTAAATTGCAGAAAGTAAAAACTGAAAAGTAAAGAAAAGAAAGTGCGAAAGCGGAAATTAATTACTGAAAGCTGTAAATAAACAAACAAGATACAATCTTCTTAGTATTCTTAAGGAATTCCTTAGAAGAGTATGAATTTTACAAATGAAATGGCTTGGTATTTATAGGCAAAATTTTGCCTCCATCAAATCATCCACCAAATCAATTATTAATTGCTCCACCAATTCCTCCACCAAATCCATTATTAATTGCTCCACTAATCTCTTATCATGTTTGGTGATGATTTGAAAATTTTTATTATTTATTTATTAATTTATTTTTTTTCTTTGAAAATGATTGAAAGTGACTTTAATAATTACACACAACACACTTTTGGATGGTTCATCAATTTCGGGCATGAAATCGTCAGAATTCGAAATTATTTTGTCTTTCAAAGTTGTATATCTTTGTGTCTTCTTTAATCGGAACTTGAATCAGCTCAATCCGATATCGGAGTAAAAAGTTATGCCCAAAATACGACAGATGCGCAAAATTGGAATTTCCAAAACTGCACTTCGTCAAAAACGCCCTTTAAAGTTTCCAATCTCCAAAATTAAAATATCAAGTCCAATAATTGCCCTTATTTGACCCATATTTCGTCCTAAATGATTTCATTGAGATCCGATATTATTTTATCTGCAAAATAAACTAAAACACATCAAAACGTTCATCAAACCCGAGAAACTAAACAAAATATTAAGTTAAAGGGGCGGTAAATATTGATATATTTTCCGCTCATCACTTTGTCAAATTATGCGTTCTTTATATATACGCGATCGTCTTCGAGTTTACTTTTCAATGAAATTGTACACATGTCAATTGGAGCTCTAAATATTCTGAAATAACCAAAAGAGTGAACTTCATTTTGTTATCTCCATATGATGTTGTCTAAATACTTGTCCAATTGCACCGAGATCTTCAAGAATCATTACAACTCAATTGAACTTATTTTGTTATGGACATTGCCAATAAACATGGAACTAATAGTTTAGTTCTTGTTAAGTTAGCTGTAGTTTTACTATTAATAGGAAAAATAATAAGTCTTTGTGGGTACGATATCTGACTTTTAGTCATTATATTATTTGAGCGAAACATACACTTATGTGCGGTAGTGAAATCGCCATCAACTACTAATGTTATCTCTTTAAACTGATCTTTGCCGAGCAACCATCAATTGTATGTATTGTAAGTAGGTTTGGTTGAAAATCTTTATATCCTATTGGATTTAGGATACGGTACTATTTGATAAGGAATTCAAGATGATTTTTGTCTTGACTAAAAAATCTAATAGGATTTTGGAATGATATTTTTTTCCGAAATAAAAAATTCGGTTGAGATTTGAGATGATTTTTCTTCTCAAATTCATGATGTGTCATCACCCATTGTTTAAAAAAATGAACCAGGATCATATTTGGAACCTTGTACTATTTAGTATGGAATTCAATATTATTTTGTTCTGATAAAATAATTCAGTAAGGATTCAGAATGGTTTTTCATACTAATTGCAAATTTTCCTCACAATATTCTATTGATGGATGGATCTAAAGCTCGTTTAGAGATTTGTTGTTGTAATGTGACCATAGGGCACCACTACAAGAAAACTCGGAATTAGCGACGAAAAATAGCGACGGATTAATCTGTTTCAATGTTTAGAAAGGGAATAGCGACGAAATTAAAATGGATTAGAGCATTAGCTACGGGATTTAACGACGGGACAAAATTTTGTAACTGACAATGGCGAGAAATATAATCACGGGATGTAAAGCGACGGATTATTGAATTCGTCTCTATATCTTGCGACGGAATTCATACTCCGTCTCTAAATAGAGACGTAACTGGGACGGATTATAATTTCATCTCTAAATATAGCGATGGAATGTAATTCCATCTCTATATAGCGACGGATCGACTATTCCGTTGCTATATTAGCGATGGAAATGCTAAAGAGACGGAAATACATTCCGTCGTTATATTTAACGACAGAATAGTCATTTTGTCGCTATATTTAGCGACGGAATAGTCGTTCCGTCGCTATATTTAGCGACAGAAATGCATTCCGTCGCTAAATATACATGAATAAATCACATTTTCTCGCTTTCCCCAGTTGTACGAATCCCTACAGAAAGAAATCAAATTTCTCTTACTCTCACTCTCACTCTCTCTCGCGTGTTCCTCGCCCCTCAAATTTCTTTCCCTCAAAATAATAAATGATTAATTGGCCATGAAACCCTGAAACCCATGAAACCCTAAAACCCTAGCTTCGCCTGCGATCTCTCAACTTTCACTTCACTCGGTAAGTTTATCAATTCCTGCTCGTTTTATAGATTAGCTTGTTTCTTCCTATGAATCATCTGCTTCATTTTTGTCTCTTGATAAACGTTAGTGATTTAGTATTTTGATTTAAGTAATCATCTTAATATATATTTTTTTCTCTCGTTACTGTAACTATATGTAGTTTGTTTGTTTGATAAACGTTATTGATTTAATTTTTTCTTTTCAAAATCTTTTTTGCTTTCTTATATATATTTTTTATTAATGGTAGGCTGCTGTGGAGCAAATGGCAGCAATTGCATCTCAGTTGTCAGAGGAATCTGGTGAGCCTGAGACTTAGCTTGACACCAATCGTCTATACTTAGATGTGGTTGGAGTGGATACTAAGAAACACCGAGTGTACGGTCTCGGCTCTCTTGCATCACTTTCATATCCAGATTCGTTACGCAGCTCAGGTAGATCGCACTACGGTACGACTTTTGATGATACATTTGAGCAGCGGGTACAAGAGCGAGTTAAGATTGAAATGCAGACTATACAACAACGACTGGATGAAGAGTAACGAAAGAGAAATGAAGAGATACACCACCGACTAGAGGAAGAGCAGCGGAAGAGAAATGAAGATGTGTTTGATCTTAAACAGAAGATGGCAGATATGGAGCGATATTTTCAGATGATGAGAGACTTGAGTTCACAGCCTTCCTCTTCAGGTCCACCTGATCCTCCGACTAATTGTGAGCAGAGAGATAAGGAGAATTAACTTATATGTATTTATTTTATGTTGTACTTTTTTACACATAACATTTATGTAATAAAATTTTTATTTTACTATTTGTTGTTTTTTTTTTATAATTTAAGTAATTAATATATTTATTTTCTAATTTTACTCTAATATTATAATATTGTTCAAAATAAATTTAATTTCTTTAAGAATTTAAAAAATAATAATTTTATTAAAAAAACAGTAATTCAAATGTTATTAGCGACGAAATAGCGACGAAAAATTTATTCCGTCGCTATATAGCGATGGAATATTCCGTCGCTATATAGCGACGAAATATTCCATCTCTGTATCTGTCGCTATATCGTCTCTATATAGAGACAGAATGGAGACTGATATATTAATCCGTCTCTAAATTGGCGACGAAATTTTCCGTTTCTAATTAGTGACGGAATTAATTCTGTCGCAAATTTAGCGACGGAATAATATTTTCGTTGCTATATTTTTTGCGACCAAGAGAACAGAGACGAAATTTTTTCATTTCTGTTCCGTCGCAAATAGACATTAGCGACGGATTAGAGACGGATATTTCCGTCTCTATTTGTCAGTTTTCTTGTAGTACACTAGCAATTTACCGGTTTTGTTGCTTCACACAACACAAGTTTCTTTACATTCAATGTCCAATTTATTGGCGGTTTTAGGATCATCATAGATTTGTGGGATTGGAAATTAGGGTTTCGAAAGATAGATTTGTGGGCAGCTAGCTAGGCATAATTAGAATTAGAGACAACATCGGTAGAATGGATCAAGATTTGTGGATTTTGATCCTTTCTCAATTATGAATACTTAATAAATTAAAAAAAAAAAATCATCTCAAATAGTTCAGTTTTTGAATTGGGAACGATTGATTAGGATTCATAATTTTTTAGTTAAAAAAGCAAAATTCATAATAAAAATCATCATGAATTTCAATTCGATTTTTTTTTTATTTTGAATAATCCCAACTGATTTCTTTATTCATGATGAATAATTATTCCGAATCTATACCAAACAGTATTTGAGATTTTCTTGTCTTCTCTACTTAGAATGCTATGCGGATCTTTTTATTTATTTATTTATTAAAAAAAATATCACTTTAGGCATCATTACTAAGCACTGGCCCAAAATTTGATACTAGCTCATTACTTATTTTCCTGTTAAGTATTACTTATGTATTAGTAGGGGTGAGCATCGGTTCTGGTTCTACCCAGAATCTGTTGGAACCGGACCGATTTTCCGGGTTTGGAATCGGAACAGGTTATAACAGGTCCGGTTCCGGTTCCAAAAATGAAGGAACCGATTTTAATAGGTCCGGTTCCGGTTCCAAACTGGTCGGAACCGGACCATGAAACCTGTTTCTGGAACCAAATATATATATGATAATTAGTTTATTTATATTATTTTTTGTAGAATTTTTCTGTGATGTAGAATCATGAAAATTAATTAAATAAATAGTCAGGTTAATACATATATATATATGTAAACTTAAAAGAAACAGGGATAAATTACAAAGTAAAATTCCAATTTGAACAAAACATTTAGCCTTGAACCAGATTCACCAGTTCCACTCCAAAAGCAGACTCTGAAAAAGCAAGGAGAAGAGAAATCCAGGAATTCGTAACATTCAACCGTCAACTGCGCTTTAACAAAAACAGGAAAAAAATTATCTGGTATTCACTTGTGTGTTTCGTTATTGAGCTTTCGGACTCCGATTTGGTCTCCGTTTTTTCCTACGGACTCGCATCGAAATGTAGTTTTCATTTAAAATATTTTAAAATAGGGTAATTCAGAACCGGTCCGGAACCGGTCCGGAACCGAATTGGAACCGAATAATAGGGTACCCTATTTAATTTGGTAGGTTCCGTTTCCATTTAATTAGGAACCGATTTTTTCCGGGTAGGTTCCGGTTCCATGCGAAACCGGAACCGAAACCGATTTTGCTCATCCCTATGTATTAGTAGTATTAGATGTGTTCTTATTGTCTAAAATCGTCTGAAAAAAAAATACTGTCACAGGATTTAAAACTTTAACGATCATTGTTTTATAATATGAGTAGTTGGGCAAGAATAAATATATTTTTAATTACTTATCTTCTCGAAGATCACTACTAGAAAAACGCGTTTTTATGACGATTTTAAAATTATCATAAATTATCGTCTCATCTTTTTTATTACGGTTTTTTGTGTGTCATAAATATATGACGGTTTTTTTGTCACATAAATATCATAAATCTTTGATCTTATGACATATATATGTTATTAAAAATTAAATTTATGACACTAATATGTCATTTAATTGTAAGAATTTGAATTTAAATTTTTAAAATTTAAATTTGAGTGGAATTATATATTTGGTGGAAAATCTTTGCTGGAATATTATTTAATTATTTTTACATGATTTAATATCAATATAAATCATTTTAATCAATAATACCCAACTAAAAAATAATTAAATAAACTTAAAATTAACATAATTATTAAATTAATATTCCATACATCAAACCCCGTTAATCTAAATATTAAAGTAATAATTACTACAAACAAACCATTAATTTAAGAAAATTAAACAATAAACTAATAAATCATTAATTCATACAACATGAAAACGTTAATTCAACAAATAAATTTAATCACTCAAAGTAAATGATACAAATGTTGGAAATTTAGCATGCAATATGCAGTGGAAAATTAAAATTTTTCAATTTTTAAACTTAAATTTCCAATTCAAGATCATTTTTAATTTTTCATGCTTCATGATAATATTTATCTATGAAACATAAATAAAACGTACCTTAAACCTTTAAGTTATATTCGTTCAGTTCCCGTAAATTCTTCAGAGCCACTCACACGTTTGGCCTCCAACAGTATCCACACAAAGCAGAGAGTTAAGGATTTTGGATTTCTCAAATCCAATATTATGTAAATGTCTTTTCTTTGGTGCTAGCCTAAGAAAATAGACTTGTTTTGGGTTTATGGAATATTGAGAATATAAAAAATTTTATTTAAAGAAACATCAAAATTTTCCTTTCAAATTGCTTTCTTTCTCGCGTGAATAGCCTCTCAAAATTGCCAAAGTTTCTTTTCAATTTTGTTGTCTCTCAAGTTAATGGCAAAATGGTTAATTTATAGGCCTTTGATTTGAGTTGTTTTAATTCCAATTAAATTAGAAGTAATAGGATATGATTTAATCATATTAAATTAGGAATTTTAATCCATCCTAAATAAACAACCATTATCCTATTCTATTTAATTAAATTAATTAAATAAAATTTATCAATTCTAATCAAATTAGAATACTATAAATCTGAAATTATAATTTAATACAAACACTTTGCTAATACATTTTAGTCCTTATACTTTTGGAAATTACAAAATGACCACTGCACTTTTGGAAATTATGAAACAGCCCTTAATTTCCAGATTTGCACCTTGGTACTAAAATTTCTAGAATTCCATTTTTATCCATAATTTCTAAAATTATGAATTTACCCCAAAGTTTAAGAACTTAATATTTAAGTCCTAAAACTTAAATCTACATAATTTATCATTAACTCCTCAATATTTTAAAGTGTGTGACCCATTAAGTTCTTTGTTATGTTGGCAATGGAAATAGTTATAGACTTCATAAGTCTCGATTAATCTAATTAATTTATCCTCAATTAACTCCTTAATTAAGAAATTAATTTTCATAGATCAAGAGCGACATCTAGCAATGCATCATGACCCCCAATTAAGAAAGAATACCAACTTTAGTGAAACATATTCCGTATACGATTACCGTATAATTCAATCATTTCGCCTCATACATATCCCGCCAACGATTCTAGAGTATGGAAAATGTCTACTCTATTAAATCATGGCTATTAGAACATTGACTTAAGCTGATAATATATATATAGAGTTTCTGAAACTCCTTTTAGAACTCGTCATGACCATGGACTTATATTATCACTTATGTCAAATCGCGCCTATTGGGATATCGACTCTATGTTATCCAGAGCGGCGAATCCTTTATTGATCACTCACTATCTTCGTACGCTTTTCATATTGCCCAGTCATTACCCTATACGCAATCTCGCTATGGACTACGGAGGTGTAATGTCAAAGCATATATGATCCACATACAAGATACCATGGAGATCTCAAGTCTAAGGATCATTCATACTATCGTTACAAAGAGAAATCTCATAGACATGTGGATAACACTCCATATGGGTTCTCAAGCGGGTCAGTTCGATGTACTTGTTATCCAACAAGCATCCATATGTTAGACTAAGTGAATACCTTCACTAGTAGCTTATGAGATTAGTTACCTTCCTTCGATAAGGAAGCAGACATAACATATGCCGATCTAAACTGGATCTATCAATGTCCTGTGTTGATAATCCTACGATCAGAAATATTTAAGAATGACTGGATCTCATCAATTAAAGTAAGACTTACTTTAATTCCTTTACACATCATTCTAAGGACTTTTATTTTACAAGTAGTCAAAATTACTTATGGACAATACTTATAAATAAACTGTCAAATTTTATTAATCAATGCAATAATATAAAACTACATATTTATCCCTATTGGATCTAGGGCATATAAACCAACAACGACTATATAATAGATCATATGTAGTTGCTCAACTTTATTCGCACTTCATCTTGAGAATTATTATGAATTCAAACGAACTCATAAACGCACCCATCAAAAAAACATAATACATATAAATAAATAAAAAATAAAAACTTGCAGTAAGTATTTATAAAACATAATTTGTCTACTGAACACGAATCTCATATATTTCAGCCTTTATAAGAGTCTTTTTACTTTTGAATTAGAAAAATATTATCCATCTACATTATATATCAAACTCATCATATTCTCGAATGAGAAAACTAATGATACTTGAATAAAAAACTGTTGTAAACATATTTAGCATCAAACTTTTAGCCACCAAACACATTATCATAATAGTCGAAAAATGACATAACTAGAAAGAATCTCTTATTAGCATGTATATAATATTCATGAAAACGGACTCTTACTGCCAACTAGAACAAGAAATGAATAAGAATGAAGATGGTATTCAACAATAAATATGAATCTGTTCTTTCCAGGCTTTTAACAAACAAAAAATATGTGTTAAATCTCAACTATATGCATTATTTTACAAACAATAAATAATAGTGAAATGACTTTATTTAAAATATTATTAACACAAAAAATAAAAGCAAGCCATAATAGTACTGCTACCTTCCTAATATTAGATTGACAAGAGCATGATTTTCATAAAATTAAGGAACCAACATTATTATTAATTTATTTTTGGAATCGTTGGAAATCTCATCGCCAAACCACCCCTTACGGGCTTAAGCGGAGCAGGTAAAACCTCCGGCTGTCTCAGGCTCTTACAAGAAATATTCTCATCGGATTCGAATCCAAAACCTCAAGATGAAATCCTAAACCCTAGACCACCAAACCAGACACTTAAGAACCAACATCCCAAGCCTAATATTAGACGCTGTTGCGGATGCTCTCGTTCACATACTTTGGCATGCTGGGCCATCTCGTATTAAGGAACCAACATCCCAAGCAAAAATCATTTTACGATATACAATTATCATAAATTTATGATATATTTCGTGACATATTTTTTATGCATAAAAATATATTTTTTTAATAATGGACTCGATTTGGGGTGGTAAGTTTTTCTTTTTATTAATATATTTGAAAACTATTCGACTACGCTTTTGAGGGCAAACTTCGATTATTAAGCTAATGATTATCAACACAACCGGATTGTGACCTAACATTCTTTTTCTTAATAATATTAAAGATCATCAATATTCTCTTGTATCCAAATTAGAGATCTAGAGAGCACGTCATTAGCATACGAATCTAGATAAATTATGTGATCCTTAACAATATATTAACAAAGATTTAGGGAATATGCCACTCTAATAGAACGACTCGTGATTTGCAGCATGTTTCAATTTTGTTATAATATAAGATAAAAAAAAAATGACATTTGCATCATAAATAGTGTTATAATATGCTGTAATGATTATAAATTAATTTGAATTTGAAATGCATCACAATCAATTGTTTTGGAGGCATGTATATGTTAAAAGTGTTTACATGCAAACAGCTTGCATGCCTGGTCCCCAAGGGGTGTGGCTTGGTGGTGTAGGGTCCAGGATCTCACCTTGAGGTTCTGGGTTCGAATCCAGGGGGTGCACTTCTTGTAAGAGCCTGGGACAGCCGGTGGTTTTACCTGCGCCGCGGCCCATAATGGGTGGTTTGGTGGCGGGGTTTCCATCGTTTCAAAAAAAAAAAAAAAAAAAAAAAAGCTTGCATGCATGATAAGTTTACGCGTACAGCTTATCATGCATGGCAGCCAACTCTTGAAACAGCTATATATGAAGCAAGCTGTAAACGTGTGTGTTGCCAGCAAGTGCCAAACCGCGTGGCACTGTTCACGCGGTTTGGGCACTATAAATTGAGTCATAAACCATTGTATTCATCATCCCAGTAATCCCAGAAGTATGAGAATAATAGAGAGTAAAGTGGTGTGAGAGTTTTTTGTAAAGCTTAGATTATAAAGCTTTGTAATTCTTTTGTTTGTAATATAAAAGAAGAGTTTTCTCTCCAATCACCTCTATTCGTGTGTGTTTAATCACAACAAGTTGTATTAGTAGCTAAGGTTACTCGGAGGGATCCCGAAACTCGGAAACGGAGATTCGGTTCGGAAAGTCGGGTCCGACGAAAGTTTTCGAAAATCGATTTTGAGCATACCATCGGACTTTTCACGGCGAGACGAGCACGGTGGTATTTTCCAGCGATCGAACGGAGGCCTGAGGAAGCCGCACGCGCGACACGGGCCTGACAGAGAGTTCTTCACTCGCCCTACGCGCATTTCACGCGCCCCACACGCTCCAGAGGAAGAAGACGACTGCCACGTCAGCAGTCCAGTCAGTGCCACGTGTCGCCCAGTCAGCGCACAGTTAGCAGCCCAGTCAGCGCACAGTCAGCCACGTGTCAGACACGTCAGCAACCTGCCACGTCAGCGGTGCCTGGTAAATTTCAGATAGGTCCCTGAACTTTCTGTAAATTACAATTTAGCCCCTATAATTTCAGAAATTTTCAATTTAGTCCCTGAAATTTTTGGAAATTATAATTTAGTCCCTGAACTTTTCGTAATTTCACTTTGGCCCCTAAACTTTTGGAAATTACACTTTGACCCCTGTAATTTCTGGAATTTGCAATTTGGTCCCTGTGTCGGATTTTGACAAACGAAGTGTCATTTCCACCATTTTCGACCATTTCGGACGCAACGGTGAGGTCCGTTTTTTGAAATTCTACTTAGAATTTTTATGATGGAACGGGGCAACGGAAAAATGGTTTTGTTAACCAGTACCAATTATTTCACATGGAGAGGAATGATGAAAGACCTTCTGTATGTGAAGGACTATGATGGATCAGTATTTCTGGAGCAAAAACCAGGAGGAATGACCGATGAGAAGTGGGCTAATCTTCACCAGAAAACATGCAGTACTATTCGTCAGTGGATCGACGACAGTATCGTGAACCATGACAATGAAGAAACAAATGCACGTGTCTTATGGAGAAAGCTGGAGGAGCTTTTCCGAGCAAAGACTGGCAACAATAAGCTGTACTACATCAAGAAGATGATGGGGTTGAAATACCAGGAAGGTACAGCTACAGCGGACCATATCAACGATTTCCTCGGCACCATGAAAGAATTGTCGGGATTGGGCATAGACTTCAGTGATGAGGTAAACGGCTTAATACTCCTTAATACGTTACCAGAATCTTGGGAAACGTTCAGATCTACGGTGATAAATTCAGCCGCAAATGGGAAAGTCACTATGGAGATGGCAAAGACCAGGATCTTCGAGGAAGAAAAGAGGACGAGAATGCAGGAGTCGGCATCAGCATCAACCTCAGAAGCTCTAGTGACAGAAAAGAACACCATAAGGGGGATGAGTAAAAGCCGAGGCCCAGGTAAATCAGATAAGAACCGGGGAAAT
Organism: Zanthoxylum bungeanum; assembly: GCA_019454045.1. Classification (NCBI taxonomy): domain Eukaryota; kingdom Viridiplantae; phylum Streptophyta; class Magnoliopsida; order Sapindales; family Rutaceae; genus Zanthoxylum; species Zanthoxylum bungeanum. The sequence continues at coordinate 80,839 of SKCR01028682.1, read as the reverse complement.
CAAGAACTAGAGATATTGAGTACTATCATTGTAAAAAAAAAGCCATATAAAGAGGGACTGTTACAAGTTGAAAAATGAGCAGTCCAGGAGATATGGTGACTCTAACCAAGAAAGAGTTGCTACTACCACCGAAAAGACCTCCAAAGAATTTTGTATAATATACGAAGAAAATATTGTAAATCTTGCCAGCCACGAGACCAGTTGGGTGATAGATAGCGGCGCATCCATACACGTCACATCTCGCAGAGACTTTTTTCATCTTACACTAGGAGACTACGGTGCTGTAAGGATGGGGAATGACGGAAAGTCCAAAGTCGTCGGTATTGGAGACATCTGCCTTGAAACAGACAACGGGACAAGGCTAGTGTTGAAGGGAGTCAAGCACATCCCTGACATCCGGTTAAACCTGATCTCAACAGGCAAGCTGGATGATGAAGGTTTCTGCAGCACCTTTAGTGACGGATGTTGGAAGCTCACTAAAGGATCAATGGTGGTGGCACGAGGTAAGAAAGACTCAACTCTGTATTTGATGCATGCTAAGATTTCAAATAGTAGCATAAATACAGTCAATAGTAATGAGGCAGTCGAGCTATGGCATAAAAAGCTCGGTCACATGAGTTAAACGGGGATGAAGATACTACAAAGGGGGAATGTTCTTCCCAAATTGAAGAACTCACACTTACGGAAGTGTGAACACTGCATGGCTAGAAAGCAGAACAGAGTGTCCTTTCAGAGCTCCCCTCCTCAACGGAAATCGGAGGTACTTGACCTCATACATTCAGATGTATGTGGTCTGATGCAGACACGAACACTTGGTGGGTCACTGTATTTTGTGACATTCATTGATGATCATTCAAGGAAGATATGGGCATACACCTTGAAGAGAAAAGATCAAGTGTTGGGAGTGTTCAAGGAGTTTCACGCCCTGGTGGAGAGAGAAATCGGTAAGAAACTCAAATGCATCAGAACAGACAACGGTGGAGAATACAGAGGTCCATTTGATCAGTACTGCAAGACGCAAGGAATCAGACATCAAACGACACCTCCGAAGACACCTCAGCTGAATGGCCTAGCTGAGAGGATGAACAGAACCTTGTGCGAAATGGTCATAAGCTTGTTGGCACAAGCCAAGCCGCCGAAGACATTTTGGGGGGAGGCACTCAACACAACAGTACATGTTTTGAACATGTCCCCAGCGGTCGCACTGAAAGGTAATGTTCCTAACCAAGCTTGGACAGGTAAAGAAGTGTCTTATGAACACTTGCATGTCTTTGGGTGCAAAGCATTTGTACACATCCCAAAGGACGAGAGATCCAAGCTTGATGCAAAGACTCGATAATGTGTCTTTATTGGTTATGGTCAGGCTGATTTCGGCTACAAACTGTATGATCCTGTTGAAAAGAAGATTGTCAGAAGCCGAGATGTTGTCTTCGTTGAATACTAGACCATAGAAGATATCCAGAAGGAGATAAAGACAATGCCCCGGCAATACAGAGATGTGAATCCAAAACCTCATACACCGGTGCCAGTACGAGTTGAAGATGAGGTTCCCAGACATGAGGGTACATGTGATGAAGCTCTCAGAGATGATGATCATGATCAACCACCAGTACCAGAAGCTACACCAACAGTTCCACATAGAAGGTCTGACAAGAAAGGCGACCTTCAACAAATACTCTACATATGAGTATGTGCTCTTACTGACGGGGGAGAACCCGAGAGGTTACCAGGAGGCTGTGGAAACAGAAGACATAGAAAAGTGGGAGGAAGCATGCAAGAAGAGATGAAATCTTTGCATGACATCCCTTTTGATTGGTGAAATTGCCAAAAGGCAAACGGGCTTTGAAGAACAAATGGGTGTACCGAAGTGAAGCAACATGAGCACACTTTTCACAACCCCGATACAAAGCTAGTTAGTTTTGTCAAGGGATTCAATCAGAGGAAATGCTTGACTTTTGATGAAATCTTCTCTCCCAGTTGTGAAGATGTCTCCCATTAGAGTGGTACTCAGCTTAGCAGCAAGCTCGACCTGGAAGTTGAGCAGATGGATGTCAAGACCGCGCATTTCTCACGGAGATCTGGAAGAAGAAATTTACATGGAGCAACCGAAAGGCTTCAGAGTCAGCGGGAAAGAGGACTATGTTTTGTGCAGACTCAGAAAAGCCTCTACGGTTTGAAACGGGCACCAAGACAGTGGTCGTGAAGTTCGAGCAGTTCTGGGGGAGCAGGGATTGTTGGGGTTGGTGCTCAGAGCGCCAATCCGGACCGTATTTATGTCTGATTCATGAATACGAACATCCCCTTATTCCATAATATTACTTATTTATGGTTGCACCTCTTGTTCTTATATACGTATTCGATCTGATTACGATTAGATTGAAACTAAATGTGGTTTAGTGATATGTATATATTAGACAAAGGCCCGATAATATATAATGCAGTACACAGTTACAAAGTTAGTTTGTAATTGACATTGAGAAGTGTCACTGCTATATGTATATTATCAAACATAGTTCCTGGTCAAGATTTGCTAACACGGGTCGGTTAGTCAAATCCGTTGAGACCAGTACATGTCGTATATCGAGACTTGGTCCGATGGTTTATCCCAATGAACCATGAGTCTATGGAGACTCGTATAGACGTGTAGGTGTTTATAGTGGATAAACACTGAACGGCTCACCGAAGATTCTTAATGGATGGTACGCCAACGTCAATAAGAATCTTCTCGGGTTGAGTAGCATAGTGGTCCTTCGACTTGAGATACCACTGTGGATGTATGAGACATCCTCCACACTTAGATGGCAGTCACGTCACCGATCTATTTAGATCAGACCTCCGCCTGTTCGTTGGGTGTGGATCGATCCTCAGGATATCCTGTGTGTGTCAAGATAGGATCCGTCAGTTCTGTGTACAGAGCATAGGTAGTCCATATATTATTAGCAGTCTGTTAAATCTGTGGCCACAGTATACATCGGAAGTAAGTTCCGAGTGTTATTTAGAGATTGCTAATAGATACGTCGACGAGATAATACCTATAGAGATTTGACGTTTACATCTATATCTCTGGGATTATCTGGATACCTGTGACGGAGGGATTATACGTATGCAATGACCTCGACCTGTATGATTCAGCGAGATTATCCGTGATCGTCATAATCTACGGGTGGATAGATTATGGACACGAAATTGGATTTCGTGACGGATATACCTGAATCTAGAGAGTCTCAATAATGAAACATACTCGTAGAGCACTAGGGCAACTTTATGAATAATGATGATTATTTATAAATCGTTTAAACGTTAAACGAAAAATACATGCGAACGGGCCGAACCGTCATTTCCTAATTAATGTGTATTTGTATTTAATATATGATATTATTAAATACACATTAATAAATAGTCAAATAAAGGTATTTGACATATATCATCAATATATGTATTTGAGATATTTAAAGTAAATATAATACATATATTTGATATATTTGTATTTAATTAATTTTTAATTATTTAATTGTTAAATGATTAATATAATTAAAATATAAATATCTCACCAAATGATAAAGTTAGGAAATGATTATAAGTGTAAATGTTTGACTTTACATTAAAGGAAAAGGTTGTCAAATTGAATTTGACTTCCTTGGATATTTGTTTTAAAATGTTAAAATTAAAATATTTTTTCCTTTATTTTTGCTAAATTTCGGCCAAGACCTTAAATAAATATAAGTGTTATATTTTTAAGTTGCAATTGTTGACTTAGTTAAATATTCATTAAAGTGTAATGATTTAGAAAACAAGTTGACAAGTTGTAACTTAAATGAACAAAATATATCTAGATATTATTTCTTCACCAAATTTCGGCCAAGGCTTATTTGGAGAAGTATATATTGTTTTGTTTCATTTTTAGGGTTTAAGAAGTTCATACACAAAATAAACATAAAAGAAAGTTGAGAGAAAAGCTTGAAGGCTAAGGAGAAAAGGCTTGAAAACTTGGATTTTGTAAGTCTTTCTTTAAAGCTTTCAACATGGAATTGTTTCTAACATACTTGGCATCATTTTGTGTTCTTTGATGTTTTCTTTCTTCTTTTATAGTTGTGTTTATTTGGTTTTGAACTTTGATGAAAGTGATGAGCATGTATAATGGAGAAAGCTTGTGACTAGTGTAGTTATAAGTATTCTTTTATGGTTTTGGAAACCTTGTTGCCATTCTAGAGTTGTTGACCCACTCTTAAATGACCTAGATTGTTCTAGTTGTTTCATTGTGTTGAGACTTGATTGGATGGAAGAAACATGATTGAAGTATTGATTTAACCAATTTGGTCTAATTTGTCCAATTTGATGAAATTGAAAAATTAGGGTTCATGACCAATTCCAAATTTGGGCTTTTCATATATGTTGTGTATTTGGATGTGTATATGATGCATATAAAGTTTCATGTTCATTGGATTACATCTTGATGTGTTTTGATGCATGAAATGACAAAGTGCACAATTGGCACCAAGGTGGTGCATTCGGCCAAGGGTTGGAATTTTGGGGATTTTGGTTGTTTTGGTGTTTTGATGTTTTGAACATGCTAAGTTCATCTTAGAAATGATTTAGAATCATTCAAAATTGATTAGATCAATTTCGGACTAAAATGGACAAAATACCAATGTAAGGGCATTTCGGTAAATTCACTTAAATTGATTTATTGAATTTTATTTCATAATTTGATTATTGGATAATTAAATAAATATGTTTATTTAATTAATCCGAAAAAAGTTTTGAAATCGGAAGATTCGATCTTCCGCCGCTTCCGCTGCGTTACCGGATTCAGCCCCTAAAACCCCTACAAAATGGTATCAGAGCGAGTCTGATTCTAGGCCTCCATAAATGATTAGCTTGTTTTATTCAATGTTTAATCATGTTTTCTTGACTTTATACATGCATGTTATAATCTAATTTGATTAGATTTAGGGTGTATGACACTTAATGGAATATCCCCGCTTAATAAGGTTTTAAAGTAACTAGTATTTGGAATACTTGTTTCTTGGTCCGTCTTGTCAATACGGTTTATAAATATCTTTTCGTTGACTACATCCGAGACCGTGCCTCTGCTGTGAGGGTGTAGCTGATAGAAATTTATTTATGCCGAATGTATATTAGATACTAGATAAATTCAAGCGAAAGCGGAATCCTGAACGTGCCCTAGCTGTCAGGGTTACGCAAGTAACTTGAGTTTATCATTGACAAGTTTAACCTTGGTACGTCTCCTTGTGGGCCTGCCTTCGCAGCGACAACGAGAAACGACCAGGACCGGAACCTCGGAGTCACTAGTGAGTGATTGACAATTAGTTGTCTACCTGTGAATATACGTAGGCGAGACCGTGCCTCTGCTGTGAGTCGAAATATATTCATGGGGTCCTCTTTCCATTATGGAATTCGATTTAATTATTGAATTCTCGTTTTCCGTTGGGGATTACGGCATTACGTAAAAATAGTGGGAGGCACTGCTAAGTTTAAAATATTCCATAACTTAGGCAGTGTATGTTATTATGGAAATTGCCGCTTGTTTGTTTCCTTATTCTATTGTTTATATAGAATTAAACTTTTATTTACTGCACACATATTATGATATGTTATCTGACTAGACTCTTGGTTGCAGTTATTCTAGAATAGGTTCTAGATACTACTAGACTAGGATATTATTAGATTAGTCTAAACCATCGGGAACTGTTGTTCCGATTTTCTTCAAAAATCAAGATGGTTAATGACTTAGTTTCTAAGTCATGATAGATAATCTAGATAGATATCCCTTTAGGATATAATACTTTAGAGACAATAGTTTCTTATGCAGTAAGAATTGACTTGAATTAGTTCATGTCTCGAGATTCTTGACTGGCATTTAGAAAGCCCTATTAGGTATTTGTTTATCTAGTAATGACGTTTCTAAGCTTTAATTACCTTTAGAGGTAATGTGTCTGACACAATTTGCTAATCAGTTATTTACAATTGTTGTGAATAGTTGAATGCAAATAGTAAAGCTAAAGAAAGGAGATGCGTATATTTGTGTATAGAAAATATCGATTTTCACAATACTACAACTATAGGTATTGGATACCAGATCTCCCGTCTAGTTATTTGAAATATTGGTTAACGATTGTTTTGATATTTGATATCGGAACTTGCGACTATTGGATAGTCACTTGTTCTTTATAAACAATTGTTACATATTTTATAATAACTAGTAGTGTCATTGACGTAGAGATAAACATTAAGAAAAATTATTCGGTAAAGTAAATAATTTAGAACGGTGCTTTATGATTTAATCACTTAAGCATTGGATGCTTAATCCGTATGGTAAAGGATGGTTTGATACTAGATCACACCACACATCCTTATCCATTTAATGAATATTGTATTCAGGAAAGTGATTAAGATCTCGTTTAACCAATGATTGTCATTGGACCACCAATTTTATTTAACTGATACATTGGATGTATGTAGTTTTATAAATAATAATTGCTTAAGGTAGTTTTCTTTATTCGTAACTTAGTTGATGAATTGTCATAACTTAGTTACGTGTTTCTGAAGGAACACATATTGAAAGTCTTGAAAGTATCAAGTACTTTCAATCCGTTCTGATGAAACGTAGATTGAACATTTTTGACTTGTTCAAATATATTCAATCTAAAGGTTTTAGAGAATTCTATCCTCAAAATTCATAACATGTCTTTGAACTGTTCAAAGATCTTTGATACGATCAAACGTATGAATTTAAAGCAATTAGTTCTAAGGTTATTTAGTGAATATGATTCATATTCAATATTGTTCTTCCACGATTCCATCTTGATGGAATTGAGTAGTGGGAGCAATCGAATCTTATATGATTTGATTCGTCTGATATTGAAAGTTACCGAATTAGTTTCAATACTCTTGGGGTTATACTCCAGTAACACTAATTCATCTCTTTAATTAATGTTCCATTATTTTCTACAGTTGCATATATGATATGTATAGGTAGAAAATTTGAATCTTGAAAAGTTTGAGATTTCAATCTTTCTTTTATATAATAGTTATATAATGGAAATTACTTACACCTCGGAGGTATAAGTAAAAGTTTATCGTTTATTCTGTTTAATAGAATATTGTATTCTATTTAATAGAATATCTTTCCTACGATTCTAAGTAATAAAATCGTTTTATTACTTGGTGTGTAACATCAGATGTTAACTATTGTAGAAAAGACTTGACTTATTGAAGTCAAATGTGAGAATGATAAATTATAAATGGAACTACGTAATTAATAAGATGAAACAACCCTTATACATCTTCCGTGCAAGTCCAATAGGATAACAGAATCATTCACGAGTATTTGATACTTAATGGTTCCGTTGTTTTCTTATTGAAGAAAAATTATCCTATGACTTTTAATGGAAGCGATATTTGATATCGATTCTGGAAGTTCACCATTGAACCTTAGATCTAAGATTGTTCATAGCTTACTATGATCAAGTTTTGAACTTGATTACGCTTTCATTATGAATTAGTTCATGATATGTGCTAATTGTTTGCACAACGGAAGCAATGTGAGCTTATTAAAGGTTTGACCTTTATAGTATGACAGTGAGAAAAGTTATACTCAGCAATCTATTGTAGATTCTGAGAAAACTTATCTCTAGTCACACTAATTGAACAATTAAAGATATATTGGTTAATGTTGATAATAAACTGTATATTTTAGCTAAAGAATGCAAAGTGGCGTTTTTGGATGACTTATTCAGATAAGAGATCAGTTGTGATTTCCTTATTTGAAGAGTTCATTCTGAATGGCCCTAGAGTTTGTGTTCTGCTGAGATCGCAGTTTAGTGTGCTAGCTTATAGAGCCTATTGTAGACTCGGATAAGTCTTCCAGAAGTATGTGTTCTCTATTTTTGATATCGTCAGATTGTCTGATCTTGTCAAAGTATATAGAATACATATGTGATTAGAAGGGTTAGTGGGAGCGTACATATTACTTTCTAGTGTTATATATCCTAACGACATTGTCATTATTATAGTAATAATGAGATGTTTGTAGGTAAAAGATTTACCTAAGTCTTCTTTACTCCGTGATAAAAGTGGGAGTAGTCTCTTTTATATACGATATAAATTGTTTTATATAAGATATAAAACCAAGAGACTTGTGAGATACTCCTATTAGTCGTACATTAGATATGATCTAATGAAAGACATAACAAGGCTATCTGTATGACATTTAGTATAACTGTTCGACAGTTATTGTGTGTCTTATATAAAGTATTCATTTTCGTAAAGGATGATTCCTTTTTCGAAAGAGATATTGATTAGAATGTCTAATCAATCTTATGTATCATTTGATGATGACATAATAATACTTTATAATGTATTATAGATATTGATTTAATCGTAATTGTTACGAGTTATTTTGACATCCTATAGACCATATGATGGATCTTGAAACACGTTCTTTGTGATCTTTGAGATATTAAGAACGAGTTTCTAATTCATGGAGAATATAGTCTGCAACCATTAGGGTCATATTAGTTTTGAGACTAATTATGACGTTAGACAGTCTACGTCATAAAGAGTCACAAAAGATGCAGTGGGAGTGTCACGAAGGATTCTACTATTTAGTGGAATCAAATGCAACTTTTGAAGTATTGACTTATGAAGTTGCATAGTGACCTTTTAAATTAGAAGTTTTTAATTGGTGTTGTGCTTGCGGTTGTCTTCATAGTATTTTGGATTTGATCCTTAAATACTTGGACAACTCAGTAGCTGTAGCACAATACTGATGTAGCATCAGAGTCATATTAATGTATAATCTAGATTCTACAAAATATGAATGATGCTGACTATGGGAAACGATGAGTTTGTTTGACAAACTCAATATTTCATAGCGGACTTGTTTTTGTTGCCTACCTCTTAAGTACTGGGTGAGCTTTTGAGGACCATGTGCATACGATGCACATTGAGACGTGTATATGATACCGTGGATTGGCACTAGAGCAAGTGGGAGAAATTGTTGGGGTTGGTGCTCAGAGCGCCAATCCGGACCGTATTTATGTCTGATTCATGAATACGAACATCCCCTTATTCCATAATATTACTTATTTATGGTTGCACCTCTTGTTCTTATATACGTATTCGATCTGATTACGATTAGATTGAAACTAAATGTGGTTTAGTGATATGTATATATTAGACAAAGGCCCGATAATATATAATGCAGTACACAGTTACAAAGTTAGTTTGTAATTGACATTGGGAAGTGTCACTGCTATATGTATATTATCAAACATAGTTCCTGGTCAAGATTTGCTAACACGGGTCGGTTAGTCAAATCCGTTGAGACCAGTACATGTCGTATATCGAGACTTGGTCCGATGGTTTATCCCAATGAACCATGAGTCTAGGAGACTCGTATAGACGTGTAGGTGTTTATAGTGGATAAACACTGAACGGCTCACCGAAGATTCTTAATGGATGGTACGCCAACGTCAATAAGAATCTTCTCGGGTTGAGTAGCATAGTGGTCCTTCGACTTGAGATACCACTGTGGATGTATGAGACATCCTCCACACTTAGATGGCAGTCACGTCACCGATCTATTTAGATCAGACCTCCGCCTGTTCGTTGGGTGTGGATCGATCCTCAGGATATCCTGTGTGTGTCAAGATAGGATCCGTCAGTTCTGTGTACAGAGCATAGGTAGTCCATATATTATTAGCAGTCTGTTAAATCTGTGGCCACAGTATACATCGGAAGTAAGTTCCGAGTGTTATTTAGAGATTGCTAATAGATACGTCGACGAGATAATACCTATAGAGATTTGACGTTTACATCTATATCTCTGGGATTATCTGGATACCTGTGACGGAGGGATTATACGTATGCAATGACCTCGACCTGTATGATTCAGCGAGATTTATCCGTGATCGTCATAATCTACGGGTGGATAGATTATGGACACGAAATTGGATTTCGTGACGGATATACCTGAATCTAGAGAGTCTCAATAATGAAACATACTCGTAGAGCACTAGGGCAACTTTTATGATAATGATGATTATTTATAAATCGTTTAAACGTTAAACGAAAAATACATGCGAACGGGCCGAACCGTCATTTCCTAATTAATGTGTATTTGTATTTAATATATGATATTATTAAATACACATTAATAAATAGTCAAATAAAGGTATTTGACATATATCATCAATATATGTATTTGAGATATTTAAAGTAAATATAATACATATATTTGATATATTTGTATTTAATTAATTATTTAATTATTTAATTGTTAAATGATTAATATAATTAAAATATAAATATCTCACCAAATGATAAAGTTAGGAAATGATTATAAGTGTAAATGTTTGACTTTACATTAAAGGAAAAGGTTGTCAAATTGAATTTGACTTCCTTGATATTTATTTTAAATTGTTAAAATAAAATATTTTTTCCTTTATTTTTTGCTAAATTTCGGCCAAGACCTTAAATAAATATAAGTGTTATATTTTTAAGTTGCAATTGTTGACTTAGTTGAATAATTCATTAAAGTGTAATGATTTAGAAAACAAGTTGACAAGTTTAACTTTAATGAAACAAAATAATATCTAGATATTATTTCTTCACCAAATTTCGGCCAAGGCTTATTTGGAGAAGGTATATATTGTTTTGTTTCATTTTTAGGGTTTAAGAAGTTCATACACACAAAATAAACATAAAAGAAAGTTGAGAGAAAAGCTTGAAGGCTAAAGGAGAAAAGGCTTGAAAACTTGGATTTTGTAAGTCTTTCTTTAAAGCTTTCAACATGGAAATTGTTTCTAACATACTTGGCATCATTTTGTGTTGCTTTGATGTTCTTTCTTCTTTTATAGTTTATGTTTATTTGGTTTTGAACTTTGATGAAAGTGATGAGCATGTATATGGAGAAAGCTTGTGACTAGTGTAGTTATAAGTATTCTTTTATGGTTTTGGAAACCTTGTTGCCATTCTAGAGTTGTTGACCCACTCTTAAATGACCTAGAATTGTTCTATAGTTGTTTCATTGTGTTGAGACTTGATTTGGATGGAAGAAACATGATTGAAGTATTAGATTTAACCAATTTGGTCTAATTTGTCCAATTTGATGAAATTGAAAAATTAGGGTTCTTGACCAATTCCAAATTTGGGGCTTTTCATATATGTTGTGCATTTGGATGTGTATATGATGCATATAAAGTTTCATGTCCATTGGATTACATCTTGATGTGTTTTGATGCATGAAATGACAAAGTGCACAATTTGGCACCAAGGTGGTGCATTCGGCCAGGGTTGGACTTTTGGGGATTTTGATTTTTGGTTGTTTTTGTGTTTTGAACATGTTTTCATGCTAAGTTCATCTTAGAAATGATTTAGAATCATTCAAAATTGATTAGATCAATTTCGGACTAAAATGGACAAAATACCAATGTAAGGGCATTTCGGTAAATTCACTTAAATTTGATTTATTGAATTTTATTTCATAATTTGATTATTGGATAATTAAATAAATATGTTTATTTAATTAATCCGAGAAAAAGTTTTGAAATCGGAAGATTCGATCTTCCGCCGCTTCCGCTGCGTTACCGGATTCAGCCCCTAAAACCCCTACAAACACTAACAAAGGGAATACAAAATACCACTTCAGACCATTGTGTTTTCGTTCAGAATTTTCTGACGATGACTTTATCCTCTTACTGCATACGGTAGTGATATATGATGTTGGCCGGAATCAATCGATGATTGATAAATTGAAGCAGCACTGAGTAGTCTTTTGAGATGAAGACTTGGGACCAGCTAAACAAATTCTTGGCATTAGGATCGGTCGTGATCGGAAAGTCAGGAGATTATACTTGTCCTGCTGGAGGAGTACATCGAAAAGGTACTTCAGAATTCCAGATGGACAAGGCTAAAGCAGTTAATACTACTCCTCTTGCTACCCACTTTAGATTGAGTACACACAAAGCCCTTCTACTGAGACAGAGAATGAGGAAATGAAACAGGTTCCATACACCTCAGCAGTGGGAAGTCTTATGTATGCCATGGTGTGCACGAGGCCAGACTTAGCACACTCAGTTGGATTGGTCAGCCGGTTTATGTCAAACCCAGGACGGGAACACTGGAATGCTATCAAATGGATCATGCAGTATCTTCGAGGCATATCCAAAATGAGGCTATGTTTTGGAAGCAGCGACAAACTAGTATTGATGGGCTACACCGATTCAGATATGGCAGGAGATGTGGATACCCGAAAGTGTACTTCGGGGTATCTGATTACTTTCTCAGGAGGAGCTGTGGCATGGCAGTCTAGGTTGCAGAGATGTGTTGCACTTTCTACAACAGAGGCAGAATTCATTACAGTTACAGAAGCTTGCAAGGAATTGTTGTGGATGAAGATATTCGTCCAGGAATTGAGGTTCAAGTAGGAGAAGTACATTTTGTACTGCGATAGCCAAAGTGCTATATACCTTGGTAAAAATTCTACATTTCACTTGAGGTCAAAACATATCGATGTGAGGTATCACTGAATATGGGACGTCATGAGCTCAAAGCTGTTTGAACTCAGGAAAATTCACACCGATGAAAACGGTGCCGATATGTTCACAAAGGTTTTACCGAAGGAGAAGCTTGAAATCTGTCGTGTCATAGCCGGTATGACAAAACTCTCCACATAGTCAAAGTGGGGAGATTCAGAGAACTACGATTGGCTTGATCCCAACTCATGGTACGTAGGCAGTCACACAGATGCAGCCAGGGGAGGATCCTTTGGAGGATCCGATTTGGATGATTGATGGTCGGCTCAGATTTTGGGAAATCCTCACCGAGGGGGAGATTTGTTAAAAGTGTTTACATGCAAACAGCTTGCATGCATGATAAGTTTACGCGTACAGCTTATCATGCATGGAAGCCAACTCTTGAAACAGCTATGAAGCAAGCTGTAAACGTGTGTGTGTGTGTTGCCAGTAAGTGCCAAACCGTGTGGCACTGTTCACGCGGTTTGGGCACTATAAATTGAGCCATAAACCATTGTATTCATCATCCCAGTAATCCCAGAAGTGTGAGAATAATAGAGAGTAAAGTGGTGTGAGAGTTTTTTGTAAAGCTTGGGTTATAAAGCTTTATAATTCTTTTGTTTGTAATATAAAAGAAGAGTTTTCTCTCCAATCACCTCTATTCGTGTGTGTTTAATCACAACAGTATAAAATAAAAATTTCAATATAATATTGAGCAGAATTATATTAAAATTTTCACAATCTTCTATCGCGGATGTTTTAACAACAATCCATAGTTAGGATTCGATTATATTTATATTATTATCCAATAACTATTAATCATAATTTACATAAAAAAAAAATTCAACACAAAATTTAGTTCGACACCGAATTTAAGTTCATAAAATAAATATGTTTATGTTTACACTTTTTTTTTTTGAAATTGTTGGAAACGTCACCGTCAAACCATCCCTTCCGAGCTTAAGCGGATCAGGCAAAATCCTTGACTATTCCAGGCTCTTACAAGAATGCACTCTCTGGATTCAAACTCATGACCTCAAGGAGAGATCCTGAATCTTATACCACTAAGTCATGCCCCTTGAGAATGTTTATGTCTATACGTACCCGTGTTATCTGTCAATCTCAATCTTTATTTGTTTAATTGCAAATATTATCATACAAGAAAAGTTTCTTTAGTTAATTAATTAATTAAATTATTCCAAAGAGTATCAAATTGGATACATAATCTCTCATGAAAAGATGTTGTTTTGGTGTTAGTGACGAGAGGAGATGCCTACCATTCAACTGATAAAATTTGTAGTATTCGGCTAAAATATTACGAAATTATATTAGTTAGGTTTTGTAGTATGTGTGACGCAGTAATTTTGGTACTAATTTTGATTTTTTAAAAATATGAATTTAAGAAATATTTATTTATGAAAGTTGTAGGTATGTGATGAGCGGTTAATATATATTAACATATATTTACCGTCCATTTATCTTAGTGTTTTGTTTGTTATCTCGAGTTTTATGAGTATTTTGATGTGTTTTGGGTTTATTTTGTAGGTCAAGATCATATCACGACATAATTGGACTCAACGAGCAATGAAACGACAAAATCGGAGCTAAATTATGACATATTTCAGGTCCAAACGTGTGTCCCGACACTAAAAATGAGACAGAATACAATTTAGTTGGGTGCGTCACGACGTCTATATATGGCGGCTGATAAGCGGAAAATATATCAATATTTACCGCCCCTTTTACTTAATATTTTGTATAGTTTCTCGGGTATTGTGAATATTTTATAGATAAATAAAATATCGGGACTCACTGGAATCAAATCGGGGATAAAATGGCGAAAACAGAATAAAAAGGCAAAATGGGAAATTCACGCATCGCGACACAACCACTTATGCGTCGCAACGCGCCTCAATTATTCAACTGTCGACATTCATCATCATCGCGTCATCATGTGCGTCATCACCGCGTCATCACGACGTCAGCACAATAATTTATTTTTCGACACGCGTCATCACTTGCATCATCACGTCGTCAACGTCGCGATGCCCAACCCTCAATGCGTCGCAACGCCGAGCCAATAATGCAGTCTGCCGACAGCAGAAAATTCCTGTAGCACGCATCGCGACGCGCAATGTTTTTGAAGCCTATAAATAGAGGCCTAATTCTGAAGGAAAATTCATACTTTCTTCTGGGAATTTCCTTAGAATACTAAAAAAAAAGTATCTTGTTTGTTTAATTTCAGTTTTCTTATATTTAATTTTTATTTTAAGTAATAAATGTTTCTTTGTTTTACTTAAAAGCATTAGTAGGTAATTCTCTCTACTGGGGTGAAGGTGAAACTTTTATTATTTTAGTTAGATTAATCTCCCTTATTTTATAATATATAAATCATCTTAAAACCTGACTTAATGGGATACCGCCTTTATGGTTGGTTGGAATTAATTAATTAATTTTAACCTGACTTAATTGGATACCGCATTTATGGTCGGTTGGAATTAATTAAAATCTGACTTAATCGGGATACTGCCTATATGGTCGGTTGGTAATGTAATGCAAATTTATATATTATAATAAGAGAGATTCTAGATTTGAAATAATAAAATTGGATCCTCAAACCCCAGTATTTTATCTCATTGTTGTAATTTTTACCTTTTAATTTTCAATTAGTTGCATGATGTTTTATTTATTTTTGTCTTTAGTAGTCCTAGATATGTGTCGTAACTAAATACGTTATCTAGGGTTGTGATGAAAACCAATATCAATGATTTAATAAGTTGACGTTTCTTATGTCTTACGTGATGTCTTGGTTTATTTATTGAGTCTAGTTCTTAATGCTTCTTGTTAATTGACCACTAATAAGATTGATTTGGTAAACTTAAAATGAACGTGGAAAATGGATTTTAGGTTTAGCCGTAGACTCAATAGCTCACGATCTCATATTCACCTTAGATATTTCCTTCCAGGATATGAATATACTTGTCGGGCGTGGGTAGCCATAATTGGAACTTAATCTTAATGAATTCAAAGTTTCTTAATTAACAGAGGAATATAGTTAATTGGGTTACTTTGGGTGTTTGCATCTGACCATCAGAAGAGGCTTTTGTATATTTTCGTGTTCCAGGTTAATAAACTAGTACATTACACAAGCATAAAATAATCAACTCATCTTTAGAAAGATACTGGTAGGATTCACAATCCTGGAAATTTTCATATTATTGTTTAAAACTTAAAATCTACCTTTGTTTTGTTTATTTACTTGTTTTAGATAAAAATCACATTTCAACCAACAATAAAATCAATTAAATACTCGTAGACATTTAACTTCATAAATTGATAGCATAAGTATTAAGTCCTCATGGGATCGATATATTTTATAGTACTTGAGCGATACGTGCGCTTACGTTACGTGTGTGTTTACCACTGACCAAATGCGTGTTGCGATGCGCCAAAAGATATCATGTGTGTTGTGACACGGAGAAGCAGTCTCAGTTCGTCCAAAACTCTATTTTTAATAAGAAATGACCATCGGATCTCCTATATCCCAAAACCTAAAAAAGAATACTCATAACATACTTTTGAGTCTCAAAAGATTAGAAGAACAACTAGAGCAAGACAAGAACGAGTGCCTCAACTTGTGTTGGAGATTGAAGCCAAAGACCGTAAACGAGAGTTCTTTATTCCCTTCATTCTCTAGCTTATTCTTTATGCGTTCTTGTTTTGTAATAATGATTAGCATGTGTTTATTGAATATCATAAGTAGTTAAATCATTAATCTAAGGTTGTAATGGATTCAAACATATGTTAAAGTAATTGATTTGCGTATTTTATTCTATTAGGTTTGTTATGCGATTGCTTATTATTCTCCATGTTGAATGCATATTTTATTGTCTGACCAATAATAGAATAGCCGTGGTAAATTCTTAGGAACTCGATAGATGAAATTTGAGTTAGTCGTGAGAATAATAGCGCATGATCTAATTCTTATGAATAGATTTCCGTGCAGGATAGACATACCTGCAGGACATGAGTAGCTAATATTAGAACCTGATCTTAATGGATTTGGGTTAAGTTAGTTAACATAGACATATAGTTAATTAGCTTAATCAATATATTTTTACCTAACCATCGATAGAGGCTCGTAGATATCTTAGCATTCTAGGTTAATAATTAGAAACAATAACCTAATTAAATGAAAAGTACATGAACTAATTGTTTGCGTGCTTAGATAAAGCTACAATCCTAGGTTCTTCTATCACATAAGGTTTTCTTCCATACGTTTTTTATTTGTTCTTTAGCTACTTTTCAGTTAATTAAATTAGTTTAATCCCCTATTCTCAACTAATTGTTTAGTTGTAGTTAAGTAGACTTAGTTTTAGTATTAATAGGAAAATTAAATAAGTTCATGTGGATACAATATCTCACTATTAGTCACTATATTACTTGAGGGCTACTTGCGCGTGCGTGCGGTAGTAAAGTCGCGATCAAGTTTTTGGCACCATTGTCGGTGACTTATTTTATTTTTCTTATTAATATCAGGACAACAATCTACTTCATTAAGCTAAACACCCCTATCTTTTTCCTTTTTATCTTTCTTTTTTATTTTTCTTTGATTTCAGGTGGTCGAAATAATGGAGTATCATTAGGCGATGTGAGAACTAAGAGCTTTAAGAAATTATGTTATTGATGAACACTAAAAAATGTACATTTATTAAAAGGAAAATTAATCATTTTACACTTATAATTTCATTAATCCCCTTAATTTAGCACATTTATGAAATAATAATTAAATCTATGTTTTATATATTTTTATTGTGATTTTTATTTCTTATGTAGGTGAAATAATATTTGGAAGCAGAACTAAAAAAATAAACGTGACATTTGGATTTTGGAGACTATAAACTTAAAAAAGAGTTCAGACAGTGTACAATTTCAGAAATTTCAGCCTTGTGCAATTTTCATATTATTTTATTTTACTAAATCTATTCCCTGTGGATCGACCCCGGACTTACCGGGTTATTTTATTACTTCGACACTTTTATACTTAGGAGTAAAGAACCACTTTGTAAGTGTGTCAAGTTTTTGACGCCATTGCCGATAAATATAATTTAGTATATAAAATAATAATTTAACATCCTTATATTTTTCTTTTCTTTTTATTTTTATTTTTTGTATTTTCTGCATCTCATTTTTCTTCTTCTTTACATTTGTGTAGATCCAATATGTCATGATTGATCCTAAATGAATTCTGAACCCAAACATCCACATATAAACAAACCCTATACCTGATTCAAGGTTACATGAGATAAAAAAACTCAATTAAAATAGAGCTTGCACTTTGCCAAATAAGTTCTTGAACCATCCCTATCTAGAGATTCTTCTATAATTTTTTTTTTGAAAATCTAATTCGAGAAATTGAGACAGTTGAATGAGAAATTCAATTGAGATTTGAATTGACAAGAATCAGAGGACGTTTTCAGGATATAATCACTACATTTATGTTCTTTTTTCTTTTTTACTTTTGTCATTTATTTTTACTTTTATTTTTCTTCACTTGTTTATTATTTTTTATTTTTGTAAGTATTGCATTTGCATATTTAACTTTTAGCATATAGTCTGCATTTAGGTTGCATGAGACATTAGTCTCGATCCTCTAGCAGTATATTAAATAGAGAGTCTCTATCACCTTCATCGTCAATCAAAATTGCCAAGAACCTAAATGAAAACCTACATGGCTGAGATGAAAGTCCAGTTGATCAAGTAGAACATGAGTTACGACATGGTGATATTAATCATCTTAGGACACTCAGAGAATTCATGAATCCCAGTATGAGAGGATCATCATCTTGCATTATTTTCCCCTTAAATGCATCATGTTTCAATTTTAAACCAAGTGTCATCCAACTTTTACTCACATTCTACGGTCTAGAGTCAGAAAATCCTTATCAATACTTAAGGGAATTCAAAGAGGATGTAATATTTGCACATACCAAAATTGCAGCATTAATATAATTCGACTCAAATTTTTTCCGTTTTCTGTAAAGGATAAAGGTAAAATTTGGTTGTAAAACCTTACGTCATGATCCATAAGAACGTGGGAAGATTTGCAAGAGCAATTTCTGAAGAAAAAAAAAAAGTATTTCTCTATCATATGACAAACTCCTTTAAGAGGAGAATCACATCTTTCACACAAGAGTCAGGGGAAACACCTTACCAATATCATGAGAGATTCAAAGAAATGTTAGATATTTGTCCACATCATGGGTTTGAAACATGGAGGCTGGTATCCTACTTCTATGAAGGTTTAACACCCCAAAGTAGACAAGTAGTGGAAATGGTGTATAATGGTGAGTTTAGGGACAAAAGTCACGAAGATGCACTAGAATACCTAGAACACAAAGCAGAAAATGAACAACACTAGGACACAGTTAGTACTTATGAGTCATCTGTAAAACCACAATCATCTGGTACATGCATGTTTAATCTTAGGGAAGACCATGTCATTTCTACTAAATATGCACCTCTAGCTAAAAAAATTGAGGCATTAGAAATAAGGAAGAATGATCATGTTAAATCAGTTGAAGAAGTCACATGTCATATTTGTAACTCAAATGAGCATATCACACAAGTTTGCCCAACCTTACAGCTCTGCAAGAATGTTTACATGACCAAGTCAGTTCCATAAACACCTTTAAGAGACTAAATCCAAACCCATACTCTCAAAGCTACAATTCTGGATGAAGAAACCATCCAAACTTCAATTTGAGGAATGGTAACCAAGCACAACCATTACAACAACCTCCCCAAGTACACCAGAATTTTCAAAAATCTTATAAATATGCACCATTGTCCCATCACCTAGAAAAACCCTTGAGGATACCTTGCATGCATTCATTGAGAAACATAAAGTCATCAATAAACAAAATGTGTAAACATTAAGTGATCTGAAAGATACTTTTTCCAAAATCACATATGTATTAATCATTCATGAGAAATGAAAGTTTCATGCACAACCAAAACCAGACCCCAACAGTCATCAAAATCTGCCCGATGGTAGTTTTGGTAGTCAACACATAGACCAAGTTATATCTATTATTACTCTTCGCAGTGGTAAAGTCATCCAAATACCCATTCTTGAACCTCATGAAGTTGAAAAAGAGTTAGCTTCAAAAGGTAATAATTTTTCACATGCACCTCTGTTTCCTCAAGCTTTGAAAACAAAGAAATTGAAAATTTTCCCATAAATATATGAAATATTCAAATAAATGAAGGTCGATATTCCTTTATTAGATGACATCAAACAGGTACCCTCTTATGCTAAATTTCTGAAAGACTTGTACACCATTAAAAGAAAATATCAGGTAAGAAATAAAGTTTTTCTAGCTGAACATGTGAGATTCATTCTCTGAACCGATAATACATTGAAATACACAGACATTGGTTGTCCTATTATTTCTTATATTATTGGAAATCATAAAATTAAATATGTATTGCTTGATCTTGGAGCTAGTGTCAATTTGCTTCCATTTTTGGTTTACCAACAACTTAATATTGGCGAGTTAAAACCAGCTTCAAATACTTTTTTACTTGGCGATAGTTCAGTCAATGTACCGAAATGAATTATGGAAGACATGTTATTACAAGTCGATAAATTCATATATCTTGTGGATTTTATTATATTGGAAACACAACCTGTAGCAAATAGTTATAATCCAATTCTTGTAATACTTAGTCGTCCATTTTTAGCAACAATTAGTGCTTTAATTGATTACAAGAATGGAATCATGAATTTGTCTTTTGGCATTATGACGTTAGAGTTTAATGTTTTTAACATGTGCAAACAATCATTTTAGATATTTGAGCTAATATGTGATGGTGGTGACTATACAATTGGCGTAGTATTAGGACAAAGAAAGGAAGGTAAGTCATATGTAATTTATTACATAAGTAGAACTTTAAAAAGTACACAAATGAATTACACTACCATAGAAAAAGAACTATTTACTGTAATATTTGCATTTGATAAATTTCGATCATATTTATATAGTTCATCAATCGTTATTTATTTTGATCATGCTCATGTTAGATATTTGATGTCTAAACAGAATGCAAAGCCAAGATTACTATGATGGATTTTGTTGCTTCAAGAATTAAATCTCACAATAAAGACAAGAAAAGAGCAGAGAACGTAGTTGAAGATCATTTATCGAGGCTCACAAATGAGTCATCAATTGACATAACTCCTATCAATGACATTTTTCTTGATGATTTTTTATTTTCAGTAAATACAATGTCATGGTATGCTAATATTGTCAATTTTCTTACAACAGGAAAAAATACCTCCAGACTGGAACCATCAATACTAGAAGAAATTTTTAACCGAAGTTAAAAGATTCTACTGGGATAATCCATAACTTTTCAAGTATTGCCCTAATCAGATTTACCGACGATGCATACCAGACAATGAGATAAGTAACGTTATTCAGTTTTATCATTCAGAAGCATGTGGAGGTCATTTCTCATCTAAAAAACCATTGTAAAAATCTTACAATGTGGATTTTATTGGCCTACCTAATTTAAAGATACACATGCTTTCTGTAAAATTTATGAAAATTATCAAAAGTTAGGATCCATTTCTAAAAGATACATGATGCCTTTAAATCTCATCATTGATATCGAAATCTTTGATTGTTGGGAAATTGATTTCATTGGTCCATTTCCACCGTCATTTGGATTTTTATATATTTTAGTTATAGTCGATTACATCTCAAAATAGCTTTAGACGTTTCCTTGTCAAAAAAATGATAAAAAAATAATGATTAAATTTTTTAAAATAAAATATTTCAAGTCGATTTGGAATCCGCGGGCCATTATAAGTGATGGAGATAAATATTTTTGAAACAAATTTTTTGAGTCTTTAATGGAAAAATATGGAATTACACATAAAATTTCTACCTCCTATCACCCTCAGACAAACGGTCAAGTTGAACTAGTAAATAGGGAAATCACACAAATTTTGGAAAAAAACGGTCAACACAAATCGCAAAGATTGGTCTCTTCGACTGACTGATGCATTTTGGGCATACCGAACAACTTTCAAAACGTCTTTGGGAATGTCTCCCTATCGTCTAATTTATGGAAAACCTTGTCATTTGCCCGTAGAACTTTAGCATAAGGCATATTGGGATATTAAAGTATTCAATTCAAACCTTGAAAATGCCAGTTGTGAACGTAAACTGCAGTTAAATGAACTTGAACAGTTAAGGAATGATTCATATGAGAATGCAAAAATTCTTACAGCTAAAACTAAGGCCTTTCATGATAGTCGAATTTCACAAAAAATATTTGAAACTTGTCAAAAAAATTTGCTTTATAATTCTCGTATTAATTTATTTCCTAGAAAATTGGAATCCAAATAGAGTGACCCATTTATTGTGAAGCATGTTTATCCATATGGAGCTATTGATATTAAGAATCCTAGGTATGGTGATGTATTTAAAGTAAATGGACAAAGTCTGAAACCATTTTTGAAGTGTTCAAATTTTCAAAAATCTATTTTCCTTTCAAACCCAGTGTACTGTGATTGATGTATTGTAAGTTGTTATTTTCTTTTCTTTTCTTTCGTGTTTGTCTAATTTCCATTTTTTTCTTGTGTTTGCAGTATTTTTCTTTTTATCAGAGTCTAGCACCGTGGTAAATAGCGGATAACGGTACTTCGTGACTCTAAGTCGGTTCTTTCATTTTCCTAAAATTACTGATACCCTACAATTAAAAGAATGCATGGAATAAACTCTTGCAAAACTCCACAATCATTTTCCTTCTTTCCCCTAAAATGCTCTGATGATTAGAGCATTTTGGAGAAGAGAAGGAAAATGATTGTTGAGTTTTGCGAGAATTTCTTCCATGTCTTGATTGTAGGGTATCGGTAATTTTAGGAAACTGAAATAACCGACTTAGAGTCACGGAGTACCGTTATCCGCTATTTAACCGAGGTGCAAGACTCTGACAAAACAAATGCTGCAAAACACAAAAAAATGAAAATTAGACAAAAACAAAAGAAAAGAGAAGAAAATAACAGCTTACATCAATCACAGTACATTGGGTTTGAAAAGAAAAAAGATTCTTGAAAATTTCAACACTCTAAAAATGGTTTCAGACGTTGTCCATTTACTTTAAATACATTATCATCCCTAGAATTCTCAATGTCAATAGCTTCATATGAGTAAATGTGCTTCATAATAAATGGGCCACTCCATTTGGATTTCAATATTCCAGGAAATAAATGAAGACGAGAATTATAAAGTAAAACTTTTTGACCTATTTTAAATATTTTTCATGAAATTCGACTATTATGAAAAGCCTTTGTTTTAATTTTGAGAATTTTTGCATTCTCATATGAATTATTCCTTAAATTTTCAAGTTCATTTAATTGTTGTTCACGTTCATGATTGGCATTTTCAAGGTTGAGTTGAATGCTTTAATAGCCCAATATGCTTAATGCTCAAGTTCTACAGGTAAATGACAAGGTTTTCCATAACTAGACGATAAGGAAACATTCCCAAATACGTTTTGAAAGCTGTTCAGTATGCTCAAAGTGCATTAGTCAGTCGAATAGACCAATCTTTGTGATTTGGGTTAACCATATTTTTTACAAAATTTATTTGATTTCCCTAATTGCTAGTTCAACTTGACCATTTGTTTGAGGGTGATAGGAGGTAGAAACATTATATGTAATTCCATACTTTTTTATTAACGACTCAAAAGACTTGTAAAAAAAAGTGTTTACCTCCATCATTTGTAATGATCACACTTTCTTATCATTATTTTGACGAGGAATCGCCTCAACCCATTTTGAGACATAATCGATTGCAACTAAAATATATAAAAACCAAATAACGGTGGAAATGGACCCATGAAATCTATTCCCCAACATTCAAAGATTTCGATGACAAGAATGAGATTTAAAGGCATCATGTTCTTTTAGAGAAGGATCCCAACTTTTGATGATTTAACAAGTTTTGCAGAAAGCAAGTGTATCTTTAAATAAGGTGGGCCAATAAAATCCACACTGCAAGATTTTTGCACTGGTTTTTTTAGATGAGAAGTTACATCTGCATGCTTCTGAATGAAAAAAACTGAATAACACTATTTATCTCATTGTCCGGTTAAGGTGGCAGAAAAGTCCGGGCCCTATAATGGAAAAAAAGCCCGGGCCAAAACCAAAAAATAGATATATATATATATATATATATATATATATATATATATATATATATATATATTAATATGTTTGTAGAATTTAAATTGTTAATTTATCGATGAAACTTGTGATTTATTTGTAAATTGTCTTTGCATATAGTGTGAATATATTTTGTATTTGTATGCTTTTAATTTTTTAATTTTTTTTAAAAATTCGGGCCAGAAAAAAGCCCGGGCCGGCTTTTCCCGAGCCTGACCTTTTTTTTACCGGACCCGGCCCGGCCCGTTGCCACCCTTATGTCCGGTATGAATTGTCAGAAAATCTGATCAGGACAATACTTAAACAGATATGGATCATCACAATAGAATCTTTTGACTTTGGTCGAAATTTCTTTTTGTCTTGATGGCTCTAGTCCGGTATTTTTCCTGTTGCAAGAAAATTGACAATATTAGCATATCAAAGCATTGTATTTATAGAAAATGAAAAATCATCAGGAAAAGAGTCATTGATAGGAGTTGTGTCAATTGATGACTCATTTGTAAGTCTCGATAAATGATCTGCAATTACATTCTCTGCTCATTTCTTGTCCTTGATTGTGAGATTGAATTCTTGAAGATACAAAATCCACCGTAGTAATCTTGGCTTTACATCATATTTAGACATCAAATATCTTACAGCAGCATGGTCAGAATAAACAACGGTTGATGGACTAATTAAATATGATCAAAATTTGTCCAATGTAAATATTACAGCAAGTAGTTCTTTTTCTGTGGTAGTGTAATTCATTTGTGCACTGTTTAAAGTTCTACTTGCGTAATAAATTACATATGGTTTACCTTTATCTCTCTATCCTGATATTGCGCCAACTGCATAATCTCTGGCATCACACATTAGCT
The DNA here is from genome assembly GCA_019454045.1 of Zanthoxylum bungeanum. NCBI lineage: Eukaryota > Viridiplantae > Streptophyta > Magnoliopsida > Sapindales > Rutaceae > Zanthoxylum > Zanthoxylum bungeanum. The sequence goes on along the minus strand of SKCR01028682.1, from coordinate 56,204 downwards.
CAAAAGGCAAAGATCAATCATGGGATTGCATGATATGAGCAGATGTTAAAAGACTGATAATCTTTTCAAATGATTTTCGACATTCTTCTATCCATTCAAATATTGCATCTTTTGATATGAGGTTACACAATGGTCTGGATATGGTACTAAAGTTTTTAATGAGCCTCCTATAAAATCTTGCATGTCCTAAGAAAGAACGGATTTTACTAACTGTCTTTGGTGGTGGCAATTTAGAAATCGCCTCTATTTTTACATTGTCAACCTCAATAGCTTTAGATGACACAACGTGACCCAAAATAATTCCTGAATCAATCATGAAATAATATTTTTCCCAATTTAACACAAGTCATTTTCTTCACATCTTTTCAAAATATTTTCCAAGTTATTCGAGTAATTATCAAATGAGTTCCCAAAAATAGTTATATCATCCATAAAGACCTCTAAACAATGTTCAACCATGTCACTAAATATGCTTAACATGCATCGTTGGAATGTTTCTGGTGCATTACAAAGTCTAAATGACATTTTCCTAAATGCAAATGTTCCAAAGGGACATGTGACTGTGGTCTTTTCCTGGTCTTCTAAAGCAATAAGAATTTGATAATAACCTGAGTAACCATCAAGAAAGCTGTAGTAGGGATTTCCTGCTACTCTTTACAAAATTTGGTCAAGAATTGATGAAGGAAAATGATCTTTTCTAGTGGCGTCATGTAGTTTTCTATAATCAATGCACATTCGCCAACTAGATGAGATTCGAATTGGAATTGATTATCCTTTATTATTTTTTATGACAGTTATTCTAGACTTTTTAGGCACAACTTGTGTAGGACTTACCCACTTACTATCGGAGATATGGTAGATAATGCATACATCAAGAAGTTTAAGGACTTATGTTTTTACCACTTCTTTCATGTGAGGGTTTAATCTTCTTTGGAGTTGACGATATGTCCTAGCATTATCTGATGGGGTTTTGGCGCGGGCGCAGCAGGAACTCGCGGTTCAAGTGAAATCGTAATTTTAAAACTTTTTAAATTATCGAATAAATTATTCAATATCCAGTATGAATAATTTATTCATATTTCACCTAAACATATTTACTCGATATCAAATAACGACATAAATAACTAGGAAACGTTGCGAAACTTTTACGAAAATATTTTTCCGCAAAATGGCATAAAACGCGTTTTTGACCGAACCAACCACCCAATGCACATGAGGGTTGTCTAGGTCAGCCCCAATAGTGCTAGGACAGTTCATGGGCTGCCCAAACAATGACCAATTCACTGTTTGGGCAGCCGTCACCCGGTTGGCTCAAAAGTCACCCGGTAACGTCGATTTCTCCGTTTTCGCATATTTCAACTCCGTAACAATTTCTGAAAATTATTCCAACACCCAAAACACATCTAATACATTCATATGACATTATTTTCATCACAATAAACCCATTTTTTCCAGATCTATTTTTGTATTAAAAATAATCAATTTTTCATGCTTTAATCCAACTTTTTCAACATTAATCAAATTAATCACAACACCAATCCAAGCCAGCACAATTGAAGCACCCAAGAACAATTCTAGGCATTACAAGATTGGTCATAACACTCTAGAATGGAAACATATCATCAAATGATTAAATTGAACAAATATTACTTCACACATGCACCAAGCTTTCCATTTCATTTCACCAAATCAAAAAGCCCCAATTTCTAAGAAGTAAGTAAACCCTAGAACCATTCTAGTAAATCAAGAACAAAAAACATGCTTTCCAAGCTTAGGGATATAAGGAATTACCTTTAATTCTCCTTGTTTCCTTTAGCTTTTCTTGATTTTCTTCACTTTTCTTCATTGTTTCTTCAAACAAAATTGAGAGCTTTTTCTATGGAGGTTTTCGGCCATGTCCTCTTAATAATGAAGAAAACAAAATTTTCCAAATTAAAGAGAAGGCCAAAATCGACTTATAAGGGCAATATGGTCATTTACATAATTTAATCTAATTAAATATAATAAGCTTTAATTTGACAAATCAAATTTGTACACTTAAAGCTTAATAAAATCATGTCATTTGTAATCAATAATAATCAAACGTTTAACTATTCAAATATTTAACATTTAAATATCTAAATAATTAATTAATATAATCATTATTATATATGCATTTTTATTTACATTAAATAAAAAATACATATATTAATGACATGTGTCAAAGTCTTATTTGAAAAATAATTAATGTGTATCTAATCAAATTATGTATCAAATATAAATACACAATAATTATTAATTGACCAAAATTCCCTAAAGCATGTGTTTTTCGTTTAACCGTTTAAAGGATTCGAATTAACTCATTTAATCCGGTAAAGTATTATGAATAATCTGTATTATTCATAACTCATTTCCCAAGTGCTCAACGAGTACACTTCATATTGTGAGACTCTCTAAGTTTAGGTTTATCTGTCACGTAATCCAATTTCGTGTCCATAATTCACCCACTCATGAATTATGACAACCACGGATAATCTCGTTAAACTATGCAAGTCGAGGTCATTACATACATATAATCCATTTGTCACAGGCTATCCATATCATACCTGGGATATAGATACCAACGTCAAATCCTTATGGTATAATATAGTCGACTTTCAAATTTACGATCTCTAAATAACACTCGGAACTTGCATCCAAAGTTATACCACGACCATGGTTTTACTAGATCGCAAACACATGCAGGATACAAATGCCCTATACAAAGGACTGACGAATTCTATCTTGATAAGCACTGGATATCATTAGCATCAGTCCACACCCAACGAATAAGCGGAGGTCTGATCTAAATAGATCGGTGACGTGACTGTCATCAAAGTGTAGAGGATAACTCATATATCCACTGTGGTATCTCAAGTCGAAGAACCACTATGCTCGCTCAACTCGAGAAGATTCCTATTGACGTTGGTGTACCATCTATCAAGAAATCTTCAGTGAGTCGTTCAGTATTTATCAAATAAACACCTACATGTCTATATGAGTCTCCCAAAACTCATGGTTCATTGGGATAAACCATCAGACCAAGTCAGGATATACGACATGTACTGGTCTCATCGGATCTTACTAACCAACCCGTGTTAGTAAATCTTGACCATGAACTTTATTTAAGGATATACAACTTATAGTGACGATTCCCAATGTCAATTACAAACTACGCTGTAACCACGCACTACGTTGTAAATCCTAGAGTCTTTGTCTATTATACACGTATCACTAAATCATATTTAGTTTTAATCTAATCATAATTAGATATCTAATCGTAATTAGATCGAATATGTATATAAAAAAAAGAGGTGTTTGTTGGATAATTATGACCCATAACATCACTATTTGTACAGAACATGGTGTTGTTGTACAAATTAACTATGTGACAAAGGAAATTGCTCTTTTATCATTTGTAATTAGATTACTCAGATATATAAATGATAAAAGTCCTTATGATTAGTTCCGGATTAATAAGATATGAGATAGTATTAATCGACAAAGGTTTAATCATTAAATATCCCTAGTCGTAGTATTATCGAGACTGGACATCGATAATGCAGATTAGGCTAGTATTACACTTGTACGTGTTATGGAAGCGTAACGGCATAGTTCTCATATATTTGGGTATTGGATACTCATGCAAGTGTAATAGGATATTCTGTTTACCGATGGTACGGAAATAGCTTCGCTCTAAATAGACCCCTCGAAATCCCATTGGTAGTATGACTATGTGTCTATGGGAGTCTGAATCAGGGTAGGTGTATTTGGTCTTAACCTGAGACTTGCATCGCTAATACTTGTGACAATCAATATACTTTGGTTTTGGTCATCCGGGGCTTTAACAGGTTCTGTGTACGCCTCTTCTGGGTATACTGAGAATCGTAGTGTATTGGGTGTGATGTCAAGATGGAAGTATCACTTCATTCATATGGAGATGATGATCACGCGGGGATACAGAACTGGTACTCTAAGTGCTATAGCCATCGGGGAAGTATGACTAGGTCATGACTTTCCGATCATAAAGAGACTAGTTGTTAGTGATCCGATATATGCTTCGTACGGGGCAGACACAACTCCAGCCCCAGGCCTTGCATGTGACATCCGATACTGGATTGTAATAAGCAATATTACGTATACTACGCTTGACAAAGATCATATATTCCGTAGAATACTATTTCTGGAGAATTGGGTAGGCACGGTGCTTTGCTAGAAGCCAACCATGTCTTGTAAATTGGTAAGTACGTGGTACCGGGTATGCACGTGTTCAGATAGTCCAATGACCGTATTTACTGCCAACATATCGAAGGATCTCTTGGGTCGCATCCCAAAGTTTCACCGATGATGTTTGACTCGAACAATATTAATCTGGGATTAATTAATAGAGAGAATATTAATCTGTGATTAATTAAGAGAGATAATATTAATCTGGGATTAATTAAGAGATAATATATTAATCTGGGATTAATTAAGAGAGAGAATATTAATCTGGGATTAATTAAGAGAGAAAATATTAATCTGGGATTAATTATCAGAGAAATAATTAATCTGGGATTAATTACGTCGAGAATTTATCTGGGATTAAATTCATCGAAATGAGAGAATGCGATTAATTTGGAATTAATCGGTAAAATGAATTTAATAGTTGAATTAGATTTTACTATTTAATTTATTTAATTGGGCTAAATAATATATTAGATATATTAATTGAAATCAGATTTCAATAGCGAACGAATTAATTTGGAATTAATTCGTAAGCGACTTTAATAATAATCTTGCGAGACATAATTATTTAATTAAATTGGATTTAATTATGTCGCGACGGAAAATTTGTTTAATCGGATTAAACGAATCCGAGCCCGAAGTGTGTTGAGCAAGCCCACTTGAATTTTGAATTTAAAGTAGGGCCCACTTCACTTACATCATTAGTCATTTTTGGTGATAGATATGAGTGATGGGTTTTGGTGGAATCTTATAAAACACTCAATATATTTAATTTTGGAAATTAATTTTTCTCTCTCCATGCATTTGGCCGAATGGCCTTTAATGCTCTTGGCCGAATGGCCACACAATTGAGAAAGAATCAATTGGCCGACAATATGGCCTCTGACACTTGCTTTATAAGGCTGAAAGAAACAAAAGCATCAATTGCTTCTTTTTCTTTAAAAACGCCAAATGGCCTCTGCATTTCTTTGAGAAAATACCGATAGAAAAGCATTTTGCTTTCTTATCTCATATGGCCGAATGGCCTTTCTTTTGAAGAAGGCCGAATGGCCTTGTTTAGTCTTGGCCGTTTGCTTCCTCTCTTTCTCGGATAAATTTGTTTCTCATTGTGAGATAAAATTTATTCCATTTGTTCTTGCTAGCACATAAGGGAGTCAAATGATGGTGATAGGGATACTCACCAATGAGCATTGGAAGCTTCAACATCCATGAAAGTTTTGAACTCAACCGACCAATGTAAGTCCTCCGCAACTTATTTTTGATTTTATTCACACACGAATCACGCTTAGAGATCCTGTGGCATGTCTAGGACACTAACACTGGTATCAGAGCGAGATCTAAGCTTGAATTAATTTCTAGGGTTTATGGACTTTAATTTGGGATTTTTGGCTTGGAGCTTGATTTTGCCTAAATTGATGATTTGGTTGAGTTTATATGATGTTGAATTAGATTTGTATATCATTGGATTTGTGATAAATTGATTAGATCAAAAATCCCTAAAATCCATGCTTGGCCGATTACTACCCTAGGAGGACTCATGGTGATTTTTCGAAAATTAGTAATTGGATATGTTAAAAGCATGAATTGAATATTAATTGTCGATTTAATTAGATTGAAATCAAAATTGGATGTTAATTTCATGTATTGTCGTGAGATATGAAGCATGTTATAGAATTGATTTTGCCCCAATTTTGTGTTGGACATGAATGTGGGAATTATGCATGATTAATTAGATTCAATTAATGTTTTGGAAATATTAGGTTAATTAATTAATTATAGTGATTGCACTTTAATTGAATTAATATATAATTTGGAATGTTGTATTAATTTAATTGTTGTATTTGGGCTAATGGACTTGGTTGGGCCAAATTTTAGTATTGGATTATATTTGGGCATAAACAATTTCCATAAATTCCAAAATATGACTATCGGGCCTTTAATAATTTAATTGGGCCTAATGGGCCAAAATTGATTCTATGGCATAGGGTGATTCCTATTGGGCTAAGGCATTATGGGTTAGATCCATTTTAGCCAAAACCCCAAGCCTAAAGAATTAATAAAAGCCCATTGGACTTTAATTGAATAGTATTGGATACTAATTGGGCCTTTGAGACCCATTAAGATTGGATTTGGAATCCAAGTCTTTAAGGCACATAAATAAGTGTAATTATTTAATTTGGAATTAAATATGAATTAGTATTGAATATAATTTAATTGGATTTAAAATTGTAGTTCGATATATTCAAGAATACTTACTTTGAGTATTTATTCTTAAATGAGTTTGACTCGAGCAAATCAAATCGTTGTATGAACATTAGATGGTCATTAATCAAAGATTAATTAATTGGATTAGATTGATTGAATAACATGCTTTGTGTGAATACTTGGATGTATGTATGAATAATGTATATCGGATGGATATTAGAAGGGTGAGGGCAATTTTGGAAATTATTGTAATAAATTTAGAATTTATTAAATTGGACCTGTGTGTCCAGCCTATTACCTCTTTTCTCATTCTATTTCTCTTCTCACATATTCCCCTCAATGTAAATGAGGTTTCTTTAGAAGTATTATGTAATTGGGTAGAAGTAGGAATACTGCTAGCGGGAGAGAGGAAAGGGAGAGATTTTTTCTAGGAAGAAATTGTAATATATATCCATCCGCATATCATTATTAATTTTATTCGCGCCTTATTATGCTTTTAGAATGCATGCTTAAGGGTGTATGATGAGACCTAATCAAAGATAATAAATTGGTTGCCAATTTATGCGAAAAACCATCAATAAATATTAAGCGTTTTCCTTCCATTGAGTGATTCATTCTCCAGATCCAAGATTGGCACTGGTTTGTTAGCCAAAGTCAAGACCTTTGTCTATCGCGGATGTGTTTGAATCATGAAGGCTTTGTTCCATATCGCATGTCTTGTCCAAGTTGTGATTTGTTGGCCAAAGTCAAGATCACTTCTTGTCCATCGACATCGATTACGAAGCTTTCCAAAGTCAATGGGTCCCGCTTAACTGGAATCATTAAGCTTGTTGTGCCAAAGCCAAGGCTTAGTTGATTCAGAGGAAAAGGTTAGGGAATATATTGGATACATTGGCATATATAGGATATATGTTGCGGACTTGGAGGTCCACCTACCGGATCTAGGAATTGGATGAGATCCAATTGATCTTAGAGATCTACCTAGTTAAATATCATACAGTTTGTTGGCCAAAGTCAAGGTTGTGTTATTTAATGGGATCCTAGCCCACTAGGAAACTAGGTTTCCCGAGTACTCCACAGAGGGTTAGAGGCTCGCCGAAAAATAGTGGGAGGCAAGTATTAAATTTACAATTTCGTTTAGATACTTGCCAATACACGCTCATTTTTATTTTTCGTCATTAATTATAAATATATTAGTTGGACTAATATTCAATTGTTGTTTTAATTAAACAGTTGGACTGTATTCAAACTACTTCATTGTGGTTGGTTATATAATTGGATTATAGTAATCAATACATTTGAATGTAACCAATCAATTGTAGTTGATTATATAGTTAGACTATAGTAATCATTATATTTAATTGTACCTGAAATCATTGATTGGATAGTTGGACTATAGCAATCAAGATGACTGAAAGATTACCGTCAAATGACATAATCCTGGGGAAAATGTCTTTAACGGCTTTAATTTTCAGATTGGGAGTATAGCCTCTCGAGCATGAGCCCGGAGTTGAGCGAATAGTAGAGCATGAGCTTAAAAAGACTCATTGTGATGATAACTTTAGTGCTCAATTCGTTATGCATAGCTAGAGCTTCTTAAAAGGACATTACCAAGTTGTCTGCCTAAATTGTGGCAAACGGGGTCACTAGAAGTGTGACTGTCGTATGGACAAGGCAGCCATGAAGGAAGGTTCCGGCTTCAAGAATGTCTGTTATAAACATGTTCACTACTGGTTTTAAAATTGGATTTTTGATACTAGAAGTGATACATGAATATATGTACTGATGTGCAGGATCTGCTGAGGAAACTGGCTTCAGATGAGATCGACCTACAAGTCGGAAACATGACGAGAGTCGCTGTTTTGGCCGAAGAAACCTAAGTTTTGGAACTACCATTTGGGCATGTACTTAAATTAGGAGACTGTTATAATGTATCTAGTTTGACTAGGAACATTATCTCTATATCTAGTTTAACCTGTTGCGGGTATACCTTTGTATTCCAGATACAAGGTGTTTTGTTTATAAAGATGATATTGAGATATACAAATTAGATGTGAATAACAGTATTTATATTTTGAATATAAATGAATCTCAAACATATAATATGACAAACAAATAGCTCAAATTGAGTAAATCAAATGAGACTTATTTGTGGCATTGTCATCTGGGATGCATTGACAAGATTCGTATATCTAGGACGGATTTGATTCTAATTCAAATGATGTATACGAATCTAGTTTAATTGGGCAAAGTGCCTAAAATACCTTTTACTTGGTAAAAGTGCAAGTGCCACCGATCTGTTAGTCCTCGTTCATGGTGACATAAGTAGGCCCATGTCTAGCTAGGCTAGGGTTGGATATGAATACGTCGTAACCTTTACGGATGTGGCATCGTGTTATGGTTATGTGTATCTTATGAAACACAAGTCAGAAACTTTTAATAAATTCAAAAAATTTCGACATAAAGTATGAAAACAGACCGGTTAAAGTATTAGAACATTGCGGTCAAACCATGATGGACAATACTTAAACAGATGAGTCGCTCTGAGCTACCAATTTCCTTCTGAGGATACGCATTAAACAATGCAGTACTTATTTTGAATAAGGTTCCATAAAAACTGTTAGACAGACTTCATATTAGATATGAACACGAAAGAAACCGAGTTTCTCATTCCTGAAGATTTGGGAATGCTGGGCATATATTTGGATGGTACCAAACTAGAACCCAAATCGGATAAGTGTCTATTTGTAGGTTGTCCTAGGGAAACCAGAGTATAGTACTTATACAACTTACAAGAGAACAATGTAATTGTTGCTCTCCATGCGATTTCCTAAGAGGAATTCCTATGTGCAGTGGTAAGTGGGAGGAAAGTAAAACTTGATGAGAATCGGAGTAATATTGTTCCAGGCACCGAGTCCTCATGGAACACCAACAGTTCATCAGGGATGAAACTGTACCAAAATCTTCGAATACACAAGAACCGCGTAGGTCGGAGAGAGTCAGAAAACAACCCGGGAGGTATGGGTTTCTGATCTCACCTCATGTAGATATCAATCTTATTGAGGAAGACGAACCGGCTACATATGAGGAAGTGATACAAGGTATCGACTTCTTTTATGGCAAAGTCCCATGAAGTCCGAAATGGATTCCATATATATCAACCAAGTTTGGATATTGGTTGATGTACCAGAAGGCATTGTGCCTATTGGTACTATATGTGTCTTCAAGGAAGACATACATGGATGGCAACATACAAATGTACACAGCTAGGCTTGTACAGAAAGGGTATCGTCAACGACATAGTGTCGACTACGATGAAACTCTTTCACTTATTGCCATGATTAAATCCATTCGGATAATGCTTGCTATAACTGTATATTTCATTTATGAAATATGACAGCTGGATGCCAAAACCGCTTTCCTTAACAGAAAACTTTTGGAGGATGTTTGTATGCAACATCCTGACGATTTTGTCTTACCAAGACATGCAAACAAGGTTTGCAAGTTAAATCGATCCATTTATGGATTGAAGCAAGCATTGCATTCTTGGAACCAGCGTTTTGATGTAATCATAATGGTATATGATTTAATTCAAAACGAAAATAATTTTTGTGTATATAAGAGGGTTAGTGGGAGTGCACTAACAATCACTGTCCTATACATTTATGATGTATTGCTTCTCGGCAATAACATTCTTATGCTATAATCGGTGAAAGCTTGGCTTTCATTAAAATTCTCCATGGAATACCTGGGAGAAGCAGGCTTTATTCTAGGAATAAAGATCTACTATGATAGATCTAGAAAGCTGTTGACACTCTCTCAGTATTCGTACATTTTGATATGTATGTGACCTGATGTCTCATATGCTTTGAGCATATGTAGACGCTATAAGGCCAATCCAAGTGATGGTCACTGGATTGATGTAAAGAAAATCCTTGAGTATCTTGGATGAACCAAGGATGCTTTCTGAGAATATGGGGAAATGAGAACTTGAAGTGACTGGGTTCACCGCTGTAAGTTTCCAAACCGATAAAAACGACTATAAGTCGCAATAAGGGTACTATATAGTTTGAATAACGGAACAGTGAGCTGGCAATCTTCCAAGCAAGATATTGTTCCCGAATAAACAACAAGAGCATAATATTGCTGCAGCTGAGGCAGCAAAGGAAACATTTTGGATCTAAATAATCTTAAAAAGATTAGGAGTAATTCTGTTAGCTGCTGGCCTAGGCTACAACACAGGCTAAAGAATCACGGTCTCATCAATGATCCAAGTATGTACTTCGACTAATTTCATCTGATTCGTTAGATCATACATCGTGGTGATGTGATGATCGAATAAATCGCATCAGATGATAATCTTGCAAATCCGCTGACGAAAGTTGTTTCTCAGCAGAAGTTTGAGCGACCCGTACATAGTTCAGGTGTAGGACACTTGAGTGATTGGCTATAGGCCAAGTGGGAGATTGTTGGATAATTATGACCCATAGCATCACTATTTGTACATAACATGGTGTTGTTGTACAAATTAACTATGTGACAAAGGAAATTGCTTTTTTATCATTTGTAATTGGATTACTCAGATATATAAATGATAAAAGTCCTTATGATTAGTTCCAGATTAATAAGATATGAGACAGTATTAATCCACAAAGGTTTAATCATTAAATATCCCTAGTCGTAGTATTATCGAGACTGGATATCGATAATGCAGAATAGGCTAGTACTACACTTGTGCGTGTTATGGAAGCGTAACGGCATAGTTCTCATATATTTGGGTATTGGATACTCATGCAAGTGTAATAGGAGCATATGTTTACTGATGGTATGGAAACAGCTTCGCTCTGGATAGACCCCTCAGAATCTCATTGGTAGTATGACTATGTGTCTATGGGAGTCCGAATCAGGGTAGGTGTATTTGGTCTTAACCTGAGACTTGCATCGCTAATACTTGCGACAATCAATATACTTTGGTTTTGGTCATCCGGGGCTTTAACAGGTTCTGTGTATGCCTCTTCTGGGTATACTGAGAATCGTAGTGTATTGGGTGTGATGTCAAGATGGAAATATCACTTCAGTCATATAGAGATGATGATCACGCATGGATACATAACTGGTACTCTAAGTGTTATAGCCATCGGGGAAGTATGACTAGGTCATGACTTTCCGATCATAAAGAGACTAGTTGCTAGTGATCCGATATATGCTTCGTATGGGACAGACACAACTCCAGCCTCAGGCCTTGCATGTGACATCCGATACTGGATCGTAATACGAAATACTACGTATACTACGCCTGACAAAGATCATATATTCCGTAGAAGAATATTTCTGGAGAATTGGGTAGGCACTAAGCTTTGCTATAAGCCAACCATGTCTTGTAAATCGGTAAGTACGTGGTACCGGGTACGCACGTGTTCGGATAGTCCGATGACCGTATTTACTGCCAACATATCCAGGGATCTCTTGGGTCGCATCCCAAAATTTCACCGATGATGTTTGACTCGAACAATATTAATCTGGGATTAATTAAGAGATAGAATATTAATCTGGGATTAATTAAGCGAGATAATATTAATCTGGGATTAATTAAGAGATAATATATTAAACTGGGATTAATTAAGAGAGAGAATATTAATATGGGATTAATTAAGAGAGAGAATATTAATATGAGATTAATTAAGAGAGAAAATATTAATCTGGGATTAATTAAGAGAGAAAATTAATCTGGGATTAATTACGGCAAGAATTAATTTGGGATTAATTATCAGAGAAAGAATTAATCTGGGATTAATTGCGTCGAGAATTTATCTGGGATTAAATTCGTCGAAAGGAGAGAATGCGATTAATTTGGAATTAATCTGTAAAATGAATTTAATAGTTAAATTAGATTTTACTATTTAATTTATTTAATTGGGCTAAATAATATATTAGATATATTAATTGAAATCGGATTTCAACACGGAATTGAATTAGATTTTAATTCTAGCGAACGAATTAATTTGGAATTAATTCGTAAGCGACTTTAATAATAATCTTACGAGGCATAATTATTTAATTAAATTGGATTTAATTATGTCGCGACGGAAAATTTGTTTAATCGGATTAAACGAATCTGAGCCCGAAGTGTGTTGAGCAAGCCCACTTGAATTTTGAATTTAAAGTGGGGCCCACTTCACTTACATCATTAGTCATTTTTGGTGATAGATATGAGTGATGGGTTTTGGTGGAATCTTATAAAACACTCAACATATTTAATTTTGGAAATTAATTTTTCTCTCTCCATGCATTTGGCCGAATGGCCTTTAATACTCTTGGCCGAATGGCTACACAATTGAGAAAGAATCAATTGGCCGACAATATGGCCTCTCACACTTGCTTTATAAGGCTGAAAAGAAACAAAAGCATCAATTGCTTCTTTTTCTTTAAAAACGCCAAATGGCCTCTGCATTTCTTTGAGAAAATACCGATAGGAAAGCATTTTACTTTCTTATCTCATATGGCCGAATGGCCTTTAATATCAAAAGGCCGAATGGCCTTTAATATCAAAAGGCCGAATGGCCTGGAAAGAAAACAAAGGCTGAATGGCCTTTCTTTTGAAGAAGGTCGAATGGCCTTGTTTAGTCTTGGTTGTTTGCTTCCTCTCTCTCTCGAACAAATTTGTTTCTCCTTGGGAGATAAACTTTGTTCCATTTGTTCTTGCTAGCACATAAGGGAGTCAAATGATGGTGATATGGATACTCACCCATGAGCATTGGAAGCTTCAACATCCATGAAAGTTTTGAACTTAACCGATCAATGTAAGTCCTCCGCAACTTATTTTTGATTTTATTCACACACGAATCACGCTTAGAGATACCGTGGCATGTCTATGACACTAACAGTGTCACCATTAAATAAGTAATATTATGGAAAAAAGGCATTGATCGTATTCATGAATCAGACATAAATATGATCCAGATTGGCACTCCAAGCACCAACCCTAACATTATCTTCTAAATGTATTATATGTGTGCAAATCAAAGAATTAATGCATTTTATATCTTTTAAATTCCATCCAATTGCCAGTTTATATTCTCCCAATACATTTAACAACTTACTTTCTTGATCACTAGTGAGGGAGGAAAAAATTACCACATGGTCAGTTTGTTCATTTCCAAGAAATGCATACTTAAATCATTTTGGCAAAGTCTTTTATTCCAATTTGGGTGTTTCGTCATGTTTTTCTACTTTCAGTGTTCCTAGTTCCTCAAAATTTTGCTTCTCTTCATTGTCTTCCAAAACCTGTGTAGAATCAAGTAAAGAAAAATCATTAGAAATATTTGAATCTAATTGTGTACATGATTCAAGAAAATTGGCTGTATAAATTTCCATAGGGTCGTATTCATTCCCCTGAATATGTTCTTCCAAAATTGATTCAATTAGTTTCTTGTTCTCATTTTCACAGTCCTCATCGTATGGTTGCTTGCACATGTTAAAAACATTAAGCTCCAATGCCATATTGCCAAAGGACAAATTCTTGATTTCATTCCTGCAATTAATTAAAGCATTAGCTGTTGCTAAAAATGAACGACTAAGTATTACAAAAATTGGCTTATAACTGTCTGCTACAGATTGTGTTTTCAAGACAATAAAATCCACATGATTTATGAATTTATCGACTTGTAATAACACGTCTTCCCGGATCTATCTGCAAGTAAAAGAGCAGTTGAAGTTGGTTTTAACTCGCCAATATTAGGTTGTTGGTAAACTGAAAATGGAAGCAAATTGACACTAGCTCCAAGATCAAGCAATGCATGCTCAATTTTATGATTTCCAAAAACATATGAAATAGTTGGACAACCATGTTATTTGTATTTTAATGCATTATTGATTGAGAGAATGGAACTTACTTGTTTGGCTAGAAAAGCTTTCTTTCTTACCTGATGACTTCTTTTAACGGTGCACAAGTCTTTCAGAAATTTGGCATAAGATGGTATATGTTGGATGTAATCTAACAAAAGAATATTGACCTTTACATGTTTGAATATTTTGTTGATGGTGTTTTTAGGCACTATGATATTTAAGCAGCACGACATGGGTAAAATGGTAAATTCACCCATTGGTCAAAATCATTAAAAAAGACCATCATGACCGACCACATAAGTGAGGTTCGAGCACTTAAGATCGGTAACCCGACCACTTAAAGATCGGATGACCGGGCATTGTCAGATCGACAGCAGCATTCTCAGTTCAAAAGACCATCGTGACCGACCTCATGAAGACCAGGAATATGGCGGGATATGCTCCAGAAGATAAGTTATCCTACTTTCATGGGGAAAACTGATGAGTCAGTGTCCAAATAGGATAAAAGAAGTGAAGGTAGTTTTAATTAGGAATCCTTATGGGAAAATGGAATAGTTTTGACTAGGAATCCTTATGGGAAAAAGAATTGTTTCAACTAGGAAATTCTTGTACAAATAGGAATATGATTTCTCACCATTATAAATAGGAGGGTAGAGTGAGTGTAGAATGGAGGACAAGAAGGGAGAAGAAACAAGTGAGAGCATTAAGAATCATCATCAGAATCATGACCATCAGACTTGTAAAAAAAGAAGCAGAGCTGAGAAGCGTGTTTAAGTAATAAAAGTATCATCCTTTTTGTGCCCGTGGACGTAGGTCGAACCAAGATCCACCGAACCACGTTAAATCTCCTTGTCGATTGGCGTATTATGTGTCTTTTGATAAGTTTACTTTTGGTCCCCCATAACCAAATAAATTCACTATTGAGGGATGATTGTCTCGGGAGTAATATTCTCATATTACCCCTGAGACCGAAATCAGCTGCCATACAGTTGGCGCCGTATGTGGGGACTCAACAAAAAGCGGCTCGCGTAGTAAGAAGATGGCAGAAGGTGGAAATCGCCAGTCGTCGGAGAGTTCAACAGCAGAATGGATGGAGAAAATAGAGGAAAATATGAAAGATAGGGAGGAAAATCAAAACCTGTTGAAATCCATGATGAACAGACTGGAGAGGATGGAAGAAACGAATAATGAAAAGCTTGAAGCCGGAGCCAGTCGGAGGAGAGACGAAATAGCGAAAGGAAAAAGGGTCGCCGATGTGAGTGATGACGATGAACCGATGAGAAAGGGTCCCTACGGGATGAGGTCCGTAGTGGTAGAAAAAGATTTACAAACAGAGGATACGTGGGAAGAAGAAGAGGGGAGACAATCACCATATTCTTCCTATGATAGCCCCCGCGACACCAGAAGGGGAAATATGAAGCATGGTGAAACTGGACGGGAAGTCTCAAGTCATGAGGAACGTCGCACCCGTGGTGACAGACGCGAAGGAGGCCGCGGGAGGCGGCATAGTGACACAGATGGCAATATAAAGTCTTGGTTAAGAAAAGAAATAGCCAAGTGGGGAGTAAACCCCAAAATTGATACAGCATATGCTCGGGACGGTGAG
Source organism: Zanthoxylum bungeanum (assembly GCA_019454045.1). Classification (NCBI taxonomy): domain Eukaryota; kingdom Viridiplantae; phylum Streptophyta; class Magnoliopsida; order Sapindales; family Rutaceae; genus Zanthoxylum; species Zanthoxylum bungeanum. Next base: position 40,303 of record SKCR01028682.1, on the reverse strand, counting down.
GTTGAATCTCCCTTCACAGAAGAAATAAGGTCGGCAAAATTCCCACGACATTTCAACATGCCGTCCATGACGCCCTACAAAGGCCATTCAGATCCAAAGTCCCATATTTAAAGTTTCGTCCTATTAATGGAGGTCCAAGGGGTAGTAGGGAATGCCATTTGCAAAGTATTCCCCCTAACCTTGGGCGGGTTTGCCATTCTGTGGTTCAGAAGTCTTGCCCCGGGTAGCATCAGTAGCTTCGCTCAACTCAGAATGTCATTTGTTCGACACTTCAAAGGGGTCTGCGTCCCCAAGAAAATGGTGGGAGAATTGAGACTGATAAAGCAGGGGAATGATGAGCCCCTGAGGAATTTTATTGAAAGATACCACAATTTGGTGCTCGATCGGAGCGTACGAGTCATCGAAAGCGCTAGAAAGTCTCAAGGGAGGTTTGAAGGTCGGGAAGTTGTGGACTCACCTGAGGGTTCAAGACGTATCGGATTATGCCACTGCCCTGGAGTTGGCCAGAAAGTTTATCTTAATAGAGGAGGAGAAAAAGATTGCCCGGGGAGTAGACACCCGAAAGGCTAAGATACTCAGGTCAGATAATTAGTGGGATTCGATTAGAAATTTGAGGAGACCAATCCTGGAGCAGAAGAAACTCAGACCGACACCTCCGAGTAGTCATGTTCAAAAGATAAAGTCATCTGTCCAAGTCAACCGTGTCGCGGGGAGAACATTATACCCCCTCTGAAAAAACCTATGGCCCAGATAGTTCGGGAAATCCAGGATAAAAGTCTGTTGGCCGAGCATAATTTGAAAAGGTTCCCGATTGAGGAGGGAAATAATAGGGCATACTGTATCTACCATAACGTAAGGGGACATGCCACGAATGGGTGCAGAGACCTGCGGGAGCAGATGGAAGACTTGGTGAAAGAAGGCTATCTCAGTGTGTACATAGACCATACGATTTTTGAGGTCGACCAAGTTGATAGCGGAAGTCATCCGGTCGGATGCGTGGAATGCTGAGATGCAGAGAGGATGTATTAAGAAGAGTCTTGCTTGTAGTGACCCTTTGTCAAGTTGCAAGAAAGGCAACGGATCCCAAAAAGATGAGTAAGACCTTTTCTGTCTTAGGCTGACATTTGATTATGCTTTTTTCTTATGGCTCACACAATGGTTTTGATATTTGTTTTACGGCTCGGGTCTGCTCTTGTACCGCCGAGTCCATTTTGTTGATATATATTTTACAGCTCGGGTCTGCTCTTGTACCGCCGAGACCGATGTTTTCTTCCGGCTCGGGTCTGCTCTTGTACCGCCGAGACCGATGTTTCTTTCCGGCTCGGGTCTGCTCTTGTACCGCTGAGACCGATGTTTCTTTCCGGCTCGGGTCAGCTCTTGTACCGCCGAGACCGATGTTTCTTTCCGGCTCGGGTCTGCTCTTGTACCGCCGAGACCGATGTCTCTTTCCAGCTCGTGTATGCTCTTGTACCGCCGAGACCGATGTTTCTTTTCGGCTCGGGTCTGCTCTTGTACTGCCGAGACCGATGTCTTTTTCCGGCTCGGGTCTGCTCTTGTATCGCCGAGACCGATGTCTCTTTCCGGCTCGGGTATGCTCTTGTATCGCCGAGACCGATGTTTATTCGGCTCGGGGCTGGATTTCGTTCCGCCGAGGCCACTTGTTTATTCGGCTCGGGGCTGGACTTCGTTCCGCCGAGGCCACTTGTTTATTCGGCTCGGGGCTGGATTTCGTTCCGCCGAGGCCACTTGGTTATTCGACTCGGGGCTGGATTTTGTTCCGCCGAGGCCTTATGGTTTATTCAGCTCGGGGTCGGGTTACGTCCCACCGAGTCGGCATTTTTGGACTGAGGATGTAACATTCCCCCGGGGTCGGGTTACGTCCCACCGAGTCGGCTTATTTGGACTGGGGATATAACATTTCCCCAGAGCCAAGTCTTTCTTTTAGCTCGGGGTCGGGTTACGTCCCACCGAGTCGGCTTCTTTGGACTGGGGATGTAACATTCCCCCAGAGCCAAGTCTTTCTCTTAGATCGGGGTTGGGTTACGTCTCACCGAGTCGGCTTCTTTGGACTGGGGATGTAACATTCCCCCAAAGCCAAGTCTTTCTTTTACCTCGGGGTCGGGTTACGTCCCACCGAGTCGGCTTCTTTGGACTGGGGATGTAACGTTCCCCCAGAGCCAAGTTTTTCTTTCAGCTCGGGGTCTGGGGATGTAATATTCCCCTAGAGCCAAGTCTTTCTTTTAGCTCGGGGTCGGATTACGTCCCACCGAGTCGGCTTCTTTGGACTGGGGATGTAACATTCCCCCAGAGCCAAGTTTTCCTTTCAGCTCGGGGTCGGGTTACGTCCCACCGAGTCGGCTTCTTTGGACTGGGGATGTAACATTCCCCCAGAGCCAAGTTTTTCTTTCAGCTCGGGGTCGGGTTACGCCACACCGAGTCGGCTTCTTTGGACTGGGGATGTAACATTCCCCCAGAGCCAAGTCTTTCTTTCAGCTCGGGGTCGGGTTACGTCCCACCGAGTCGGCTTCTTTGGACTGAGGATGTAACATTCCCCCAGAGCCAAGTCTTTCTTCAGCTCGGGGTCGGGATACGTCCCACCGAGAGACTTATCATCGACATGGGATCGGAGCATCTCCCCCATGGTCGGCCCTCTATTGGTCTGGGGAGGTGACATTCCCCCAGAGCCAAATGTTCTTCTCAGCTCGGGGTCGGGTTACATCCCACCGAGTCGATCGTCATCAGCATAAGGGCAGAGCATTTTTTCCACAGGTAGATATCGGGATCCTCGTTGACTGAGCTCATGAAGGTGGCAGGAATGACCAGATTTGCAGCCAAGGCATTTTTCTCTGCAGTTCCTGAAGTGACCACCGACGGATTCATTGACACACCATCTTTTTTATAGTTCCCGGCATCAACTCACAAACTCGTTGTTACCGAGAACTAGGGGATAGATGTTGATGGTGTTTTTAGGCACTATGATATTTAAGCAGCACGACATGGGTAAAATGGTAAATTCACCCATTGGTCAAAATCATTAAAAAAGACCATCATGACCGACCACATAAGTGAGGGTCGAGCACTTAAGATCGGTAACCCGACCACTTAAAGATCGGATGACCGGGCATTGTCAGATCGACAGCAGCATTCTCAGTTCAAAAGACCATCGTGACCGACCTCATGAAGACCAGGAATATGGCGGGATATGCTCCAGAAGATAAGTTATCCTACTTTCATGGGGAAAACTGATGAGTCAGTGTCCAAATAGGATAAAAGAAGTGAAGGTAGTTTTAATTAGGAATCCTTATGGGAAAAGGGAATAGTTTTGACTAGGAATCCTTATGGGAAAAAGAAATTGTTTCAACTAGGAAATTCTTGTACAAATAGGAATATGATTTCTTCACCATTATAAATAGGAGGGTAGAGTGAGTGTAGAATGGAGGACAAGAAGGGAGAAGAAACAAGTTGAGAGCATTAAGAATGGAGAATCAATATCATTACCATCAGACTTGTAAACACAAGAGATATCAGAGAAGCATATCTCAGTAATAAAAAGATCGTTCGTTCTGTGCCCGTGGACGTAGGCTGGATCTGATCCGTCGAATCACGTTAAATCTCCTTGTCGATTGGCGTATTTATCTATCTTTTGCTAAGTTTGCTTTTGGTTCCCCCATAACCGAACAAATTCACTATTGAGGGAGGATTGTCTCGGGAGTAATATTCTCATATTGCCTTGAGACCGAAATCAGCCGTCAACATATTTCATATATCTCTGGGGAATGGTTCAATTTCTTTGTTTTCAATGCTTGAGGAAATGGAGGTTCATGTGACAAATCGTTCATCAACAATAGGTAATGGTTCATCAACCCATTCCTTACCCTCTAAAGCTGAATCTTCACGAGGTTCAAGAATAGGTCTTTGGATGACCTTACCATTGCAAAGAGTAATAACATATTTGACTTGGTCTATGTGTTGACTACCAGAACTACCCTAGTGAGGATTTTGATGACTCTTGGGGTTTGGTTATGGTTGTGCAAGAAACTTTCATTTCTCATTAATTGTCACTGCAGATGTGATTTTGGTAGAAATATCTTTCAGATCAATCAATGTTTGCACATTTTGATTATTGATGACTTCATATTTCTCAATGAATGCATGCAAAGTATCCTCAAGGGTTTTCCTAGGGTGGGACATATGGTGCATAATTCTGAGAATTTTGAAAATTCTGGTTTACCTGGGGAGATTGTTGTGATAATTGTGCTTGGTTATCATTCCTCCAATTAAAGGTTGGATGGTTTCTCTAACCATAATTATAGGTTTGGGAGTATAGGTTTGGATTTGGTCTCTTGAAGATGTTCATAGAACTGACTTGGTCATGGAAAAATTCTTACAGGGTTGGCAAGGTTAGGCAAACATATGTGACATGTGCATTTGAATTACATATATGACATGTGACTTCTTGAATTGACTTGACATGATCACTCTTCCTCATTTATAATGCCTCAACGTTTTTAGCTAGAGATGCATATTTAGCAGAAAGGTCATGGTCTTCCCTAAGGTTAAATATGTCTCTACCAGATGATTGTGGTTTTACACACGACTCATAAGAGCCAATTGTGTCCCAATGTTGTGCATTCTTTGTTATGTGTTCTAGGTAATCTAGTACATCATTAGGACTTTGGTCCATAAACTCACCATTACACATCATTTCCATAACTTGTCTACTTTGGGATGTTAAACCCTCGTAGAAGTAGGAAACCAGTCTCCATGTTTCAAACCCGTGATATAGAAAAATATTTAACATTTCTTTAAATCTCTCACAACATTGGTAAAGTGTTTTCCCGACTTAATATATTATAAGCTCATTTTGTTGTTAATCTAAACACGGTGAATATTTTCCAAGTCCGATTTGAATCTAGTTGTCACACTCTTTTCGGATTTTTGGGTCCTGAAATTACGATCTCATATCAATTTTTCCTTTTGAGCTTCCAAAGCGGTATTTTACCTACACAATAAATAAAAATCACAATAAAACATATAAAACATAAATGTGCTAAATTAAGGGGATTAATGAAACTACAAGTGTAAAATGATTAATTTTTTTAATAAATATGTATTTTTTAGTGTTCATCACCCGATATTTTAATTTATTATTACTTTTTAATTTAAATTACTCATCACTTCAACCAATTCAGCTTTTTTTTACTCGAATTATTATTTTATTTTACTAAATCTATTCCCTGTGGATCGACTCCGAACTTACCGGGTTATTTTATTACTTTGACACTCTTATACTTGGGAGTAAAGAACCACTTTGTGAATGTGTTGGTTATACCTCATATTGGTGAGATACAATCCAATTTTTTGAGACTTGTTGTCCACGCCAATACTTATCAATGGATGTCAGATATAAGTAATACAATGTATGCTCAAGCCTTTCAGAGTACAATGATGAGTTGTTGAGATATGTGGAGGCAACTACCTTAGTGATCATTGCACATTCAATTACAATCCAGGGTGGCAAAACCATCAGCATTTTACATGGCATAATAATGAATGTCTCGTATATCTTATTGAACCATTATATCCCTTTTATCCACCACGAGCTCAAGAATTTCCTCAAGAACTAAAACCATCCTTGGAGGACCTGCGTATGCAAATAGCCAATCAGAACAAGCTTCTTACAGAGCTGAACAATGGCAACACGGAGAATATTACTAGATTGGAAGCAATGGTACAGATTCAAATGACATCCTTGAACATGTAATTAGGGAAACCAAGCCAAAGTCCACAAGAAGTTTTCCCAAGTAACACAGAAGATAACCCTAAGAGGGAAGGGAAAGAATTCGACAATACTATCTCAGTCTGCCATGAGGAAGCACAAGTAGATGAGCCACCCATAGCCTCCCCACCAGCAAAGCAAGATGAGGGCCTTAGAATAGACATATTAAATGATGTCATTAATGATACATTTAGTTTGCATTCTCAAAATGACAATCTTGAAGCATGCATTATGCATATGTTTGATGAAGAGCTAGACAAAGAAATTCGAAGGTGCATTTATGAGGAAGTGGTGGAATAATGAGTTAGGCAAGAGCAGCTATATGCACCTATTGAAAATCTCTTGACACAAGAGGACACATCACAATATAAGAAAGCTAGTATCATTAACATCACTTATGAGCTTGATAGAATGAAACAACCATTCCAAGTCAAGAATCATTCAAGACCTCTTGATGATCTATTCTTCCATTCAAGATTCCATAAGGATAAATTTTTGAAGAATGTGGTATGGGCACTGAGTATAGAAGATCTTTATTTTCCATCACATGATTGGAATATGAGATTGAAGAGTAATGCTCAAGGCACTGTCCTATTAAGGACATCCAAAGCCATATTAAAACCTCATTGAAGGAAGATCTTCAGATAAAGTCTGGCTGAAGACGTTAAACTTAGAACTTGCAGGGAGGCAACTCATGCATTTATTTTTGTTGTCCTTATTTTTGTTTTATTTTATAGTGTGCTAATTTCATGTATAATAGTTTGCATGTGTATTTATACAGGTACTAGCACAACCCACAAAGTCCGCGCAGCTAAAGTCTGACCAGCAAGAGATTGATAAACTTCATGTACAGTAGTGGCGCTCCTCATTTTTTGCTTATCTTATATTGAGAATAATGCAAAATTTAAGTTTGGGGTGTGTGCATATTTAGTGTTAGTTTCTGTTATTTTTTTTTTAAAAAAAAAACTAAACAAAAAAATTTATTTAGTCATAGATAGTAAAACATAAGTTCATTTTCTTTATGATGAAATCTTAGAAACGATAAATGTCCAATTGATTGTTATCTGATTCCTTGAATAGATGATCTAGGTTAGACTCTTAAGCACTTAAAAGTAGGTTTCTATTAATAAGAGTCTAGATAGTTGAGAAATTGACTAGTTGAGAAAATTATTTTATGATAAATGACTGTTTGCTTAGATATATGTCTCTGTTTGTAATTATTTATAATATATGGTACGAGTAGAAAATAAGAAAATGGTTGAAAAATGGAAAAAAAAAAAAAATGAATGAATGAAAAATGGAAAAAATAATAATATACCACCTATAACCAATAAACGTGAAGCTACTCATGGACGAGTGTTAGGACCCCATGAGGAGAAATGCTACCTTAAAGGGTAGGTGAGGAAAAAAAAATAGAATTCGTACCATATAGAGTATAATAGGCAGATATAAAGAACTTTTGAAATATTTAGGCTGGTTTGACCCATTGGATCCTAATTTTTGAGGCTAAATCACCGAGTTGACTTATTTAGGAATAGAATTGTGACTGAACCTTTACACACACACTGTGAGTCTAACTTAGATGAGTTATTCAAGAACTTGGTTTTACGTTGCGTTGAGTACTTTGAAGGTTTTTTTATGTCATTGTTGGACATTCATTGAGGACATTGTTATGTACAACTACTATAACTGTTTCATTTATTTTTATATTTTTGTGTGATTACATGTGAATGTGAATGAAGTTTCTGGGTGTCGATGTTGTAAGCCCTCACTAGACTATAACGCATTCATTAGGGCCGCCTATTGGTTAAAGGTTTGTTACATACATTAAATGCAATCGTGATCCCTATGAAAGTGGCTTAGGTTAATTTATTTTTAGTTTGTTTATTTTATTTTATTTTTATTTGTTTTGCACGAGGACTAGCAAAATATTAAGTTTGGAGGTGTGATGAGTGGTTAATATATAGATATTTATCACGAATTTATCTTAGTGTTTTGTGTGTTATCTTGAGTTTATGAGTGCTTCAATGTGTTTTGGGTTTATTTTGCAGGTCAAGATCATATCACGACTTAATTGGACTCAACGAGCTATGAAACAACAAACTAGAGTTGAATTGGGCCATATTTCCAAGTCAAAACGTGTGTCTTGATGTTGGAGGCGCGTCTCAACATGCGCAAGAACAAAAATGAGAAAGAATACAATTTAGCTAGGTGCGTCGCGATGACCATAGAGGTTAGTCACGACGCTCCAAATGAAATCATGCACATTGCGACGCGCGTGACGCGCATCGCAACACGAAGAAGTAGTCTCAGTTCGTCCAGAACTCAACTTTTAACAAGGAACGACCCCTCAGACCTCCTATATAAGTACAAATTCGTCCCAAAACCTAAAAAAGAAGACTCATAACATTACCTAGATCAAGACAAGAATGAGTGCCTTAACCAGTGTTGGAGATTGAAGCCGAAGACTGCAAACGAGAGTTCTTTCTTCCCTTCCTTCTCTAGCTCATTCTTTATGTGTTCTTATTTTGTAATAATGATTAGCATGTGTTTATTGAATACTTTGAGTAGCTAAATCATTAATTTAGGTTTGTAATGGATCCAAGCACTTGGTTAATTAATTGATTTGTATATTTTATTCTATTAGGTTTGTTATGTGATTTTTTATTATTCTTCGTGTTGAATGTATGTTTTATTGTCTGGCTAATAATAGAATAGTCATGGTAAATCCTTAGGAAATCGATGAAAGAAATTTGGGTTAGCCATGGAAATAATAGTGTATGATCTAATACTCATGAATAGATTTTCATGCAGGATAGACATACACCTGCAATGCATGTGTAACCAATATTTGAACCCGATCTTAATGGATTCTGGATAAGTTAGTTAACATAAACATATAGTTTTTTAGCTTAATCGGAATATTTCTATCTGACCATCGAACAGACATGTAGATAACTTAGCATTATAGGCTAATAATTCGTAACAATAACCCAATTGAATGAAAAATACATGAACATATTATTTTCGTGCTTAGGTGAAGTTACAAACCCTAGGTTCTTCTATTGTATGAAGTTTTCTTCCAAAAGTTGTTTATTTGTTCTATATTACTTGAGCCGATACGTGCGCTTACGTGCGGTAGTAAATTTGAGATCAATATAAATAGAGGTGGCCACCGGTCCGATTCAGTTTCGAATCGAAATCGAACCGGCAGGTTCCCAGTTCCACAAGTGTGGAACCGGAACCGGAACTGAATCGAACAGTTCCGGTTCGATTCTGGTTCTATTCTAATTTTATTTATTTTTCTAATTTTAATAATGATTTTTTAAAATAAAAAAAAATAAAAGGTTCCACCGTAGAACAGTTAGAACCGTTCGGTTCCAACGGTTCGATTTCGGCTCAATCATGGGTGAACCCTAATCGAACCGAAATATTAGTTTATAATTTGACAATTACTAATATATAACTTTTTATCTAAAGTAATTTATATTTTGAGAGATATTTAATTTTAAAAATAAAAATTTTCTGAAAAAGTGCCACCTCACACTATATTGTCCAAAATACAAAGTTTCACGCACTCAGTCATGTGGGATAAATTTACCAACTCCTTGAAAGGACTAAATAATGATTCCCCTTGATTTTTTCAATTTAAAATAGTTGGTATGCCACCTAATGCTACAACAAAAGAGCTATGGAAGATTTTTTTTAGTGGGGTGTGTTTTTTTAGGTGGAGAACAATTAGCCTAATAATTTGTGATCAAACTTTAAAATAATTTTGGTAATGAATCATAATAAGCTGTATAGGCTTTAAAGCACAAACACTAATTAATAATTTCCCTAAATACGTATTAAATATGTCATTGGACCAATCTTACCGCATGCCACATGTCGAAATTCTACTGGCCGACGAAATCTGCGTGCCGCGTCAGCAGTCAACAAGTCAAACAGTGTTTGACCAGTCAACACGGCGCCGCGTCGCGACGCAAGAAGGAATTACGCGTCGCGACACGGCCAGCTCAGCAGCCTATAAATTGAAGTTTTCTGCATCTCATTTTGTGTGCTTTCCTTGGGATTTTTTCCCTGATTTCATAGGATAGCATCCATTTTTGTAAATTATTAATAATATTTAAATTATGTATTTTAATTTTTAATTTTTATTACAACATTTTATTTATTTATTTACTTTTATGTTTTGTAGTTAAATTTCTGATGGGGTAAAATTGAAATATTTAATATAATTATCTAGGTTAATCTCACTTAATTATAATATTTAAATTATAATTTAACCGATTAATAATGGCAGACTTTATTACCGCCTATATGGTCGGTTTAAATATAAATTACTTTACCGCCTACATGGCTGGTCTTTATGTGACAGATAATTACCGCCTATATGGCTGGTGTGTCGGACTAAATGGATTACCGCCTATATGGTTGGTGTAGTCGGATTAAATGGATTACCGCCTATATGGCTGGTTTTAAATGTTTTAACATTATTAATTCCTGTGAAAGCAGAACAAAAAATAATTTATATATTATAATAGTGAGATTCATAGATAAGAAATATAAATGTGGATCCTCTAACCCCATCATTTATTTTTATACTAGGGAAGTGATGAAACACAATATTCACACGTGCTTAATAATTGATTTAATTATATTGGGTAATTCTTTAGTTTGTTTATTGAGTCTTAAGCTTAATGTGTCTTGTTGTCTGAACACCAATAAGATTGATTGTGGTAAACTTAAAATGAACTTGGAAAATGGATTTTAGGTTTCAGCCTTGGATTCAATAGCTCACGATCTTCCTTGAGGATAGATAACCCTTTAATAGATTTCCTTAGAGTATAGGAATATACCTGCCGGGCGTGGGTAGCCATAATTGGAACTTGAACTTAATGATTTCAGGTAACTTTGGTTAACATAAGAATATGATTAATTGGGTTATACTGGGTATTTGCGTCTGACCATCGGAATAGGCTTTTGCATATCTTCGTTTTCCAGGTTAGCAAACTAATTTATTACACATATATAAGAGAATTAATTCATCATTAGAATAATTTTGTGAAATCACAACCCTAGATTTGTATGTCTTTTGTTTATTTCCTTAGTATTTTCTTTTATGTTTTTATTTATTTATTTATTTATTAGCAAATCCACAATCAACCAACTAATCAAGCGATCATTCTCTTCTCTCCCTCATTAGATACCTGTAAATAAATAGTATCAATAATTAATAACAACAATAGGAATTAAGTCCTCGTGGGATCGATATTTTTTATATATACTACTTGAACGATACGTGCGCTTGCGTTATACGCGTGTGATTACGCCGGTCAAGTTTTTGGCGCCATTGCCGGGGACTTATTTTTCTTAAGTTATTAATTTTGAAGCTATCTAATTTACTTGTATCTAATTTTCTTTATTTTTATTTCTTTCTTTTATTTCTTTCTTTTATTTTTCAGGTGGTTGAAAAATGGATCTTTATTGGGAGATAGAAAGATTACGAGCTTTACTAGAAGAAGATACACCCCAATTCAGAGAACAACAGTCCGGTTTTTTGAGGCATGTTGTTCAACCTAATTATCACTGGATGCCAGAATCAATCAATACTACATTTGCTCAACATAACGAAATGGGGAGATGTGTGATATGTGATGGTAACCACCCGAGTGATCAATGTATATACCTTTCAGAATGGCAGAATTATTGGAATCATTCAAGGTACGAAGAACCATCATATTTTCCATCTTATCCACCATCTACCTACGATTTTCATCAAGGATCAGAACCATCAGAGGAAGATCAGATGGTTGACATGCTCAAAGATTGGTTCAAGAAACAAGACGAAAAGTTGGATACAATGCTTGAAACATACCAGAATCAACTCGAAAGTATTCAGAGACAATCAGCATCCATTCATAGACTGACAGAACAAACGAGATAATTAACAGAAAATCAGAGCTACATACCTCAAGGAGCATTTTCAGATGACACTGACGAAGCCTTCGAGTACCAAACATTTCATGATGACACTTTAGCAGAGGAAGAGGCTGAACAGTATCAGGAACTAGAGGTATCAGTTCAGAAATCCGAACCAGCAAAGTCTCGATTTGAGTTTTATTATTCGAACTCTGACGAGGATGAAGAAGCAGAGTTGTTTGTGCCAACTAGAATTGAGGATGGAACTTTGTATCCTCAAAATGACGATCTTGGAGATTGCATTGCACTGATGTTTGAAGAAGATCTACCTGAACCATTCATTTCATTCATATCAGAGGATGAAGATCTAAATTCAGACATATCTTTACATCCTCAGATTGACATTTATGGAGCATGCATTTCACAGATGACATATGAAGAATTAAATGCGGAAATCCTAAAATATATTTGTGAAGAAAATATGGAGACATAAGCAGAGCAAATGAAGGAGCAACTGTCATACCAAATTGAAGATCCAGTGCATTCATGGGAAACATCGATGTATCGGGGAGTACAAATCAAAGATATCGCCCAGAAGCTTGATAGAATGGAACTTCCATTCCAAGTCAAGCACCATACGAGACCTCCTGATTTTCTTTCTTTCTTTTCAGGAACCACTGGAGCGACAAAGATTAAAAAGGTGGCACAAGCATTGAATAAGATAAAACTCTTTTTGCCACTTTACCGTTGGAAGAGACCATTCAAAAGCAACGCACATGAGAATGTCTTTAATTGGACATCCAAAACGATGGTGAAACCTCCTTGACAGATGGATTTTAGTCACATCTTGCTGAAGATGAAAAATTAGCGCTAGCAGGGAGGCAACCCATGCAATAATTTTATTTTAATTTTTATTGTTTTGTGTATACATGTTGTATAATTTTTTAATTTTGTGTTATTTTTGCAGGGAAAAATAAAGACGGAATATTTTAGGACAAAGCAAGCCAGTGCAAGCGGGATTTTCAACAAAATAAATTTGATAAAATCACGAGGATATAAAGTTAATCCAGTAAAGACGGCTGAGTAAGGAGTCGGCTCTTGAGACACGTCCTAGTGGATGTATTCGTTGAAAGACTTGGTTTTGCCAAAAAAAAAAAAAAATCTCGCGTCGCGACACGAAAACCTTGCGTGTCGCGACAAAGAATCCTCAAGACACAAACCCTAACCCTAAAAACTGAGAGTCGCGACGCAAGAAGCAATTTGGCATCGCGACGCGCGTTCGATATCTGGACTTAAACCAGCAGCCGCCGCACAAATCCCTCATTTCTTCTTCCAATTTTTCTACATTTCCTCTCAACTTTGCTCTGAAATCCGACCCTCCAAACACCAAACCATCAACCAAAGTCTTCTAAAATCATCAAATCACGTGAACAAGCTTCAACCTTCCATCATCTTCCTCGATTTTTCCCATCTCATCCCCGGCCGAGACACTCATTCTCCCTCGATTACTCACGGCCGAGACCTTCAAGTTTCAGATTCAGTTCTTCAAAGCCAAGAATCATCACGTTCATCTTTCGGAAGAGAATTACAAACTTGTTTTTGGTAAAATCTACCCCTAATCTTCATTTTTATTGCGTTTTTATTGTTAATTTTTGGAAGTGTGGCAGTGAAATGAGAAGGAAGGCCGAAAATTGTAAGAGTTTGTGGTTGATTAATGTGGTAAATTTTGTTGAAATTGGATGCTTGTGAATTTGGAATTGTGGTAGTGAAGAATTGGAAGATTTAGATTTGAGGATTAAAAAAAAAAATTTTGAATTTCGTAGAATTGGGGGAGAAGATTGACGTTGTTGTGTTAGATTTAGGGAAATTTTGAGTTTTTAGAGGAGACCCTGTCAAAATTTTTGAAACTGTAAAATGGTGCCGAAGAGATCTATGGCTTCAACATTTGCCGGACCGAGTTTTGATGCTTCTAAATTTTTCTCGGCAGACACAGAGAAGAGGTATGAATAGGGAATGAATAAAAAGGTTTCTATTATAGAGAGGGGTTTTGAAATCAACCCCGGACTATTTCCCGAGATAGATAGGGTAATTGCTACCAGGCAATGGCATAAGCTTTGCCAGCAGCCTCACCCCGCTTTTGTTACTATTGTACGTGAGTTTTACGCTAATGCTTATGAGCATCAAGCGTATGTGCTAATGGTGAGAGGACGACAAGTGAAATTTGATGCATCAACTATCAATGAGTTCTATGGGTTGGCAGATATGGAGGTCGATGAATATTCGACAGTAAGGGAAGATATTGACATCACTCATCTAACGGAGACCTTGTGTATCCCTAATGCTGTGTGGGTCATGAGTAACAATGGGGAACATTTGAAGATGAGTTCGAGGTTACTGAAACCTGAAGCTAAAATGTGGTTCCACTTCCTGACAAGAACTTTACTACCTGAGACTCACATTAATTATGTCACAAAGGAACGAATGATTTTGCTGTACTGCATAATAGAAGGCTACACAATCAATATTGGTCAGTTGATTGCTATCAATATAGTCTGGGCTGCGAGATCAACACAGGCAGGCCTGTTATATTGCTACCTGATTTCATCTTTGTGAACATTGGCCAGGGTCGATGTTGACCCTAGAGAGGAGATAACACAGCCCACGACTACAATAACAGCCTGCATCATCCAGTAATTCCATACAGAGAGACAAGCTCATGCCGAATCATCTTATTCTGCACCTGCACCACAACCACAACAACCGCCTCAACCATCACAAAGATCATCTCGGCCTCGCACTATATCTCAAGAAGTTCGGCGGATGGGATCTCGTGTGGACTACATAATTCAGTATAACAGGCAATGGGCCAAACATTTCAACAAATGGCTCAGAATTTGCATATTGATATTCCAGAATTCCCTGACCCGCCAGAGGACGACAGTGACGAGGATGAGGTCGATGATTGAAAAACTCAGGTACTATTGTTCCTTTTTTTTATTTTTGTTTTGTAACGTATTTGGGACAATGCTAGATTTAGGTTTGGGGGTGAGAGTTATTTGCGTGTTTAATTTTTCAATTCCGTCAAAAAAAATTTACTGCATGTTTTATTTTTGCTTTTTCATTCCAGCATCTTTATCTTCTGCATTTTGTGTGTGTTTTAGTGTGTTTTAAAATCGAAAAAAACCTAAAAAAAAAGTCCAATGATTTGATTGTTTGTTTAGTTAAAAAGTTTTAGGAAAAGATAAATGCTAATTTCACTTTTATCCCTATTTTGAATTTCATATCTAGGTCAGACTCGTGCACACTTAACAAATAGTTTTGTAAGCAATTAGATAATAGGAATTAACAAAGTGACTAGTTAAAATAATCGGTGGTTGATGAATGACCGTTTGCCTGAGTTTCTGTTTCTGTCTATAATTATTTATTATGTGAGGTATGTAAAAAAATTAATAATAAAATAATAATAATAATAAAATAAAATAATAAAAAAAATAAAATAAAAATAAACTAAACCAAGTAAGTACTTAGTAACCGGGCATTTTGCCTCAGTAAGCAGTGATAGTTCGGGTCAAAAGGGAAAGCTTGTGTTAGTTTATTAAACATCTGAGATCCGAGTGATTAAGTCTGTATGGGTGTTTTAACACCTAGTGCCATAAAACAATCTGGTTTGGGAGTCACTGATCCAAAGCTCGTTACATGGATCTTAGATATTGTAT
Organism: Zanthoxylum bungeanum; assembly: GCA_019454045.1. Taxonomy (NCBI): domain Eukaryota; kingdom Viridiplantae; phylum Streptophyta; class Magnoliopsida; order Sapindales; family Rutaceae; genus Zanthoxylum; species Zanthoxylum bungeanum. The sequence goes on along the minus strand of SKCR01028682.1, from coordinate 24,886 downwards.
ATAAATAATAAAAAATCAGAAAAATCACATACCTCACATGTGCTGATTGTAGTAGACAGAACAATTTTAGATACTCAGGTTGGTTTGACCCATTAACTACTGAAAGTTGAGACGAAATCATCGAGTTGACAACTTAGAGTCGAAGCTGTTTGCAGAATTATTCACACACACACTTTGAGTCTGATTTAGATATTTTGTTCAAAAGAAATGATTTTAGTTGAAATATGTGTTTTGAATGTTCCTATAACTTTGATACTAGACATTCTCTGAGGGTGTTATTTATATATCTATTATTTTATCTTTTGCTTTTGTGTGCATTAGTTTTATTTTCTTTTTGCTTTTGTGTGCATTAGTTTGACGTTTGTGGGTATCGTTACTTTAAGTCCTCACGAGACTACAACTCGTCCACTAGGGACACCTAGGGTTTAAAGGCTTGTTGCATACGCTAAATGCAACTGTGATCCCTACGAAAGTGGCTTAGCTTAGCTTAATTTTATTTTTATGTTATTTTATTCTGTGTTTTGCTCGAGGACTAGCAAAATGTTAGGTTTGGGGGTGTGATGAGTGGTAATTATATCACTATTTTCCACTCATTTAACATAATATTTTGTATAGTTTCTCGGGTTTTGTGAACGTTTTGATGCGTTTTATTATTATTTTACAGATAAATAAAGTTTGGGAAGCATTGGAAGCAATTTGGGGCCGAAACAGTGAAAATCAGACAAAAATGGCAAAAATATAATTTGGCGCTTCGCGACGTCTAACGTACGCTGCATCATGCTAACCTGCGCCGGAGACACGTGTCAAAATCTGAGAAATTTGACTTGCTAACGTGCGCCATGCCACGTGTCGTCATCACATAAGATCTGATAACATGCGTCGTGACACGTGTCATAATCATATGGTGCCGACACTTTGCGTGACACGTGTCATCTTTTGAATGGACCGAATCATCCACGAATCACCTTCTGCCACGTGTCAACATGTCATTGGACCAATCTTACCGCGTGCCACGTGTCGAAATTCTACTGGGCCGACAAAATCCGCGTGCCACGTCAGCAGTCAACAAGTCAAACCGTGTTTGACCAGTCAACACGGCGCCGCGTCACGACGCAAGAAGGAATTGCGCGTCGCGACGCGAGCCTGCTCAGCTGCCTATAAATTGAAGCTTTCTGCACCTCATTTTGTGTGCTTTCCTTGGGATTTTTTCAATGATTTCATAGGATAACATATATTTTGTAAATTATTAATAATATTTAAATTATGTATTTTTATTTTTAATTTTTATTACAGCATTTTATTTATTTACTTTTATGTTTTGTAGTTAAATTTCCGATGGGGTAAAAGGTGAAACATTTAATATAATTATCTAGGTTTATCTCACTTAATTATAATATTTAAATTATAATTTAACCGGATTAATTAATGGCAGACTTTATTACCGCTTATATGGTCGGTTTAAATATGAATTACTTTACCGCCTACATGGCTGGTCTTTATGTGACAGATAATTATCGCCTATATGGCTGGTGTAGTCGGACTAAATGGATTACCGCCTATATGGCTGGTTTTAAATGTTTAACATTATTAATTCCTGAGAAAGCAGAATAGAAAATAATTTATATATTATAATAAGTGAGATTCCTAAATAAGAAATATTAAATGTGGATCATCTAACCCCCAGCATTTTATTTTTATACTAGGGAAGTGATGAAACACAGTATTCACGTGCTTAATAATTGATTTAATTATATTGGGTAATTCTTTAGTTGTTTATTGAGTCTTAAGCTTAATGCATCTTGTTGTCTGATCACCATAAGATTGATTTGGTAAACTTAAAATGAACTTGGAAAATGGATTTTAGGTTTCAGCCTTAAATTCAATAGCTCACGATCTTCCTTGAGGATAGATAACCCTTTAATAGATTTCCTTAGAGTATAGGAATATACCTGTCGGTCGTGGGTAGCCATAATTGGAACTTGAACTTAATGATTTCAGGTAACTTGGTTAACATATGAATATGATTAATTGGGTTATACTGGGTATTTGCGTCTGACCATCGGAATATGCTTTTGCATATCTTCATGTTCCAGGTTAGCAAACTAATTTATTACACATATATAAGAGAATCAATTCATCATTAGAATAATATTTTGTAGAATCACAACTCTAGATTTTTATGTCTTTTGTTTATTTCCTTAGTATTTTCTTTTGTGTTTTTATTTATTCATTTATTTAGCAAATTCACAATCAATCAAGCGATCATTCTCTTCTCCCTCAATTAGATACCTGTAAATAAATAGTATCAATAATTAATAACAACAATAGGAATTAAGTTCTCGTGGGATCGATATTTTTATACTACTTGAACGATACGTGTGCTTGCGTTATACGCGTGTGATTATGCCGGTCAATATCTTATCTTATCTTATCTTACTATTATTGTTTCCCATAGGGCCTCATAAACTGCCATGTGTATGGTCTTAAATGCTACCATGTGTCATTCCAAAAAAAATGATATAACTAATTAGATATGAATAATTTACAATATTAATTAATATTTATTAATTATGGTCATAGATTTCCTTTAATGACTCATTTTAATTAAATTGAACAAAAATGATTCATTATTTCATAATCATAGGAATGATATATATATATATATATATATATAATTGGATATGAATAATCTACAATATTAATGAATATTTATTAATTATGGTAATAAATTTCCTTGAATGACTCTCATTTTAATTAATTTTAACAAAAATGATTCATTATTTCATAATCATAGGATTAATCACATGTAAACTCCAAATTAATTGTATAGCTGTCATTTTCAAAATCAAAACGTCAATATTTGCATGAATGAATGACACTAATTGAAATATTAAGAAATAGAGTCGTTTAACCTATAAATATAAGAGGGCTAGAGTCTCAAATTAATTAAGCAGCAAAAAATGTGGGCTTGGTTTTGGGAATTTGTTCTCTTTACAATTAAAGCCCTTTGTGCTCTTGTCTTCCACATGTCGAAGGGGAATAAGAAATTGCCATCTTCCAAAATCATCAGAATCGTCTACTACTTGTATTTTTATAGTCGCCATCTTTCAGAATATCACAATTGTCTACTACTTGTATTTTTATACACATTCCTATGATTATTCATATAATTTTTGTCCATTAAAAAATTAAATATATCGCAACGAAACACATGTCAAATAACTAGTTATAAATAAAAGGCAGAGAAATAATAATTTTAAAAAAAAAAACAGGTGGGACTCCCATATACCTCAAATCTAAATTCCAATCAAAACCCTGCAGGTTTTATAATCATTCCCCAACAAATTAATTATTTGATAATCAATTAAAAAAAAAAACAAATTGTTGGTCCATTTATTTATTCTCTATAATTATACTCATGAGTCACGATTGATTGACAACTTCAGCTAAGCTGCCTGAGGAAAATATTTGTTCTTCGTCTCTTTTTATGCAAACCCAATCAAAATCTAACACGTGTCTTTTTGTCTCTCCATGTAAAAAAAATTATATCTTTATGATATAATACTATAACATTTCTTCTATTTATGGCGCGTGCAGATAAAAAATTTCAAGAATAAAATAATAATAAATAAATATTATTATATTTATGAAGATTAAAATAATATATATATATATATTTTGTAGCTTTGGCCTTGCCTCGATAGCTCATTTGATTTTCAGAAAAAAAATTATAGATATTTCTCATTTTAACAAAATAAATCAAAATTATTTAATTAATAAATCAGATTTTCATTATTTATATAACATATTTTATAAATAATTTTCGGATTAAATCTTCCCGTTAAGCTTTTAATGGTTCTGCCACTAAAGACAGCAACCTCTAAAGGTTAAAAAACAGAAACATGCATTATCAATCTCCTATTACACACATCAGTATCAATCATTAATTAGGTTAACTATTAGTAACAACGTAACTTTCAAAAAGAATTATAGAGTTATATATCTTAAACAAATAATCGACGTTATGCTGAATATTTTGAATAATTTGTTCTTCAATTTTCTCATGTGATTACAATGCATGAATTATTATTGTTTTGTTATTGATTTTGCTTGCAAATTTGCAAAAGCTTTTTATTTTTATATATTTTTTCTCCCTTCTTAGTGGTGTGGGGCAAAATAAAAATTAAAAAATGTTGGTAGTGCAATGCAAGTCATCGAAATAATGTCTCGAAGGGACATAGTTTGGTAGTGTAGGATTCATGATCTCATTTCGAGGTCTTGGATTCGAATTCAATGAATGAGTTTCTTGTAAGAGTCTGGGACAGCCAAAGATTTTACCTATTTTACTTAAACCCAAAAGTGGTGATTTGGCGGTGGAATTTTAAAGACTTAAAAAAAAAGAATTAACATCAAGTGCTGAACTAAGTTTGTGTTTGAATATTGAATAATCAGCCATGAGATAAGTGGAATTGCAGTTTTGTATGCTGTCGGACTCCGTCCTATGTAGCTTGAGACTAATGCGTGTGGTGTGAGTGACTGTTGTCTTGTGGCTATCTCAAAGGACTGTGGTTTATAGATTCATTTCACTGCAAGTTGGAGGAGAACTACTCCATGGCATATAGCTTGACCAATATAATTCATATTAGATAAATCTAATCGTTGATTTAGTATTCAATAGTGAATTAATCTTGATTCGTAGAGTAATAATAATAATAAAAATAATATTAATAATAATAATAATAAGTTTGTGTTGAATATTTGATCAACAGTTATGAGATAAGTAGAATCACATCCTTATATGTTGTCAGACTCCGACCTGTGTAGCTATAGACTAACGCGTGTGGTGTGAGTAACTGTTGTCCAGCAGGGTCGGTCCTGAGTTTTTGGGTGTTCGGTGCGAAAGCTCAAAATGTGTCATTTTTGTGGGCAAAATTAGTGTCATTAAACAGAAATAAACATGCAAATCAAACAGATCAAACTACCAAAGTAGATCTAGATGCAAAACCCTAAAACCAGAAAACTTGAAGACAAACCTGGAAATTGAGATTACAGAAACAATCCAAGTCGAGAAGATCTATGTCCTTAAGAACTTATTGGCCCCGTCACAGGTGCTCTACGGATACGAATTGCCAACGTTCTCCCAGGATAACTTGGATACTTCTTGTTTAAGGAGCACTCCTTAACAAGTATGTGAACTCAGAAAATGGCGGATCTCCTCTCAAAACAAAAGAAAACACACAGCCTTAAAATCAGATATTTTTTGTTGTATATCTTATGTATATATCATTTGGAATAAAAGCCTTCTTTTATAAGGCATGGAGGGGTGCCAATAGGGCACCCCTTGGGGTGGGTTGCAACCCTTAAAGGATTGCAACCTCCCATACACCCCTTGACAATCCCAATGATATACATATACATATACATATCTTATTTAATGAACGAATTTTGAAGAATTTACAACAATCCCCCACAATTCTTCAAATATTCATTCAGACACGTGAGAGAGATACCGTGAGCTAAAGCTGCATTGAAATAGGTAGCTTTCGCCTTGAACCTTTCCTAGTGAGTGACAATCGGATTTACTTGGCAAACCAGTGACCCATAGTCTTGAACTGTTCTGCCGTTGGTGTAAACCAAGACAATTGCCAACACACAGCTTTAATTCGCCATTTTCCCATTCTACGGTTGTGTTCATTTTGGCCCTGAACAACGGTCCTGGATTCATCAAGCACTTAGGGTACCCGCATTTAAAGGTTCCCATGGAAGCGGCCAGAGTGGCGGAGCCAGGGATTCAACACAGGAGGGGCTAAGATAAAAAGTTCAACAAAAAAAATACCAAAATTTTGAAATTCATTCATATATTTAAATTTTCATTCAATACATTTACAATTGTCCTCGACGAGCTTTCATATGTTGAAAACGTTGGATAATTACTTCATTATCAATATTACAAAAAATATCATTTTCTATGTATACTACTAGACTATCATTAACCATTGATCTCCCATCCGATTTCGCAATCGATTTTTCACAAAATGCATAGTTGAAAATGCTCTTTCCACTGTAGCTGTGGCAACCGGTAATATCAATACTAATGTCACCAATAAATAAACTAATGGAAACACTTTATCTTTTCCAGTTTCAACCATTCTTCTTGCAAGCTCACCAATCCCTTTCAATCTTGAAAAATCATTATCAGAACCAACATCCATAATATAAACTTCAAGCTGAATTTCAAGTGCCATGAGATCCATCGAAGAAAAATCATTTGGATAAAATTCAGCAAGGCGCAGTAATTTATGTTTATCAAAAGCTGCAAACGAGTCATTTGGACATAGACATGCCAAACAAAGGAGCAACTCGGTGTTCGTCTCATTGAAGCGGTTGTTTAATTCTTGAAGTTGCATGTCCAAAACTGCATAAAATAACTCAACACGAAAACGATGTGTATTTGTGATCTTTTGACCCTTGCGTTGTGATCTCCCATTAGTCAAAAAAATATCATCCATATTAGGAAGATCAATGTCATGATTCTCACAATAGGAAGAAACTTCACCAAGTAAAGAGTCCCATCCATTCTCTCTCATGTTTTGCAAGTTTCGCCTATACACTCCAATTAATTTCATGGCATTCACAATGTCTTGGTCTTTTTTTTGTAATGCTTGAGATAACTCATATGCAAATCCAAGTATTCTTTTCATCAAGAATAAGCTAAAAATAAACTCAAATGAATGCATGAATTTCAGCAATGTTGTAGCTTGAAATCTTTGTTCAGAATTTCCCTCATTCGAAATAATTTCAAGCATATTAGTAATAGATGAAAACATACTAATTATGCTTAATAACGTACCATAATGTGAGCCCCAACGTGTATCAGCAGGACGTTTCAAAGTTATTTCTTGATTTAAACCTCGTCCACTTGAAATCTCATGACTATTAAGTGCTTCAATGACTGCACGAGCATGTTCTTCTTGAAGAATATCACGACGTTTTGCTGAAGCTCCAACAACATTGACTAACATAGTAATTAAATTGAAGAGAGAATTAACATCTTCATTCTTTTTCGCCACAGAAATAAGAACCAATTGAAGTTGATGGGCAAAACAATGAATAAAATAAGCACATTTATTATCCTCCAAAATGAGTGCTTTAAGGCCATTGAACTCGCCTCGCATATTACTAGCTCCATCATACCCTTGCCCACGCAGCCTAGACATACTCAATCCATGCCTAGAAAATAGCTTGTCAAGTGCCTCTTTTAGTGAAAGAGCTGTAGTACTAGTAACATGTTCAATACCGATAAAACGCTCAACCACATAGCCATTTTTATCCACATAACGCAAAACGACAGCCATTTGTTCCTTTGATGATATATCACGAGACTCATCAACAAGAATAGAAAACAAAACATCACCCATCTCTCTAATAATAATATTGGTAGTTTCAACTGAAACACAAGTTACAATATCTTTCTGAATCTCATTTGATGTCAACTGAAGATTTCTAGGAGCATTTTCAAAAGTAATAGCATCAATGTCCTCATTATGGTCAGCAAGGAAATGTAGAAGCTCAAGAAAGTTACCTCGATTATTTGAATCTTTAGACTCATCATGCCCACGAAATGCAAGCCCTTGTTTTAACAGAAATCTAACACAATCAATAGTAGCATTCAAATGGGCTCGATATTCACTTCGAGTTTTTTCTGAATGTCTTGAGAAAGCTATTTCAATATGCTGCTTCTGATTCATCAACGCTTCACAATCATGTCTAGCTTTATTATGAGCACTATTGATATCTCCCTCATGTTCAATAAATTTTTCTTTCTTCTTCCAATTCTTAAATCCTTGACCAACAAATATATCACCACCACTTTGTTTACCATTCTCTTCTTTAAAAAGATAACAAAAAAGACAGAATGCAGCATCTTTTTCTATGCTATATTCCAACCAAGAGCCAAAATGTTCAAACCAAGTTGAGACAAACCGTCGTTTTTGATTTCCAAAATTTGATAATTTAAAGTTGTGATTTTTAGGTTGAACAGGACCCTTTTGTAAGTACGCTCTTCGGACTTCATCTCGGATATTATGACTATAATAAGAGATTCGAGGTCTTAATCCAGGATCTGTAGGAAGATCTTGTAAATTAACTTCTACATCTTCACTTGAACAATACTTAGTTTTCTTCGGAGAAGATTGTAATGTTGATATCTTTTAAAATATTTCTCCATAACTATATCAAATAAACAAAAGAATAATTTAGTTTCCTATTTTATTATTATTATATGAAAAAAATGTTATGAAACTTCATCAGCACCAAAACGTGTTTCCTATTTTATTATTATTATTATTATTATTATTAATTTTTTTCTATGCAAATAAAGTGAAACCCACAATTTCAATGATGCAATCAATTTAAGTAATTAACAAATGTACAAATTAAACAGAACTCATTAAGTTAATGGCATTAACGATTAACCCATTTCAAGCATCAAATTGAACAAAAAAATAAAAATAAAAAAGAAAGATATTTGTTAATTTGCATAATATTTGCAATCAAAAATGGATTTAACAAAAATGGATTTGCAATCAAAAATAAAAAATGGATTGCATAATACTGTAGTAATGATGATTAACAAAAAATAAAAATAAAAGAAAAAAGAAAGATAGCAGGGGCTGTAATACACGCATTAACGATTACCCATTTCAAAAAAATTAAACAGAACCCATTAAGTTAATGGCATTAACGATTAACCCATTTCAAGCATCAAATTGAAAACAAAAAATAAAAATAAAAAAGAAAGATATTTGTTAATTTGTATAATATTTGCAATCAAAAATGGATTTAACAAAAATGGATTTGCAATCAAAAATAAAAAATGGATTTGCATAGTACTAATAGTAGTAATGATGATTAACAAAAAAATTAAAAAGAAAAAAGAAAAAAGAAAGATACCAGGGGGCAGGGGCTGTCGGCTGTTGCTGTGAAGTGTGAAAAACTGAAGATGAAGATTGAATATTGAAGGGCACTCTGATTTTGAAAAAAGCAGGGCTGTAACAATTTTTTTTTTTAAGTTTGATAAAAAAATTTTGGGCCCAGCAGGGGCTGCAGCCCCTGCTGGCCCAACTTGCCACCGCCCCTGGAAGGGCCCCACTTCTTACTTGAAATAGGTGATCTACTATGAAGAGGTAATTTGTCTTTACCCCCATTAGGACTCATCTCCTAATATAGTGATCATTAAAAGCCTTAGCTTATCCTAACCAATGACAGACAGCACTCAGCGTCATTATCGGAATGGGAAAGAGTACGAAACTCTTCAGTGCTTGTTTTGAATTGCACAAAGTTTCTGTTGTCCCTTTTGAACCTAGATCTTGGGATCTCCAGTCAGCTAGGTTGGGTTTCCACAGTGACAATTCTTAGATTATAGGCTTCAAGCTCATTCCCCTCGATGACTTCTCAACTTGCTCTCGAGGTAAACCTTTAGTTAGTGGATCCGCTAGGTATTCCTTCGACTTAACATAATCGATCGTTATTATGCCACTTGAGAGCAGTTGACGTATGATATTATGTCTCCGACGTATGTGTCGAGACTTACCATTATACATTGTATTTTGGGCTCTCCCAATAGCCGATTGGCTTTCACAATGTATACTAATCGTTGGCACCGGTTTGGCCCAACTAGGAATATCCTCCAGGAAGTTTCTAAGCCATTCTGCTTCTTCCGTTGTTTTGTCTAATGCTATGAACTCAGATTCCATAGTAGACCGGGCAACACACATGTTTGCCTCGAGGATTTCCATGACACGGCTGCATTACTAAGTGTGAAACAAATCCACTCGTGGATTTGGAATCCACCGTATCAGATATCCAGTTAGCATCGTTGTATCCTTCTAGTACAGCAGGATATCGCTCGTAATGTAGCCCATATTTTGAAGTTCTCTCAGATACCTCAAAACTCTTACTATGGCTTTCCAGTGGTTATGTCCTGGATTGCTCGTATATCTGCTTAGCCGATTCACAGCTTGAGCGATATCAGTTCGTGTGCAATTCGTGAGATACATCAGACTTCGATGATCCTTGAATACTCTAATTGCGATATGCTTAAACCAGTATTCTTTGATAAAGGAAGAGTTAGGTTAGCTACTCCCAAATCTTTCATATCAAATTTACTGGATAACACTTTCTTGGTAGACTGAATCAACTCATGATTATTACCAATTATCAGCATATCGTCTACATAGAGACATACAACGACATATCATTCTTGAGTTGATACACTTATCACACTCATCGGTTTTAAACCCACTTGACAACATCTCTTTGTCAATGTTCTCATGTCATTGTCTAGGTGCTTGTTTTAATCCGTACAAGGATTTTACAAGTTTGCACACCTTCTGTTCTTATCCAGGAACATTAAACCCTTCTGGTTGTTCCATGTAAGTCTCTTCATCCAATTCACCATTCAAGAATGACGTCTTTACATCATTTTGATGTATTTCAAGACCAAATATAGCGCTTCTACTGATGTGATACGATGTGATACGAATCACTGGTGGATAGGTGTCAAAGTAAACAAGACATTCTTTCTGTCTATAATCTTTTATGACAAACCTCGCCTTGTACTTATCTATTGATCCATCCATTTTCATCTTTCCATTTGTAGCCCAGTGGCTTACAACCTGGAGGAAGATCAACCAACTCCCAAGTATGGTTCTGTAGGATTGAATCAATCTCACTGATAGTCGCCTCTTTCCACAGAGGTGCCTCCAGAGAAGACATAGCTTCTTTATAGCTTTGAGGCTCATTTTCTAACAAATATGTCAGAAAATCGGATCTGACTCTTGGTCAACCTGATCACTGTCCTTGACAGTATCAACAATCTTTTTGAGAGACTCTCTTCTTTGTCTTTCCTTACAAGGAAATGTCTCTTCAAAAATATTGCATTCCTTGACTCAATCATCACACTTGGATTGATGTCAGGAATCTCATACTTGTGTGCCAAGAATCGATATGCATTACTGTTGCAAGTATATCTGATGAATATACAGTCAACAGTTTTGGGTCATATTCCACCTTCTTAGGTTTAGGAACCATCACCTTGGCAATTGGCAAGACACCCCCACATTTTCAGATATTTGTAGGAAGGTACATAACCTTTCCACAACTATATGGTGTCTTGTCTAATCTCCTGTGAGGAAGCTTTTCAGAACGTAGTTCGCGGAAAGCAGGGCTTTCCCCCACAAGTTCTGAGGTAAGCCAGAACTAGTCAACATGACATTCATCAATTCCTTCAACGTTGGTTTTTGCACTCAGCAATCCCATTGAGGAAATAAGGAGCAGTGGTTTCGTGAATAATTCCGTGCACAGAACAATATTCACCGAATGATGAAACATATTCACCACCACTATCACTTCTGATTCTTTTGATTTACTTGCCAAGTTGATTTGCAACTTCGTTCTCAGTGTATAAAGCTCTCAATAGCTTCAGCTTTGCTCCTCAGCAAATACACTTAACAGAATCTTGTGCTTTCATCGATAAAAGTGACAAAGTACTTTTTACCGCCTCTTATTTGCACAATATTCATGTCACACACGTCAGTGTGTACAAGTTCCAAGGGTTCAGAACTTCGTTCTATGATGTTCTATGTATTTTTGCTTCAACACATGCCTCACACTCATGTTGGCTATCAATGCAAATTTAGGTATAAGGTTCATGTTAATTAATGTACGCATTGTATCATAATTAACATGTCTAACCTCTCATGCCATACATTTTGTGACTCAATAATATAAGCAGAAGTTTCAGCTTTATTAATAGCACAATTGACAGTCATTGAAAAAAAACCCTCAGCGAGGTATCATTTTCCTACATAGACATCATTTTTGGTCAATACAATCTTGTCAGAAAAAAATACAAACCCGAGACCGAGTTCTCCCGAATATCTGGAACATGCAAACATTCTCATATGTAAGCTCCGTTCCGGATATCATTTTCAGAACTACTGTGCCTTGTCCAACCACTCTAGAGGTAGACGAGTTTCCCATTGTCAGATGATCGCCGTCATCGACCTTTCTGATACGAGGAAAACATCTTGCTATCAGCACAGATATGACGAGTAGCCCTAGTGTCTACCCATCATTCTCTCGGATTCCCAACCAAGTTGGCTTCAGTTACCACTGCTGAGAGATTCATTTCTGAAATCTCATCAGTTAACTGCTCATCTTCAGCGACATAGGCCTCATTTTTCCTGCCATTGTCCTGAGATATCTTGTTTCTGCAGTCCTTTGTCATATGACCGCTCTTTTCACAGTTGTAGCACTTCCCATTGAACTTCTTGTTCGCTTGGGAAGAATCAGCTTCACTGTTCTTTCTTTTCTTGCTACCCTTTACATCCTCAAAGATGTTGGCCTTAGACTCCATAGTCTTGTAGCTGGCCTTCTCGGACATCATGTTGTCCTGTTCGATTCTCAATCGAACTCCAAGGTCTTCAAGGCTCATCTGCTTCTTTCTGTGTTGCAGATAGCTCCTGAAGTCCTTCCATGATGAATGCACTTTTCAATTATGGTGGCAACTTGAAACGTCTCACAGAGTTTCATTCCTTCATCCAGTATTTCATGAATGATCTATTGTTGTTCACCCAACTGAGACATCACCGTCCTTGAAACTACCATCTTGTAGTCCAGGATCCTACCCACGACAAATTTCTTTTGTCCGGCATCTTCGGTTTTGTACTTCTTCTCGAGAGATTCCCAGAGAACCTTCGCAGAAGTCATGCCTTGGTACACATTGTACAGGGTATTGTCAAGACCACCCAAAAGGTAGTTCTTGCATAAGAAGTCTCCAGACATCCAAGTCTGTTCTCGCTCTTCCTTGGCCAATTCAGATTCACCCTCCACAGGACCCGGAGGATCTTTGAGGAATTTAGCCAACTGGAGAGTTGTCAGGTAGAACAGCATTTTGCTCTGCCACTGTTTGAAATTTTCCCCACCAAATTTCTCCGGCTTTTCTCCGTGAGAGACCGGTACCGTGATATTTCCGCTAGCCATTTGTAACTGGAAATCAACAGGGTTCAATCAGTCTACGAAAGACAAATTGCACAATGATCAACGAATGATCTTGTTCAAAGTGATGTACTAGGTAGTCACTTGTTGTTCTAATGGATGAAAGTTCCAATAAACACAAGTCTTGAATTTCAACTAAAGATACTTAAGGAAAATTGAATGAACGAATATTCTTCGAACACTTTTCCAATATGATCTTTTAGCAATTCACAAACCCAGATTTTCACTTTTCCAATAGTACAATTAATACGATAAGTGTAGATATATATGTCAATCAAGATTGGATGGAATTACTTGTGTAAAATTACACTTTAAATTCTCAACCAATTATGCAACAACCAATCAATTTCAACTTTATCACTATGTGTATGCTTGTGATAATTGAACAACTTAATAATAACTTAAATCTATACTACCAAGATTAATGTGTTTACAGTATATGACTAACCAAGTTAATATTAATTAAAGTTTGCAATTTATGATACTTCCAGGACAATATCGTTAGTGTCACGTTCGTATCTACGTTCGAACGAGACTGTCCAGTGTGTGTGCGTTCGTGTTACGTTTGATAACGCGTTCGAACGAAGTGTTTCCAGAGAGTTCACGTTCGTGTAGCGTTTGATAACGCGTTCGAACGGAATGTTTCTAGAGAGTTCACGTTCGTATAGCGTTCGCGAACGCGTTCGAACGGAATATTTCCAGAGAGTTCATGTTCGTATAGCGTTCAGGACGCGTTCGAACGTTCTAAGGCAGAAGGCTTGCGTTCGAGTTGCGTTTGAAGACGCGTTCGAACGTTCTTACGAATTTTCAGATTTTTTCCTTCACGTGCATCTGGCGTTCGAACGCCCTACGGTTTTTTCATGCACAGTTCGTATTTTACAGAAAATATACAAACCCTAACATGCGAATTACTACCTAATAACACTAGAGCAATAATTTCTTAAGTTTGTGGGCAAAATTAGTGTCATTAAACATCAATAAACATGCAAATCAAACAGATCAAACTACCAAAGTAGATCTAGATGCAAAACCCTAAAACCAGAAAACTTGAAGACAAACCTGGAAATTGAGATTACAGAAACAATCCAAGTCGAGAAGATCTATATCCTTAAGAACTTATTGGCCCCGTCACAGGTGCTCTACGGATACGAATTGCCAACGTTCTCCCAGGATAACTTGGATACTTCTTGTTTAAGGAGCACTCCTTAACAAGTATGCGAACTCAGAAAATGGTGGATCTCCTCTCAAAACAAAAGAAAACACACAGCCTTAAAATCGGATATTTTTTGTTGTATATCTTCTGTATATATTATTTGGAATAAAAGCCTTCTTTTATAAGGCATGGAGGGGTGCCAATAGGGCACCCCTTGGGGTGGGTTGCAACCCTTCAAGGATTTCAACCTCACATACACCCCTTGACAATCCCAATGATATACATATACATATACATATCCTATTTAATGAACGAATTTTGAAGAATTTACAATAATTTTTATTACGAAAACATATGTTTAAAAAAAAACAATATTTAACGAGGGGTGGAACCCAGTCGAATCTGGGGGGCTAGGCCCTCACGCCCAAATTATATTACTCGAGAAAATATACAAAAGGGGGGGACATAGTACCTAAACCCCGACAATAAAAAATACAATCATATACAATCATTCTTAGCAAAATTCCTTGAAATTTCAACTTTTAAGAAATTGTCTTCTAGCATTTTTTGAAGCAAAATCATCAATTATATCATCATACTCCAAGTCTTCAATCTCATCATTTTCAATGCATGAGATTGCTAATTCATTTAGCATATCTTGAGTCATAATGATCCGCAAGTAAGACTTTAATAATTTCAATTTTGAAAAACTTCTTTCAATTTTGATGCCCCTTAATTTTTGGCCCTGGACAGTAGCCCTTGTGGTACTGTGTCAGGGCCGGCCCTATCGTCCAGTGGCTATCTCGAAGGGATTGTAATTTGTAGACTCACTTCGTTGTAAGTTGTAAGAGAACTGCACCATTTGGAGTAGCTTAGTATTGAGATCCACATTATATAAAGGAAAAATCCACCTTAAGGCCCATGTACTCTCAATTTTTTTTACATTGCACCCCTATACTAAATTTTCTACACATTGCACCCCTGCACTCTAAAAAAATTGACATTTCACCATTATTTCACAGAATCCGTTAGCGTGTAATACACGCTCTGTTAATTGAGAAGAAACATAAATTTCCATGGTTATGTGCACCCTAGCATAACTTTCCATAGTTATGCTAGGGCGCATAACTAATTCATAAATTCATTTTTTTTATAATTTTCAGATAAAATTTTTTATTAGTTATGCTAGCCCATAATCAATAGTTGGGATTTTGAGTTATTGACCAAGTAAAGAAAAAAACCTTATTCCTTTATAACAAATATATCAAATTAATAGAATAGTATATATATTTTATTGTTAAAATATGGTTCTTATTTAATAAATTTATTAATTCAATTTTATAATTTAATACTATGTTTTAATTGTAATAGGATAATATAATATATTTTATTATTATAATACAGTTCTTATAAAATTATAATATGTTTTTTATTGTAATATGTTTTTTTATTTAATAAAAATTAACTGTAAAGATATTTTAATTTAATAATTTAATAATTAAAAATTAATAGGGATTTGAGATAATATATCTTCCCAAATTTTAATTTGATGTTTTATTCGGGATGAAAAAATTCAGAATTGTATCAATCCTAAGCCTAATATTTAATAACATTCAGATATATAATGTTCTTAAAAAAAAGAAGAAGAAGAAGAAGAAACAAATGCAACCTTAATAAAATTGTATAGATTCAAATATAAACATATCCTCTCTCTAATTATCATCATTAAACTATAATTATTCTATGGAAAATTTATTATCCATAGTTATGTGCGCCATAGTTATGCTAGGGCGCATAACTAAGTCATAAATTCATTTTTTTTTTAATTTTCGGATAAATTTTTTTATTAGTTATGCTAGTGCGCATAACAACTTTCCAAATATGTTAACTTGCCCGTTAAAATAAGGGTGAAATGTCGATTTTTTGAGAGTGTAGGGGTGTAATGTGTAGAAAATTTAGTATATGGGTGCAATGTAAAAAATATTTAGAGTACATGGGCCTCAAGGTGGGTTTTTCCTTATATAAATCTAATAATTGATTCACTACTAAATATAAATTCAACTTAACACCGAATCTAGAAAATAATAATAATAATAATAATAATAATAATAATAATAATTGGCCAGCTGTCACAAAAAGAACCATTCAATGCAATGCAATGTTCTTTTCATTTGCAATCACCATCTAAAACGGACACCAAACCGATGCTTGTAAATAACAATTTCCCACGTTTCCAAGCTATCAACCGAATCTTTTGATGTTGGTTTCATCAATTTTGCAATTCAATTTAATTAATTTTTTTTTTTTAATTTTGAAAATGACATAAACTTTTGCAGAGTAATCAATATAAGCATGTAGCAGCCTCCATTGAGAGTGCCATTTTATTCCAAAACAACTTCAACTGTTTGAAATTCCCTTTGATGCCGCAGTACAATTTATTAAAATCAATTGTGGGCTAGTCTTAGCTAGCTAACTAGTTTTGTTGACAAAGAAGTGCATATCTAGTGTTTTTTCATTGGCTAGCTAGCTAAAACTTTTGGCACTAGACTCAAACTTTAATCAATTAATAAGCTTACATTTTACATGATTTGTTTTTTTTTTTTTGAAAAAATTTGAAATCCCGACGTCAAAATCATTCATTCTGAGCTTTCAAACTCTTACAAGAAACGCATTATCTCTATTCGAACCCATAACCTGAAGATCAGATTCTGAACCCTACACCACAATCTAATCACATCTGTTAGAGATTACAATTTACTTGATTCTATGTATATA
Source organism: Zanthoxylum bungeanum (assembly GCA_019454045.1). Lineage (NCBI taxonomy): Eukaryota > Viridiplantae > Streptophyta > Magnoliopsida > Sapindales > Rutaceae > Zanthoxylum > Zanthoxylum bungeanum. The sequence continues at coordinate 7,899 of SKCR01028682.1, read as the reverse complement.
TTTGCTTCATTTTTCCCAGCAACTCAAATGAACAATTCTACATTCCCTTTTTAGTCCTTAGGGTTTTGACAATGATTTCAATTGGTTCTTGTACTTTTAAAATGACTCAAAAACTTTTTATCATTACTTTTGTTAGTAGTAAATAATAGGGGTGGGCGCGGTTCGGTTTGGTTCGGTTTTTACTAAAAATCGAACCAAACCATATTTTACGGTTCGGATTTTTTACCTCTCAAACCAAACCATTAAATAACGGTTTGGTTCGGATTGGAAATTTTTTAAACCAGCGGTTTACGGATTGGTTCGGTTCGGTTTACGGATTATTATATTTAAAATAAAATTCCATCCACTTAAGTGAAAAAAAAAAGTAGTCTATCCAACAAACGGTATGAAGTGTTATGGTGTAAGCTGTGACTTCATGTAACATATGCACTCCATAAAGGATTGAAAAATGAGGCACAATTAATTCTTGTATTTTTTAAAAATTACCTCGAATAATGATGCTACCATCATTCTAATTAAGAGACAAATCCAACATCTTACTTTCAAGAATAATGATGCTACCATAAAACAAATAAATTGAAGAATAAAAGTATTAACAAATAAATATATTAACAAAAATTTAAGAATAAAAGTATTAACATACTAATCAAAAGAAAACATTGAATAAAATTAAAAGAAAAATACAAAATTTTTTATAAAAATTTATATTTTTTTAATTATAACGGTTCGGTTCGGTTTAACAGGTGCGGTTCGGATTAGGTCCTGAACCGAACCGTAAACCGTTTGGAGTGGGCCAATCCGAACCGCAAACCGAACCGTTAGGAAAAAAACCGTAAATTCGGTCCGGTTTGGTTCGGTTTGCGGTTTGGTTCGGTTCGGTCGGTTTTTTTGCCCACCCCTAGTAAATAATAGGTTTTTAAGGTAACCGTTTTTTTTTTTTGACTGATAATTATCTCTATCCAGACTCGTGAGATTAATTAAAAATAACAATAATAACGTTTTATGTCCCCAAAAAGTAGCATTTATTGTAACAAAAGCAACACCATACGTGTTTACGTTCTAATCATGAAAATATAAGAACCAATTTAAAATTAACATCTAATCATGAAGAGTAAAGAGTAATTATCTTTTTATAGAATCATTCTCTCAAGACATTCATATGCACAAAAATAACATGTAATTTTACGATGATATAATAAGTCTGGAGTTCAAATTTCATTCATAAGAATATTAAATACTCTAAACTCCAATCTTTTTCATGCTCATATGGGAAATAGATCTTTCACTTTAATTGCAAAATGATTTCTTGACAAACCTTATTTGATGATATATCATGAGTCATAAAAGTCTTAAATTATCTCAATACCAAATTTTTCAAAAGTTTATAAAGCAATCGATCCATGTGACACTTTTTCTTTTTCAAAAAGGTGTTTGTGGAATCAGACTGCAAAAGTTGGCCAACAAAAAGTGGAAAATTATTTTGATCAAGTATAAATTAGATGAAAATCCGGAAATATTATAATATTTTATTTTTTTTATTTTATTATTTAGAGTTTCAAAAATATATTAATTTTCACATTTTAAGGTAGAAAATTGATAAATTATTATTTTTTGGATAGAATATGATGCATTTTGTAACTTCGAGTGAAAAAGTACACACTTTTATAAGATCGGATGGAAAATGGTAAAGTCAAAAAATATTGTAATATTTTCAAGTGGCACTACAAGAAAAACTATTTTTAGCATCCAAATCTTTAATGTCGAAACGTCATTAGACGCTAATGTCGAAACGTCATTAGACGCTAAAGAGTCATTTTAGCGTCAGAAACTAAAGGAATAGATCTATAGCGTCGAAAAGTATTTCGATGCAAATAATGTATCTTTAGCGTCGAAACTTTTAATTTGATCGTCAAACTTAACTTTTGACGCTAAAGGTTTTACCCTTTAGCGTTGAAATGTATCTTCGACGCTAAAAGTCATACCCTTTTACGTCTATATATTTTTTGACGCTAAATTTCTTTCCCTGTAACCTCGATTAAAAATTTCAATGTTAAAGGGTTGTTATAACACACCGACACTCCCCATTACTCTTTAGCGTTGAATTAAAAGTTTCGACGCTAAATGAGTAACAGTTAGAGTCGAAATATTTAATTCGACGCTAAATGATTGTTATAACCTCAAACTCACTGACACTCCTCATTCTTCTTCTCTTTCTCCTCTTTCTCTTCTTTGCAATGTTTCTCAAAAGTTTCCTGCAAATCATCAAACAAAACTTGAGTTTTTCACAAGGTAACTTTTATTCGATCTTTTATTAAATCATAACTCTTTATTTTTCTTTATATTTGAATCACTCTCACTTAATTTAAGTTTAATCTCTCTCAAAAATTAGGGTTCTAATTCTTATATTTATCTTTATTATATACATTATGTTAGTTAGTTATTTTTTGTTAGTTAATTATGATGCATATATGTGAGATTAATTTATTTTGGAATTAAATAATTAATTATGTGTTAATTAATTAATTATGTGGATTCTTAAATTAATTAATTAATGGGTGATGTTGATGAGTTTAATATAATATCTAATAATTATATTTTTATATGTAGATATTTGGTTAAAATGGATAGAAATTGGATGAGATCGGCGAATAAATTGAATATTGAATACCGAAATGGAATTTATAAGTTTATGGAATCGGCAAAGCAACACGTTGATACAGAAGCTCGTGTTCGGTGTCCATGTATAAATTGTTTGAATAGGAAAAGGAAACTGTTAGATGAATTTTTTGTTAGTGTTCCTAGAACAATCCATAAGATCTCTAAGTTCATTTGTGTGTGAATAAAGAAGAGGAGTTGCGGAAATATTCACAATGCTTGGTAGAGAAAATCAAGTTTTTCATGTATGTAATGGAAACTCCAAGCCTTCAAATTGAATTACAAACTCTATGATTGGTTTCCCTATCACCTCATTTGTCTCCTTAAGTGCTAGCTTTAGAAGAATTTTGCAACAAAATTCCATGGAGAGAGCTTGAAGTTTTCGGCCAAGGGAGATTTGGGAGAAAAGAGAGAGTTTTGTGTTTGTTGTGAATAGTAACTTGTGCTCACTTCCAAAGTTGACCAAATTAATATATACTAAGTTTGTGTGTTGGAATTAGCTTGAGTGTTTTAAAAGCAATTTAAACTTTTCACTCAACCATTACCAAATTCCATCAAATTCCAAATTTAAGTCGGACAATCCAACACGCAACTTCGCTCGGGCCCGGGTTCATTTAATTCTGAATTAAATGAATTTTCCGTTGCGACTGAATTAAATCCAATTTAATTAAATAATTATGCCTTGCAAAATTATTATTAAAGTCGCTTACGAATTAATTCTAAATTAATTCGTTCGCTTGAATTAAAATCCAATTTTAATTCCGCGTTGAAATATATTTTCAATTAATATATCTGATATATTATTTTAGCCCAAATAAATAAATTAAATAGAAAAATCCAATTTCACTATTAAATTTATTTTACCGATTAATTCCAAATTAACCGCGTTCTCTCTTCTCGATGAATTTAATCCTAAATAAATTCTCGACGTAATTAATCCCAGATTAATTCTTTCTCTGTTAATTAATCCCAAATTAATTATTATCGTAATTAATTCCAGATTAATTTTCTCTCTCATAATTAATCCCAGATTAATTTTGTTCGAGTCAAATCTCATCAGTGAATCTTCGGGAAGCGACCCAAGAGATCCATGGATATGTTGGCAGTAAATACGGTCATCGGACTATCCGAATACGTGCGTACCTAGTACCACATTCTTACCGATTTACAAGACATGGTTGGCTTCTAGCAAAGCACTGTGCCTACCCAATTCCCCAGAAATATTCTTTAAATGAATATATAATCTTTATCAGGCGTAGTATACAGTGTATTGCGTATTACGATCCAGTATCGGATGTCACATGCTAGGCCTGGGGCTGGAATTGTGTCTGCCCCATACGAAGCATATATCGGATCACTAACAACTAGTCTCTATAATCGGATAATCATGACCTAGTCATATTATCCCGATGACTGCAATACTTAAGAGTACCAGTTCTGTATCCCTACGTGATCATCATCTCCATATGACTGAAGTGATATTTTCATCTTGACATTACACCCAATACACTACGATTCTCAGTATACCCAGAAGAGGCGTACACAAAACCTGTTAAAGCCCCGGACGACCAAAACCAAAGTATACTGATTGTCGCAAGTATTAACGATGCAAGTCTCATGTTAAGACCAAATACATCTACCCTGATTCGGATTCCCATAGACACATAGTCATACTACCAATGGGATTCCGAGGGGTCTATCCAGAGCGAAGCTATTCCCGTACCATCGGTAAATAGAACCTCCTATCACACTTGCATAAGTATCTAATACTTAAATATATGAGAACTATGACGTCACGCTTCCATAACGCGCACAAGTGCACTACTAGCCTATTCCGCATTATCGATGTCTAGTCTCGATAATACTACGACTAGGGATATTTAATGATTAAACCTTTTGTGGATTAATATTGTCTCATATCTTATTAATCCGGTACTAATCATATGGACTTTTATCATTTATATATCCAGGCAATCCAATTACAAATGATAAAAGAGCAATTTCATTTGTCATATAGTTAATTTTGTACAAGAACACCATGTCCTTTACAAAATAGTGATGTTATGGGTCATAATTGTCCAATATTTTTCAATCATTTATACATGTCGGGAATATCACCAACTTACCGTACATGGATTTATCACGGTGAGCAGTATAATTCTCAATCGTAGTTTATTAATTTCGATGAAGTGAGTAATAGTTATAATCAATCTGCAAACGAGGAGATAATTGATGCTTTGTGTGACTTACAGGGTCCATAAATCGGTCATAATGTTGGAGGTGACATACTAGTGTTAGATGGAAATGATCAAATTTTTTTTAGCCAACTACTTGAGGAGGCACAAAAAATACCATTTGAAGGTATTGAGATATCGATCTTGAATTTCGTTGTGAACCTATTATACATTAAAGTGTTGAACATCAACCAGCTATTCCTCACGCCACTTGTGAGTAAACTTACAATATTAAGGATTATTTTTTTCTTTAGATTATTATTTTATATTTAATTTATAATTAGTTTTTATTTCTGTAGGAGTGGTTCGACGTTGACCTAAATAAACCTAACATCCTAAGTATCTCGAACACCATATGAGGAAGAGTTACATGTATTTCAGGATAAAAGTCCTGAAACAGATATTTGACGAACATGTGGCTTTGGAGGCTCCACAATACAAGTCTGGTTGTATAGAGGAGCAAGAATGTACGTTCTTATATGAGCTATGGTCAAGCGAGAACCACGAGATAACTTTTAAAATAATACGAAAATGATGATTCTCTTTGTTTTTGTTACTGATAATGTTATTAAATGTAAAATAAATGTCAAGCAAATGCGGACAATCACAGCCATTTGTGTTTCAACCATCGTGGAGGCTTCAAGCCGTTTTTCCAATACCGTGCCGAGTATTCTAAGGTAAACATACCATTAACATTTCATTAACTTCACTGACACTAAAAATTGAAGTTCGAACATTAACTTCAATTTTTTTTCCTTAAACATAACGAAATTGTGGAGGTCCAGCGACATGCTTAGAGGACAAGGTCCGACCCTCTATCATATGAGGAGTTGTCGCAACTGGTTTTCAATAACAAGACAATGTACAAAATCGGTCTTGGCACTCATAAGAAGCCGACGTCATTTGAACGAACTATTGTTTCTTCTCATACTCGGCTGCGCATTCAAGAACAGCTGAACAACATAAAGGAAGAGTTGGCCAGTACCAAAGAAGAGCTGAAGAAGACCTATGAGAAGTTATAGCAGGTCGAGGAGGACAACTAGAAGAAGATGCAGAAGTTCGACCAACAAATTAATACTTTCAGGCAGATGTTGGAGGCCTCACCCGGCCAGTCTGTATCGGTCTCGACCCCCTATCACAATAGTAGTGATTGTTATTTTTTTCATCTGTATAAACATTCATTTATTAATTTTTAATAGATTATGTATTTAATTTATTTAATTATAAATTTAATTTATTTTTATTTTTATATTTTAATTTTAATTCATTTTTAAATTTATAATTACAAAAATAATTATTAGAATAGAAATAATTTTGCTGATAGTAAAATTATTTTTATTATAATAATATTATTTTTTTTAAAATTCAAAAGCCTTTAGCGTCGAATGTTTCGACACTAAAGACAACAAAATAATTTTTTTATATTATTTCACCTTTAGCATCGAAAAATTCGACGCTAAAGGTAATAAAATAAAATTTCATTTTTTATTTTTAAAATAACTTTAGCGTAGAAACTTTCGACGCTGAAGGTAAAAATATTTAAGTTTTTTAATTAAGTAAAAAAGTCTTTGGCGTCGAAATCATTCGTTGTCAAAGACGTTCTTTAGCGTCGGAAAAAAAAATTTGACGCTAAAGGCTTATATGCTAGTGTCGAAAGATTTTGAGGCAAAATATTATATTTTAGCGTCGAAATTTCTTATTCGACGTTAATATTCTTTGTTGTTCACGTATTAGCGTTGAACATTGGCGTCGAAATTATTCGATGCTAATGACCTTTGGAGTCAAAATTATCTCTTTTAGTGTTGATATTTTTCAACGCTAAAAACCTTATTTTTAGTAATGTGGATTAGAGATAATTTCCCAAAAAAATTTATATATTGACCAGAGTTGCTGAATATCATCAATTCATAAAAAAACACTTTTTGGAGTAAATTAAAGAAGTGTTTGTAATTCATTACATAAAGTAGTTTTTCCCTTAATAGGAAGCGATTTTTTACAAGGAAGCAATTTTTTATAAGGAAGAAGAATAAAGTTTCGTTTACAGTCTCTACTGGTATAATTTTTAAAAATATAATTTTTAATTAAAAAATTTAATTGTTTGATTGCTCATGTGAACTTTTATTAAAAAAATATAAAATTATTTTAATAAATAAAATTTTTAAAGTTATCTTACGAACAAAATGAAACAATATTTTGTGAAATAAAATAAAGATTTTTAGATAAATTTTTAAAAAGTTTTACAACTTTTATTCTCAATAGCCTAAAATTTAAATTTCTGACAGATACAAAATAATATTTTTAATCTCCAAAAACTCTACTCAATAGAGAAACCAAACTAAATCTTAGGAATAACACGCTAGTCATTTGAGAAACCATTACAAAAAAATTATCGACATTAAAATCACTTAAATAGATAATTTTTTTCCCTAAATAGGTAATCAATTTTTTAAGAAAGGAAGAAAGAAGAAGTTAGTGACTTTGTTAATTAAAGTGACTTAATTAATTAAAGAAACATTAGTATTAACACCCTGTACAAATCTTATGAAAATCATTGAAACATTACTTTTATATACATAAATATGAATTAATTTAAGCAAATGGGATATCTTAATTAATTGAATTTGTTTAAGACATTGAGGTTGTCAAATGACGTGGTTTGGTGATAAATGATTTAAAATTTAATTGTCAAGTTTTGAATTTGAGTTTAGAAGATGTATTTCTTGTAAGAGCCCGAGACAATCATAAATTTTACCTGTTGCGTTTAAGTTCGAATCGGATAATTTGACCACGGAATTTCCAGCATTTATTTTTTTTAAAAAAAGTGCAGGCCATAGAGAAATGATTTTGATAACACCAACACGGCAACACGAATCAAATAACAAGTTGCCAGAGAAAATAAAAGAATGCCACGTGGGTTCTAATGTGGTGAATTGGCAAGATTTGATTGGTTAAACAGTCACAGTACAGTAACTTTGACAGGATGTAACCCTTTAGATATACAAAGTTGGGC
>SKCR01028681.1:0-202153 GCA_019454045.1 Zanthoxylum bungeanum | reverse complement strand
GTTTAGTTACGACACATATCTAAGGTTAGTAAAAGCTTAAATAAAGTAAATGACATAAAATAAATGCTGGAAATTAAAAAGGTAAAAATATAATAAAAGAAAATGCAGGGGGTTAGAGGATCCACTTTTATTACTTCTATTTTAGATAATCCCTTATTATAATATATTAACTTTGCGTGATAATTACCAACTGACCATAAAGGCGGTATCCTGATTAAGTCAAATTTATAATTAATTCCAACCGACCATACAGGCGGTATCCATGTTTAGTCAGGTTAAAACCAATTTTAAGATTAAGTCCAACCGACCATAAAGGCGGTATCCCATTAAGTGAGGTTTTAAATAGTTTATATATTATAATTAAGAGGAGATTAATCTAAATATTAGTAATAAAAGCTTAATCTTTCACCCCAGCAGAGGAGAGTTACCTCCTCATGCTGAATAAAGAAAATAAAGACCGAAAAGTAAAGAAAAAAAAGTACTATTGTGAAAAATAAATAAAATTAAATACTGAAAGCTGTAAATAAACAAGCAAGATACAATCTTCTTAGTATTCTTAAGGAATTCCTTAGAAGAAAGTATGAATTGAATTCTGAAATTGGTCTCATTTATAGACAAATACAGGCTTCTCGTGTCGCGACGCGTGGCACCTTACGTGTCGCGACTCGCCATTGATTGTTGACACGTGGCATGGCTTTTCCGGAGATGAAGACACGTGGCGTCAGAAGAATTATTAGCTGAATTATTGGTTTGGCGTCGCGACGCGTAAGGGTGTGTGCGTCGCGACTCTGACGTCAACAATGATGTGGATTATCGGAAGCATGAGATGATGACACGTGTTTGGCGCACGTTAGCATTCAGCGTATTTTAGCACGGTGCATTTTAGCAAAACAACACATTTTAGCAGGAAATTTACAATTTTGCCATTTTTATCCGTTTTCGCTGTTTTGCCCCGAATTGCTTCCAGAGAATCCTGTTATTTTATTTATCTACAAAATAACACAAAACACATCAAAATATTCACAAAACTCAAGAAACTATATAAAATATTAAGTCAAAGGAGTTACGACTCATCACACCCCCAAACCTAATATTTTGCTAGTCCTCAAGCAAAAAAATAAAATAGCATAAACATCTTTAAAATAAAAATTAAACTAAGCCATTTTCGTAGGGATCACAGTTGCATTTAGCATATGCAACAAGCCTTTAAACCCCTAGGTGTCTCTAGTGGATGAGTTGTAGTCTCGTGAGGGCTTACAGTGACGATACCCACAAACGTCAAACTAATGCAACAAAAGCAAAAAGACGAGAAAAGAGAATAAACAAGTTAGTGACTAAACAAGTGAAACTTCTTATCCAAGTTAATAGTTGTTTTCTTTCTTTCTAAATTACCAAATAAGTAAATTCTCCGATTATTTTTACCATTCTCCATATACACAGCCAACAAAGTATTAATCAACTCATTGTGCCCACAATATTCATAAGTGTAGTTGAAAAGAGAGTAATATTTTTGTCCTAAAGTTATATCAGACTTCACACATTTTTTAATTAATGGAATATTTTTCAGATTTTTTTTAATTTGTTTTTTATTTATATATAATATCTTTCAACAATGTAGCAAGATTTGGGCCAATAACTCCCAAACCAGTTAGCTTTAGGGCACTAGGTGTTAAAACACCCTTAAAGACTTAATTACTCGGATTTCATATATATATATTTTTTATAACATCTTCAATCCATGTAGCGAGCTTTGGGCCAGTGACTCCCAAACCAGTTGGCTTTAGGGCACTAGGTGTTAAAACACCCTTAAAGACTTAATTACTCGGATCTCAGATGTGTTTTTCATCATTTTTTTTATCTCATCGCTTTTTTAGATGCTTCCTCCAATTAAACTAGAGTATTGAATATTACAAAATTTTCAATTACATCTCATGTCCGTATGTTACCATACATGTTGATAATACCTGTCAACTGATCATATGAAGATCCATTTTAGTCAGTTTTATGGAGAATTCACAATTCAATAATTCAAAAGGAAATAAACAAAAATTAACTTGTTACGAAATAGGTTGAGATACGTCTCAGGATTGGAAATTCCTTACATAGCTATCTCACACCAATTCCACCAGATTAGTCAAGTTAAAAGAAACACAAAAATATAAAATATTTTTTTTTATTAATTTTTTAAATTTTTTGATTTTGTTTGAAAATTTTTGACTAAAAATCAAATCAAAACAACATAATAAAAATAAGATACTAGTCAACTATTACCCTCCCCCAAACCTAAATGAGACATTGTCCCCAATGTCTTAAAAAAGTAGAAGAAGAGTTTAGAAAACAGTACCTGTTTAGCTGAAATTCTACATCTAAAATGAAATTTAAATGTTAAGATCCAGATTTATCCGACACTTCTTACCACGATCATTATCAGACCAATTTATCTTGGAAAGGATGAGGTCAATTTGTGGTTCAAAGGCTAAGATTTGGTCAATTAAATCTTGGGTAGTTCTGGCAGTAAAAAGGAGTTATTTTACAGGTTTTGATACGAATTCATTTCTCGGGCATCATCAAGAAATACACAAATAAAATCATAAAATCCATCGGCGTTGAATAGTCCAATCGGTTTTTGGTGTATGTTCAAGTTCGCCCATGATAGTACTGTAAAAATTTCCTCCATCGTGCCTAAGCCACCTGGAAAAGCAATAAAAGCATCAGCATGGTTAATCATTTCCACGAGTCGTTCAGAGATACCGGCATGATTAATTCCTCTCCGTTTGATGGTCCTATAAGATTCACTTCTGCCAAAGGTTTTGGGATGATTCCCAAGACTTGATTGCCTCCTTCCTGTACAGCCCTTGAAACGATCCTCATTAGTCCAAGATTACTACCATCATATACTAAGTGCATATTCATTTCAACTATGACACTACCCAATTCCTGTGCTGCCGCTACAAATTCTGGTTTAGAACCAACACTAGTACCGTAAAACACACATATGTTTACAACTCATCTTCTTGAAGTAGCTTCCATTTTTTTTTTGTTTCTTTCTCAAATCTGGATGCCTTCAAGAGTGCAATGATGAGTTGAATTTATAAAACCTGAAAAAGGGTGAGTAACAATAGCACTAGTACCTCTGAAATGACAATTATTAGTTAAACCTTGAAATATATCGTGAAAGTCAAAAATTCTGGATCCTGTCGGAGAAAATAAAAGAAAATAACAAAACAAATGACAATTATTAGAAAATGATATTTACAAGAAGTAATGGCTTGATTGACATCTATGCGTCAAAGACAAGCTTCCCATCATATTTTCTTATAAATTGGCAAACATGGTCTTTTAAAGTCAGATTCCCGAGACTGTATTGTTGTCTTTCTTTTCAAAATTATTTTTATAACATGTGAATTGCATGATACACATATCCACTGGAATGTGTCTCAAGATTTTTAGATATGTCATCCAAAGATTCCTTACTCATGCCATCCCTAATGAATTTAATTTTATCTTCACGGTTATCAGACACCATTCCTAAAGACCGACAACGAGTATTACATGTCATACGAGTACATTTATAGCAAACACCAATTCTTTTAGCTCTTCTCTTTTTAGCATAGGTGCTTCTTCCTAAACCAGGCAGATACGAAACAAAAGAGTCAGAGGACTCACCTGCCAATCGGACCTATGCTTCAATAATCCAACGAATGTGAGTAGGAATACCTTTGATCATCAGAAGTCTCATTCGTTCCAAGCGAGCTTTATAGACATTCATCATAGAGTTTTGAGGGAGAGAACGAAATTACTTGTGAAGATTTGTGAGAACTTCTTCCATCCTGAAATGTGACTTTACCCACACAAATTAAAAACACAAAAATAAAACACACCAAATCTGAATATATACACAATTGCATGGGTTGCCTCCCAGCTAGCGCTAACTTTAACGTCGTCAGCTAGACATGACTACCCGAACGTTAGGCTGGATCTGAAAGTGTGAAACTTTCTTTTTATCGCTCAAATGATTCTCCCCAGTAGTGTTTGACACGCTGGCTGTTAACTTTGATTGTTTCGTTGGTGTTGAGATCAAGTAACTCAATAGCTCCATATGGTAAAACCTGAGTAATCTCAAATGGACCTGACCACCTTGATTTTAGCTTTCCAGGGAAAATTTTCAACCTTGAATTGTATAACAACACCTGTTGCCTTGGTTCCAGTTGTCTGCGCACTATTTTTTGATGCCATTTCTTGGTATTTTCTTTGTATAATCTGGCATTCTCATAAGCCTGTAGACGAAATTCCTCCAATTCGTTGAGTTTATGGAGTCGATTTTCTCCTGCTGCTTGTGGATCAAGATTTAATTTCTTCAGTGCCCACTACGCCTTATGTTCAAGCTCCATAGGAAGATGGCACGCTTTTCCAAACACCATTCTATATGGGGACATACCAATGGGTGTTTTGTAAGCTGTCTGGTAGGCCCATAATGCATCATCCAATTTTATAGACCAGTCCCTCCTTGTTGATCCAACGGTTCTCTCAAAGATTATTTTGATCTCCCTGTTTGAAACTTCAACCTGTCCATTTGACTGTGGATGGTATGCAATGGAAATTTTATGAGTAACTCCGTATTTGGATAGGAGTGCATCAAAATATATGTGGTAGAAATATGTCCCACTGTCACTGATAATTGCCCGAGGTGTTCCAAGAAAATAATATTTTTAAGGAATTTTATCCCAATTTTGAATCATTTGATGGTAGTGAAATTACTTCAACCCATTTAGAGACGTAGTCTACTGCAACTAGTATGTACAGGTTTCCGAATGATCGAACAAAGGGTCTCATAAAATCAATTCCCCAAACATCAAATATCTCCACATCCATAATGTTTTGCAGAGGTCTTTCATTTCTCCTTGAAATATTTCCCGTTCTCTGGCACCTGTCACATTGAAGAGCAAATATGTGAGCATCTTTACATAGAGTGGGCCAGAACAAACCTGATTGTAGGACTTTGGCTGCAGTTTTATTTCCGCTAAAGTGTTCGCCGTATGGTGATGAATGACAATGTTGCATAACATTATTGACCTCCTCATGTAGAACACAACGTCTCAGTAATTGATCAGCACATCGTTTGAACATGTATGACTAATTGACCGGTGCGTAATCACACGCATATAACGCAAGCGCACGTATCGTTCACGTAGTATAAAAAATATCTATCCCACGAGGACTTAATACTTAATCTATTAATTTTATGAGGTCAAATGATTACTAGTATCTAACAGGTTGATTGATTGATTTGAAATGGTGATGATTCTAAATTTAAAAACAAGTAAATAAAATTGCACGAAAGTAGGTTTAAGAAAATTCAATATTAGAAAACTATCTAGGGTTGTGAATCTTTCTAATATCTTTTAAAAGATGAAGTGGTTATTTCATGTTTGTGTAATAAATCGGTTTACTAACCTGGAACACTAAATTATGCGAAAGCCTCTGTCAATGGTCAGACGCAAATACCCAGTATAACCCAATTGAACCATATGTCTATGTCAACCAAATTACATGGATTCATTAAGTTTAAGTTCCAATTATGGCTACCCCCGCCCGACAAGTATATGTCTATCCTGTAAGGAAATCTATTAAAGGGTTATCTATCCTCAAGGAAGATCGTGGGCTATTAAGTCTAAGGCTGAAACCTAAAATACATTTGTCAAGTTTATTTTAGATTTACCAGATCAATCTTATTAGTGGCCAATTAACAAGACGCATTAAGCTTAAGACTTAATAAGTAAACCTTTAAATTACCCAAACTATAAAATAACCCCTTATAAACTGGTGATATTAGAATTCATCACAACACCAGATAACTAACTTAGTTACGACACATATTTACGGGTAGTAAAAAATTAAATAAAATAAAAGACATAAAATTAAATACTGAAAATTAAATGCTGAAAAGTAAATGCTGAAAGTAAATTACTAAAAGTAAATGCTGAAAGTAAATTGCTGAAAGTAAATTGCTGAAAAGTAAATGCTGAAAGTAAATTGCTGAAAAGTAAATAAAGTAAAAGTATAATAAAAGAAAATGCTGAGGTAAAATGATCCACTTTTATTACTTCTATTTTAGATATCTCCCTTAATATAATATATTAACTTTGCATGATAATTACCAACCAGCCATATAGGCGGTATCCAGATTAAGTCAAATTCATAATTAATTACCAACCGACCAATCAGGCGGTATCCAGTTTAGTCAGGTTAAAACCAATTTAAATAATTACCAACCGACCAATATGGCGGTATCCTCATTGAGTCAGGTTTTAACTAGTTTATATATTATATTTAAGGGAGATTAATCTAAATATTAGTAATAAAAGTTTTACCATTTACCCCAACAAAGGGGAGTTACCTCCTCATTACTGAAAAGTAAAAACTGAAAATTAAAGAAAGAAAAGTATTGTGCGTAAAAGTAAATTGCGGAAAGTAAAAACTGAAAAGTAAAGAAAAGAAAGTGCGAAAGTGGAAATTAATTACTGAAAGCTGTAAATAAACAAACAAGATACAATCTTCTTAGTATTCTTAAGGAATTCCTTAGAAGAAAGTATGAATTTACAAATGAAAAGGCTTGGTATTTATAGGCAAAATTTTGCCTCCATCAAATCATCCACCAAATCCATTATTAATTGCTCCACTAATTGCTCCACCAAATCCATTATTAATTGCTCCAATAATTGCTTTTCATGTTTGGTGGTGATTTGATAATTTTTATTATTTATTTATTAATTTATTTTTTGCTTTGAAAATGATTGAAAATGACTTTAATAATTACACACAACACACTTCTGGATGGTTCATCAATTTCAGGCATGCATTAGTCAGAATTAGAAATTATTTTTTCTTTAAAAGTTGTAGATCTTTGAGTATTCTTTAATCTAGAACTTGAATCAGCTCAATCCGATATCGGAGTACAAAGTTATGCCCAAAATACGACAGATGCGCAAAATTGGAATTTCCAAAACTGTACTTCGTTAAAACGCCCTTCCAAGTTTCCAATCTCCAAAATTTATATGTCAAGTCCAATATTTGCCCTTATTTGACCCACATTTCGTCCTAAATGATTTCATTATGTCCCAATATTATTTTATCTGCAAAATAAACTAAAACACATCAAAACGTTCATCAAACCTGAGAAACTAAACAAAATATTAAGTAAAAGGGGCGGTAAATATTGATATATTTTCGGCTCATCACACCCCAAAACCTAACATTTTGCTAGTCCTCGAGCAAAAAAAATAAAATAAAATACAGGAAACAATTAAAATTAAACTAAGCCACTTTCGTAGGGATCACAGTTGTATTTGGCATATGCAACAAGCCTTTAAACCCCTATGTGTCCCTAGTGGACGAGTTATAGTTGTTGGGTTTCTACTATAGTCCCAAGATCATTCAAGCAATGAAAATAATGTGAATACAATAAAGAAGTATGGAAGAATCATACAATAAATGAACGGATTTGTGATGCGAAGAACACAAAACGTTTCCTCATGTCTTGAAGCTCTCGGCAATGTCCAATTTGTGGTCCTTGTTGGTTCAGTCAACCTCCATGGAAATGATCTTCAAGCTCCAAGCTTTGTGAATGGATTCCATGCTCAATAGTTGGTTTCCCTATCACCTTTGTGAGAGTCATTTGGTGTGCTAGCACTTGGAAATTTTGCGACAAAATTCCCTTTGCCTTCTTGCATCTCTCGGCTTTGAGAGAAATGGAGGGAAAAAAAATGGCCCAAGGCCGAATGGAGAGGGAGAGAGAGAGGAGAAGTTGTATTGTGTATTTGGTTTTTGATTTTCAAAAAACAAATACCAATTCACACTTTTCCAAAAAGGTACAAGCCAATTAAGCCTTCCAACCACCATCATCAATCATAAGTGACAACAATCACATCACTCAAAGTGATGTGACTTCCATCACAAGAATGACTAATGATGTGACGCATGATGTGACTTGTGGGCCCCACTCGATTCGAAATGCGAGTGGGCCCGCAAACACTCTCGGGCTCGGGTTCGCTAATTCCAAATTAAAAAATTTTTCGTTGCGACGTAATTAAATCAAATTTAATTAAATAATTATGCCTAGCAAAATTACTATTCACGTCGCTAGCGAATTAATTCTAAATTAACTCGTTCGCCCGAATTAAAATCTAATTTTAATTTTGCGTCGAAATCTAATTTCGTTTAATATATCAAATATATTATTTTATCGATTAATTCCAAATTAATCGCTCTCTCTCTCTTTAAATAATATTTTATCCCAGATAAAATATCTCCGTAATTAATCATAGATTAATTTTCTCTCTCTACTAATTAATCCCAGATTAATAATGTACGAGTCATACGTCATCGGTGAATCTTCGGGAAGTGACCCATGAGATCCACGGATATGTTGGCAGTAAATCCGGTCGTCGGACTATCCGAATACGTACGTACCTAGTACTACGTTTTTACCGATTTACAAGACATGGTTGGCTTCTAGCAAAGTACCGTGCCTACCCAATTCTCCAAAAATATTCTTAAAGGAATATGTAATATATATCAGGCGTAGTATACGTAGTATTGCATATTTTGATCCAGTATCGGATGTCACGTGCTAGGCCTGTGGCTGGAATTGTGTCTGCCCCGTACGAAGCACATGTCGGATCTCTGGTAACTAGTCTCTATAATCGGATAACTATGACCTAGTCATATTATCCCGATAGCTGCATCATTTAAGAGCACCAGTTCCGTATCCTACGTGACCATCATCTCCACTATGACTGAATTAATACTTCCATCTTGACATCACACCCAATACACTACGATTCTCAATATACCCAGAAGAGGCGTACATAGAACCGATTAAAGCCCTGGATGACCAAAACCAAAGTATATTGATTGTCGCAAGTATTAGCGGTGCAAGTCTCAGGTCAAGACCAAATACACCTACCCTGATTCGGACTTCCATAGACACATAGTCATAATACCAATGGAATTCCGAGGGGTCTATCCAGAGCGAAGCTGTTTCCGTACCATCGGTAAACACAACCTCCTATTACACTTGCATGAGTATCCAATACCCAAATATATGAGAACTATGCCGTTCTACTTGTTATTCTCGGTCTTGCCAAGAAAATTGAGAGAGAAGCATTTTTGGCCCTTGGCCGAATGGAAGGGAGAGAAGAAGAGAATGTGTGTTGTGTTTGTTTTGTGTAATTAGATTTCTAAAATCTAATACCAAAAAATCTAATCCAAAAAACTTGTAAAAGCCTTTCCAAAAGTCAAACAAGATTTGGAGCCAAAATGGCATTTAATGCCATCAAACCACCACCATCACTATTCACATCAAAAGTGACTAGACATCACATCACTTGATTGACTAGTGATTTGACGCTAGATGTAAATTGTGGGCCCCGCTCGATTCGAAATGCGAGTGGGCCCGCAAATACTCCCGGGCTCGGGTTCGCTAATTCCGAATTAACGAATTTTCCGTTGCGACGTTATTAAATCAAATTTTTATTAAATAATTATGCCTAGCAAAATTACTATTCACATCGCTTGCGAATTAATTCTAAATTAACTCATTCGCCCGAATTAAAATCTAATTTTAATTCCGCGTCAAAATCCAATTTTGTATAATATATCGAATATATTATTTTATCGATTAATTCCAAATTAATCGTTCTCTCTATTTAATTAATATTTTATCCCATATAAAATATCTCCGCAATTAATCCCAGATTAAATTTCTCTCTCTCTTTAATTAATCCCAGATTAATAAAGTGTGAGTCATACGTCATCGGTGAATCTTCGGGAAGCGACCCATGAGATCCCCGGATATGTTGGCAGTAAATCCGATCGTCGGACTATCCGAACACGTACGTACCTAGTACTACATTTTTACCGATTTACAAGACATGGTTGGCTTCTAGCAAAGCACCGTGCCTACCCAATTCTCCAGAAATATTCTTATAGGAATATGTGATATATATCAAGCGTAGTATACATAGTATTGTGTATTTCGATCCAGTATAGGATGTCATGTACAAGGCCTAGGGCTGGAATTGTGTCTGCCCCGTACGAAACATATATCAGATCTCTGGTAACAAGTCTCTATAATCAGATAATCATGACCTAGTCATATTATCCCGATGACTGCAGTACATAAGAGCACCAATTTCGTATCCTACGTGATCATCATCTCCACTATGACTGGAGTGATACTTCCGTCTTGACATCACACACAACACACTACGATTCTCAATATACCCAGAAGAGGCGTACACAGAACCTGTTAAAGCCCTGGACGACCAAAACCAAAGCATATTGATTGTCGCAAGTATTAGCTGTGCAAGTCTCAGGTTAAGACCAAATACACCTACCCTGATTCGGACTTCCATAGACACATAGTCATACTACCAATGGAATTCCGAGGGGTCTATCCAGAGCGAAGCTATTTCCGTACCATCGGTAAGCACAACCTCCTATTACACTTGCATGAGTATCATATACCCAAATATATGAGAACTATGCCGTTATGCTCCCATAATACGTACTAGTCTTTTACGCATTATCGATGTCCAATCTCGATAATACTATGAGTAGGGATATTTAATGATTAAACCTTCGTGGATTGATAATGTCTCATATCATCTCAATCTAGAACTATTCATATGGACCTTTCATCATTTATACATCTAGGTAATCCAATTACAAATGATAAAATGGCAATTTCCTTTGTCACATAGTTAATTTGTACAACAACACCATGATCTGTACAAATAGTGATGCTATGTGCCATAATTGTCCAACTATCTCCCACTTGGCCTATAGCCAATCAATCAAGTGTCCTACACCCGAACTATGTACGGTTCGCTCAAATTTCTACTGAGGTAAAGCTTTTGTCAGCGGATATGCATTGTTATCATCTATGTGATTTATTCGATCATCACATCGCCACGATGTATGATCCGAACGAATTAGATGAATATTTGAAGTATTTATCTGGATCGTTGATGAGACCATTAATTCTTTAGCCTGTGTTGTAGCCTAACTCAACTGCTAACAGAACTGCTCCTAATCTGATTAGGATTATTATCAATCCAGAAGGCTTCTATTGCTGCCTCAGCTGCATCAATAATCCACTTTTGTTATTTATCCGGTAACAGTATCTTGCTTGGAAGATTTCCAGCTCACTGTTCCGTTATTCAAACTGTATAGTACCTTTGTTACGACTTATAGTCGTTATAATCGGTTAGGAAACTTGTAGCAGTGATCCCAGTCACTTCAAGTTCTCCTTCTCCATAGTATAAGAAAGCATCCTTAGTTCATATAAGATACTAAAAGATGTTCTTAACATCAATCCAGTGACTATCACTTGGATTGGTCTGATTGTGACTCCATATGCTCAAAGCATATGAGACACCAGGTCGCGTACATTTATTTCAATGTGCGAGTTCTCGGAGAGTATTAACAACTTCAAATCTATCCCAGTAGATCTTTATTCCTAGAATAAAGGTTGTTTCTCCTAAGAATTCTACGGAGAATTTTCATGAAAGCCAAGCTTTCACCGATTGTAACTATAGGAATGTCATTTCCAAGAAATGATATATTATCATTATTTAGGACTTTCACTATCAGTGCGCTCCCACTAACCTCCTTATATAACAAGAATCATTTTTGTTTTGAATTTAGTCATATACCATTATGATTACATCAAAACGATAGTTCCAAGAACGCTATGCTTGCTTCAATCTATCAATGGATCGAATTAAATTGCAAACCTTGTTTGCTCGCTTTGGCATGACAAAACCGTTAGGATATTGTAAACATCCTCCAAAGGTTTCCGTTTAAGGAAAGCGATTTTGACGTTCAGCTGCCATATTTCATAAATGAAACATGCAGCATCAGCAAGCATTATCCAAATGGATTTAACCATGGCATGAGTAGAAGGTTTCGTCGTAATCGACACAATAATGATAAAGATACCTTTTCGCTACAAGCCTAGCTTTGTACGTTCGTATGTTGCCATCCAGGTATGTCTTCCTTGAAGACTTATATAGTACGAATAAGCACAATGCATTTAGATACAACAACCAGTGTCCAAACTTGGTTGGTATACATGGAATCCATTTCGGACTTCATGGCACTTTGCCATAATAGGGAGTCGATACCTCGTATCACTTCCTCATACGTAGTCGGTTCGTGTTCCTCAATAAGATTAACATATTTATGAGGTGAGATTAGAAACCCATACCTCCCAGGTTGTTTTCTGACTCTCTCCGACTTTCGCTGTTCTTGTGTATTCGAAGATTATTGGTATAATTTCATCCTTGATGAACTATTTGTGTTCCATTAAGGAATCGGTGCCTTGAACAGTATTACTCCGATTTTCATCAAGTTTTACTTTCCTCCCATTTACCACTGCATATAGGTATTCCTCTTAGGAAAACCGCATGGCGAGCAACAATTACATTGTTCTCTTGTGAGTTGTATAAGTACTATACTTAGGTTTCCTTAGGATAACCTACAACTTAGGCACTTATCTGATTTGGGTTCTAGTTTGGTATCATCCAAACATATGCCCAGCATTCCCAAATCTTCAGGAATTAGAAAACCCGATTTCTTTCATGTTCATATCTAATATGAAGTTTGTCTAACAGATTTTTATGAAACCTTATTCAAAATAAGTTTTGTACTGTTTAATGAGTATCCTTTGAAGGAAATGGTAGCTAAGAGCGACTCATGATTAACCTTATCATGTCCAACAAAATTTGGTTTCTCTGTTCGGAGACACCGTCAAATTGACGTGTTCCGGCAGGAGTCCTCATTGAAAGAATACTATACTCTTTCAAGTATTTGAGAAACTTATTGCTTAAGTATTTTCCACCATAGTCTGACCGTGACAATTTAATACTTTAGCCGATCTGTCTGATAACTTCATGTCGAAACGCTTTGATTTCATCAAAAGTTTCCGATCCATGTTTTAGAAGAAACACATAACCATAACGCGATGCCACATCCGTAAAGGTCACGAAACAATCATATCCACCTCTAGCCTAGCGAGACATGGGACCACTTACGTCACTATGAACAAGGGCTAACAGATCGGTGGCACTTGCACTTTTACCAAGTAAAAGGTGTTATAGGCACTTTGCCTTATAAACTAGATTCGTAGACATTATTTGAATAGAATCAAATCCGTCCTAGTATCCACTCTTCGAAAGTGTGGATATACGAGTCTTGTTAAATTGTGTCCCATACAACAATGCCAGTAATAAGTCTTAACTGATTAATTCAGTTTGATCTATTTGTTTGTCATATCATACGTTTGAGATTTATTTATATTCAAAATATAAATACTGTTATTCACATCTAATGTGTTTATCTCAATATCATCTTTATAAAATAAAACACTTTAGTGTTCTAGAATATAAAGGTATACCCGCAACAGGTTAAACCATGATATAGAGATAATGTTTCTAGTCAAACTAGTTACATTTTAACAGTTTCCTAATTTAAGTACACACCTGAAGGTTAGTTCCTAAACTTAGGTTTCTACGGTTAAAACAGCGACTGTTGTCCCATTTCTGATTCATAGATAAATCTCAACTGAAGTCAGTATTCTACTTATTAGCAGATACTGCACATCAGTACATATTTATGTACCACACTCAGTATTTAAAATCCAATTTTAATACTAGTAGCGAACATATTTATGACAAATATATTTGAATCCAGTGACCCTGTTTGCGACATCCTAGGCAGACATTTTGGGATATGTCTTTTGTCTTCCCAGAAGATTATAATGATTTTGCCTTTGCCCATTTTCCACACCCCAGAAGCCTTTGGCCAAGCCTTGGCCTTCTAGAATATTGAAGTAAGATGCGCCTTGCGCTTCTTGCCTATTGCAAACTCTGGCTTTGTCTCCCTGATTATAGCCCTTAACTCTCCAAGAGTTTTCTATTGCTATTTGTACTTCTAAAATCTAAGGATAGATCTATGAAGATCCTTCAATTTCATTATCATACTATAAGGATCTAATCTTTAGTTCTGAATAAGAAATTAAAGAGGTTTTTGCGGCAAGCATAATGGATTAAGCACTAAAGTTATCATCACATGAATATTCCAAATATCATGTTCTACTATTTTCTCAACTCCGGGCTTAGGCCCAAAATGTTACTCTATCAAATAAAATAACTTCTCAGTTTTCAGGACTATCCTGAAGTTTTATTTCCAATTTGAAAATTAAAGCTGTTTAAATACATTTTCACCCAGGATTATGTTTTAAACACTAATCTTTCAGTTATATTGATTCCAATAGTCCAACTATCGAATCAACGATTTTAGGTACTATTAAATATAATGATTACTATAGTCCAACTATATAATCAACTATAATTTAATAGGTTAAATTCAATTATATTGATTACTATAATCCAATTATAAAATCAACTATTAATTGAAATAGTTTGAATACAGTCCAACTGTTAAATTAAAACAACATTAAATATTAGTCCAACTAATATATTAATTTATAGATGAATAATTTGAAATTAGCGCATATGGCAAGTAACTAAACGAATATTGCAAATTTAATACTTGCCTCCCACTATTTTTCGGCGAGCCTCTAACCTTATGTGGAGTACCCGGGAAACCTTGTTTCCTAGTGGGCTAGGATCCCGTTAAATAACACACAATCTTGACTTTGGCCAACAAATTATATGATAATTAACTAGGTAGATCTCTAAGATCAATTGGATCCCATCCAATTTCCTAGATCCAGTAGGTGGATATCCAAGTCCGAAACATATATCTTATATATGCCAATATATCCAATATATTCCCTAACCTTTTTCCTCTGAATCAACTAAGCCTTGGCTTTGGCACAACAAACTTAGTGATCCCAGTTAAGCGGAACCCATTGACTATGGAAAGCTTCGTAATCGATGTCGATGGACAAGAAGTGATCTTGAATTTGGCCAACAAATCACAACTTGAACAAGACACCGATATGGAAAAAAGCCTTCATGATTCAAACACATCCGCGACGGACAAAGGTCTTGACTTTGGCCAACAAACCAGTGTCAGTCTTGGATCTTGAGTAAGAATCACTCAATAGAAGGAAAAATACTTAATATGTGTTGAGGGTTTTTCGCGTAATTGGCAACCAATTAATTATCTTTGTTAAGGTCTCATCATCATACACCCTTAAACATACATTCTAAAAACATAATAAGGCGCGTATAAATAAATAATAATGATATGCGGATGGATACTTAACACATTGTTCCTAGAACAAATCTCTCCATTTCCTCTCTCCCGCTAGCACAAGTATTACTTCTACCCGATTACATAACACTTCTAAAGAAACCTCATTTACATTGAGGGGAATAGGTGAGAAGAGAAATACACATAGTCAAGAGGTAATAGGCTAGACACGCACGTCCAATTTAATAAATTCTAAATTTATTATAACAATTTCCAAAATTTCCCTCACCCATCTAATATCCATCCTATATATATTATTCATACATCGCATTCATGTATTCACACAAGCATGTTATCAATCAATCTAATCCAATTAATTAATCTGAATATTAATGACCATTCAATGTTCAAACAACGATTTGATTTTGCGCGAGTCAATCTCGTTTTGCGAATAAGTACTCAAAGTACGAATTCAAGAATTATATTAAACTACAACATTAAATCCAATTTAATTTGTATTTAATACTAATTCTATATTTAATTCTAAATTAAATAATTACACTTTTTAATGTGCTTTACGACTTAGATTCTAAATCTAATCGTTACGGGTCTCAAAGCCCGATTAACATCCAATGTCAAATTTTAATTAAAGTCCAATGTGATTTTAATTAATTTTTAAGGCATGGACTTTTGGTCAATATGGGTCAAACCCAAATACCAAAGCCCATTTAAGGAATCACCCTTATTTGCCAAGAAACCAATTTAGGCCCATTAGGCCCAATTAAAATTAAAGGTCATTTAAGTCATATTGGACTTTATGGATATGGTTTTGGCCCAATTGGATCCAACCAATTAGCCTAAACCAAACTTGGCCCAACCAAGCCCATTAAGCCCAATTACAACTTAACAAGCCCAATTCTAAATTTGGCCCAATTAATTAAATTAAAAAAATTCCAAATTTCATAATTAAATTAATTAAAGTGTATGCCATAATTAATTAACCAAATTAACATTTCCAAAACACTAATTTACCCAATTAATTATACTTATTATCATCAAAACATGTCCAACACATTTATTAAAAAATCAATCATTTTCCATGCTACATCATTCACGACAATTGGGGAATTTTTGTCCAATTCAAAATTCAATCCAATTAAATCTCAAATCAACATTTCCCAAATGATTTCAACTCATCCAATGATCAAAATCAAAAAATACCATGACATTAAGGCACAAACCATATTCGGCCAAGCCAAGTGATTAGGGAAAATTTGATCCAATCCAATTTTCATCAAATTGATCATGCATAACACCATGTTATCATCATTCAAGCATATTTAAACAATCATTTCACTCAAACATGCTCAAATCAATTTTACCCAATTTTACCGTAATTTCAATTTCATGCTCAAAATGGCTCTGATACCATTGTTGGGTTTCTAGTTAGTCCCAAGATCTATTTCAAGCATAAAACATGTGCGAATACTACAAAGAAGCATGGCGGAATCATACTTACATTGATCAGATTTGGCGATGCGTTGAACACAAAAATCTTCAAGCTTTCGGCAATGGTCATTTTGTGCTCCTTGTCATTTTCGGTCAAGCTCCATGGATGGATCTCCAAGCTCCAAGCTTTGTGTTGTGATTCCATGCTCATGAATAGGTTTCCCTATCACCTTAGGATGACTCTTCAAGTGCTAGCATTGGAAAATTTGCCACAAAGTTTCCATCTTTCTACTTGTTATTCTCGGCCTTGCAAGAAAATGGGAGAGAAGCATTTTTGGCCCTTGGCCGAATGGAATGGAGAGAAGAAGAGAATTTGTGTTGTGTTGGTTTTGTGTAATTAGATTTCTAAAATCTAATACCAAAAATCTAATCCAAAAAATTGTAAAAGCCTTTCCAAAAGTTAAACAAGTTTGGAGCCAAAATGGCATTAATGCCATCCAACCACCACCATCACTATTCACATCAAAAGTGACTAGACATCACATCACTCAAAGTGATGTGACTTCCATCACTTGATTGACTAGCGATTTGACGCTAGATGTGACTTATGGGCCCCACTCGATTCGAAATACGAGTGGGCCGCAAACACTCCCGGGCTCGGGTTCGCTAATTCTGAATTAACGAATTTTCCATTGCGACGTTATTAAATCAAATTTAATTAAATAATTATGCCTAGCAAAATTATTATTCACGTCGCTAACGAATTAATTCTAAATTAACTCGTTCGCCCGAATTAAAATCTAATTTTAATTCCGCGTCGAAATCCAATTTCGTATAATATATCGAATATATTATTTTATCGATTAATTCCAAATTAATCGTTCTCTCTCTTTATAATATTTATCCCAGATAAATATCTCCTTAATTAATCCCAGATTAATTTCTCTCTCTTTAATTAATCCTAGATTAATAAAGTGCGAGTCATACATCATCGGTGAATCTTTGGGAAGCGACCCATGAGATCCCCGGATATGTTGGCAGTAAATCCGGTCGTCGGACTATCCGAACACGTACGTACCTAGTACTACGTTTTTTACCGATTTACAAGACATGGTTGGCTTCTAGCAAAGCACCGTGCCTACCCAATTCTCCAGAAATATTCTTATAGGAATATTGATCTATATCAGGCGTAGTATACGTAGTATTGCGTATTTCGATCCAGTATCAGATGTCACGTGCAAGGCCTTGGGCTGGAATTGTGTTTGTCCCGTACGAAGCACATATCGGATCTCTGGTAACTAGTCTCTATAATCGGATAATCATGACCTAGTCATATTATCCCGATACTGCAGCAGTACATAAGAGCACAGTTCCGTATCCTACGTGATCATCATCTCCACTATGACTGGAGTGATACTTCCATCTTGACATCACACCCAATACACTACGATTCTCAATATACCCAGAAGAGGCGTACACAGAACCTGTTAAAGCCCTGGATGACCAAAACCAAAGCATATTGATTGTCGCAAGTATTAGCGGTGCAAGTCTCAGGTTAAGATCAAATACACCTACCCTGATTCGGACTTCCATAGACACATAGTCATACTACCAATGGAACTCCGAGGGGTCTATCCAGAGCGATGTTGTTTCCGTACCATCGGTAAGCATAACCTCCTATTACACTTGCATGAGTATCCTATACCCAAATAATTGAGAACTATGCCGTTATGCTCCCACAATGCGTACTAGTCTTTTACGCATTATCGATGTCCAATCTCGATAATACTCTGACTATGGATATTTAATGATTAAACCTTCGTGGATTGATACTGTCTCATATCATCTCAATCCGGAACTAATCATATGGACCTTTCATCATTTATACATCTAGGTAATCCAATTACAAATGATAAAAGGGAAATTTCCTTTGTCAAATAGTTAATTTGTACAATAACACCATGATCTGTACAAATAGTGATGCTATGGGCCATAATTATCCAACAATGTTGCCATCCATGTATGTCTTCCTTGAAGACTTATACAGTACCAATAGGCACAATGCCTTCCGATACAACAACTAGTGTCTAAACTTGGTTGGTTTACATGGAATCCATTTCGAACATCATTGCACTTTGCCATAATAGGGAGTCGATACCTTGTATCACTTCCTCATACGTAGTCAGTTCGTGTTCCTTAATAAGAGTGACATCTTTACGAGGTGAGATCAGAAACCCATACCTCCCAAATTGTTTTCTGACTCTCTCCGACTTACGCGGTTCTTGTGTATTCGAAGATTATGGTACAGATTCATCCTTGATGAACTGTTTATTTTCCATTAGGACTCGGTGCCTCGAACAGTATTACTCTGATTTTCATCGAGTTTTACTTTCCTCCCACTTACCACTGCATATAGGTATTCCTCTTAGGAAAACCGCATGGCGAGCAACAATTAAATTATTCTCTAGTGAGTTGTATAAGTACTATAATTTGGTTTCCCTAGGATAACCCACAAATTAGGCACTTATCCGATTGGGTTCTAGTTTGGTATCATCCAAACATTTGCCCAGCATTCCCAAATATTCAGGATTGAGAAAACCCGGTTTCTTTCCTGTTCATATCTAATATGAAATCTGTCAAACAGATTTTCATGGAACCTTATTCAAAATAAGTGTTACACTGTTTAATGCGTATCTCTAGAAGGAAAATGGTAGCTCAGTGTGACTCATAATTAACCTTACTATGTCCAACAATGTTCGGTTTCTCTGTTCGGACACACCATCAAATTGAGGTGTTCCGAGAGGAGTCCACTTTGAAAGAATACTATACTCTTTCAAATATTCGAGAAACTTATTGATTAATTATTTTCCACCATGGTCTAACCGTGACGGTTTAATACTTTAGCCGATCTGTTTGTTTACTTCGTGTCGAAACTCTTTGAATCTATCAAAACTTTCCGATTTATGTTTCGAAAGAAACACATAACCGTAACGCGATGCCAAATCCGTAAAGGTTACGAAGTATTCATATCCACCTCTAGTCTAGCTAGATATGGGCCCACTTACGTCACTATGAACGAGGGCTAACAGATCGGTGGCACTTGTACTTTTACCAAGTAAAAGGTGTTTTAGGCGCTTTGCCTAATAAACTAGATTCGTAGACATCATTTGAATATGATCAAATCCGTCCTAGTATCCACTCTTCATTCCTAATTTAAACAAATCATGTCCCCAATTAAATATATTTTTTCCTTGTGTGACACTAATTAATGGTATCCCTTTTATTACACAAATCTCATTCCCTTTCAAGCAAGGATTCACCCTACCCTTTGCCTATAAAAGAAACCCAAATCCAACCCTCACCTCCCCTGGCTTATTCATCTAAACACACAAAAAGCCTAGCTGACTCTCACGTAACACACATTATCTCTCCCACCTGCAACCTCTCGGCAAGTAACCACAAAACACAAACCCTAAAAGCCTTCCATTCTCATCACCGAAACAGTCCCCAAACTACACCATAACATCATAGAAAAAACCCATTTACATCACCAAAACAGTCCCCAAACTGCACCATAACACCACCAAAAATCACCCTAAAAACTGCACTATAACCATCGAAAAACACACTCAAACAGCAGCCCAAAAAGATGCCAAAACAGTCCCTTAATATAGTGAAAATAGTGACAGAAAATACAGCAAAAACAACAGCAAAACAGAGGAAATGATGACCCAAAATCGCGAGGGCAACGAACGAGAGCAGTGGACCAGTGAACCAGAGGAGTTGCGGAGCATCAACTCTTCTGACTGCCGTGTAACGCACTTTCGAGATACGACCTAAAAGGTTAGACCTGAGGGCACTTTTCTTATTTATTTTTATTCATCTTTTAATTGTTTTATTTATTTTCTTCGCATGAGAGTCGCTTGTGGATGCATGTTCTGGTCTTTGAATGGACGGGAAAATGTGTCGTCTCTTGTGGTATATAGGATGGAAACCTAGACGTAAATTCCGTAGTCGAATCCGAATGGATGGTAGTGTGGTCTGTTCTTGGGAAACAACTCCATGTACCACTTGAGCAAACGGTACATGTTTCACTTTGCTTTTGTATCTTGTTCGTTTATTATTCGCATTTAATTATTCTGCCATTTAATTTACGTACGTTGTGTGTTTATGTGTTGATGATATAATGCACATGGGCTAACTAGGGTGGATTAAAGGTCCTCTATTCAAGGGAAAATACCTAAAAGGCTACCTTTACCACGATGTTTTGCCGCGCCTTTTGTCATGTCATTGACCTTTTGCATATAATTGCTCTATTGACGCATGTATTGCATTCTAGTGCGCATAGGCTAACTAGGGTGGATTAAAGGTCATCTATTCGAGGGAAAATGCCTAAAGACTACCTTTACCACGATGTTTTGCCGCACCTGATGAGGTATACTGGATTGAATGGGAATGAGTTCAATCGGGCACATGGGGTCCTACATTATGCATTTGTGTATGTGTTTCCGTCGTCTATCATGCATCAGGTCCTATCCCGTTCGAACACGTTCTTGAACGCTATTACGAACGTGAACCTTCTGTTTACCGTTCGAACGTGTTTACGAACGCTACTCGAATGCGAATGCATTTTGTTTCATCAGGTCTTGTCCCGTTCGAACGCGTTCTCAAACACTAGATGAACGTGAACCTTCTGTTTACCGTTCGAACGCGTTTATGAAAGCTACTCGAACGCGCATACGTCTTGTTTCATCAGGTCTTGTCCTATTTGAACGCGTTCTCAAACGTTATACGAATGCGAACCTTCTGTTTACGTTCGAACGTTTTTCAAACGCTACACGAACGCACATACACTGAACTGATTCCTTTTTATCACATTTCATGCATAATTACTTCTTGGGTGATTCCTCTTGTATCATGTAATTAATCATACCATTCATTATGATACTTTTACTATTATCATCTATTTGTATTCCCGTATTTATCTAATTGATGTGTTCGTGAGATGGTGTTCAAGCATGATTAGATTGTTAGTATGTTACTTGGTTCTTAAGCATGATTTAGCTGTTAGTACGTTATTCTTCTATGCATGATTTGGTTATCTTCTTTCGCAGTAGGCATTCAATTTACATTCATGATTAGGTTGTTATTTTTTTTTCGTGTTTGATGATTCAACATCTTCATGAGATTATTGTGTGATATCATATGTTTGCCGTTATGATGATTCATTTTATACATGCGAACTTAAGAGTAGATTATCCTTGGAAATACACATTGCTTAGGCTTGGTTAGATTATTGCACAAATCATATCAGTACAAGTGGCATAAGTAAGGGACCATTCCGAACACAACGGTTTGAGGTCTTCCATTGCGAGGGGTGAGTGCGGCCTTAAATCATTTTCCTGGTTCACACCGAGTGGTGATTCCATGTTATTTCTTCGGTTTATACTCTCGACCGGGCCACGAGCCCGGAACAGCGTCGTCCAACATCTATGTCCTACAGTCTGGCGAATCCACTAGGATAGAGATCGGCCCCGAAATAATGTCTTTTAATGTTTGTGATTTGTGCTTTAAGTTAACCGTGTCTATTATGGGGTTGATGGGGTCTAATCAAAGGCATTGTTAAGGCTAGGTGATGGTTTGGTGTCTTCCTTCATTCACTACCTTTCTATAAGGAAAAGCTGTGAGGGCACCTAGATAATCATTAACCTTAGCTTGTTGTGACAGACTAATTTGGAGGACTCGTTGTTTATTCCTGTCACCAAGCGATAAGAGCCTAAGAGGCTTGGTTTTTTTAAGAGAGTTTGCTCCGCCCTCCCTCTGGAATCTACAACGGGAAATCCATTTGACAGTCAGTCACGCACCATAACTCGTTGGCACGTACCTTAGTGTATAAAAAAAGGTGCGCTCACTTGGTCGCTCGAACCCTTGAGTGGGGAGACCTAGTTTTGGGTAACCCTTCATCGACGAGAGCCTTTGTCGGTACCCCTATGAACCCGTGTAGACCATAGTTGTATGACCAATAGAAACTATTGTTGGGTTTCTAGTTAGTCCCAAGATCTATTTCAAGCAAGAAACATGTGCGAATACATCAATGAAGAATGGCGGAAACATACTTACATTGATCAGTTATGCGATGCTACGAACACAAAATCCATTTGCTCCTCCTAGAAGCTCTCGGCAATGGGCTGTTTTGTGCTCCTCCAAAATTCGGTCATGTTCTCGATTGATGCTCCAAGCTCCAAGCTTTCGAATGGTGATTCCATGCTCACAAGTTGGTTTCCCTATCACCTTCGAAAGACCTCGAATGTGTGCTAGCACCTTGGAAATTTTGCCGCAAAACTTCCTATGCTTCTTCTACATCTCACGGAATTTGCAGTGAAAATGAAGAAGAAAAATGGCCTAAGCCGAGGGAGAGAAGAGAGTTAGTGGAGAGAGAGTGTTGTGTTTGTTGGTTTCTGTATCTAATACACATAAATCAAATCCAAAAATTGTAAAACCCTTTCTGAAAGTCAAATACAATTTTGGAGCCAAAAAAACAATTAATGCTTTCCAACCACTACCATCAATCAATAGTGCCATGTTGTCAATCACTCAAAGTGACTTGACATCACATCAATCAAAATGACTAATGATTTGACGCTTGATGTGACTTTTGGGCCGCACTTGAATTCGAAATGCGATTGCGCCCACAAACACTCCCGGGCTCGGGTTCGCTAATTCCAAATTAACGAATTTTATGTTGCGACGTAATTAAATCAAATTTAATTAAATAATTATGCCTAGCAAAATTACTATTCACGTCGCTAACGAATTAATTCTAAATTAACTCGTTCGCCCGAATTAAAATCTAATTTTAATTCCGCGTCGAAATCCAATTTCGTATAATATATCGAATATATTATTTTATCGATTAATTCCAAATTAATCATTCTCTCTCTTTTAATAATATTTTATCCCAGATAAAATATCTCTGTAATTAATCCCAGATTAATTTTCTCTCTCATCGAATTAATCCTAATC
This sequence comes from Zanthoxylum bungeanum, assembly GCA_019454045.1. NCBI lineage: Eukaryota > Viridiplantae > Streptophyta > Magnoliopsida > Sapindales > Rutaceae > Zanthoxylum > Zanthoxylum bungeanum. Next base: position 178,456 of record SKCR01028681.1, on the reverse strand, counting down.
TGATTAGGATTATTATCGATCCAAAAGGCTTCTATTGCTGCCTCAGCTGCAGCAATATTCCGCTTTTGTTGTTTATTCCGCAACAGTATCTTACTTCTACCCAATTGCATAACACTTCTAAAGAAACCTCATTTACATTGAGGGGAATAGGTGAGAAGAGAAATACAAAGAATCAAGAGGTAATAGGCTGGACACGCAGGTCCAATTTAATAAATTCTAAATTTATTACAACAATTTCCAAAATTGTCCTTACCCATCTAATATCCATCTGATATATATTATTCATACATCACATCCATGTATTCAAACAAAACATGTTATCAATCAATCTAATCCAATTAATTAATCTGAAATTAATGACCATCCAATGTTCAAACAACGATTTGATTTGCGCGAGTCCAACTCGTTTTAAGAATAAGTACTCAAAGTACGAATTCTTGAATTATATTAAACTGCAACATTAAATCCAATTTAATTTTTATTCAATACTAATTCTTTATTTAATTCTAAATTAAATAATTACACTTTTTAATGAGCCTTTTGCGACTTAGATTCTAAATCTAATCATTACGGGTCTCAAAGCCCAATTAACATCCAATGTCAATTTAATTAAAGTCCAATGGGCTTTTAATTAATTTATAAGGCATGGACTATGGCAACCAAAGTCCAATAAGGAATCACCCTTTTGCCAAAAATCAATTTTGACCCATTAGGCCCAATTTAAAATATTTAAAGGCCCATTTAATTATATTTTGACTTTATGGATACGGTTTTGGGCCCAATTGGATCCAACCAATTAACCTAAACCATACTTGGGCCAACCAAGCCCATTAAGCCTAAATACAACTTTATTAGTCCAATTCCAAATTTAAGCCCAATTAATTTAATTACAATATTCCAATTATCACAATTAAATCAATTTAAGTGTATAGCCATAATTAATTAACCAAATTAACATTTCCAAAATACCAATTTACTTAATTAATCATGCTAATCATCATCAACACATGTCCAACATTATTGAATAAAAAAATCAATCCCATTTCATGCTTAATGGTCACGGCAATTAGGGGTTTTTCTAAATCAATTTCGATTTCAATCCAATTAAATCATAAATCAATATATCCAATGTCTTTCAACTCATCCAATGATCAAAAAACAAAATTACCATGACTTTAGGGCAACATCAAACTTTCGTCCAAACCTCGTTTTTGGGGAAAAATTGATCCAATTCAATTTTCATCAAATTGATAATGCATAACACTATGTTATCATCATTCAAGCATATTCAAACAATCAATTTCATCAAAACATGCTCAATTCAATGTGAATACAATAAAGAAGTATGGCATAATCATACTTACAATGAACGGATTTGTGATGCGAAGAACATAAAATTTTTCCTCATGCCTTGAAGCTCTCGGCAATGACCAATTTGTGCTCCTTGTTGGTTCGGTCAACCTACATGGAAATGATCTTCAAGCTCCAAGCTTTTTGAATGAATTCCATGCTCAAGAGTTGGTTTCCTTATCACCTTTGTGAGACTTATTTGGTATGCTAGCACTTGGAAATTTTGCCACAAAATTCCTTTTGCCTTCTTGCATCTCTCGGCTTTGAGAGAAATGGAGAGAAAAAAAAAATGGCCCAAGGCCGAATGGAGAGGGAGAGAGAGAGGAGAAGTTGTATTGTGTGTATTTGGTTTTTGATTTTCAAAAAACAAATACAAATTCACACTTTTCCAAAAAGGTACAAGCCAATTAAGCCTTCCAACCACCACCATCAATCACAAGTGACAACAATCACATCACTCAAAGTGATGTGACTTCCATCATAAGAATGACTAATGATGTGACGCGTGATGTGACTTGTGGGCCCCACTCGATTCGAAATGCGAGTGGGCCCGCAAACACTCCCGGGCTCGGGTTCGCTAATTCCAAAATAATGAATTTTATGTTGCGACGTAATTAAATCAAATTTAATTAAATAATTATGCATAGCAAAATTACTATTCACATCTGTAGGCGCTGCATTTTTGCATGTAAGTCCCTATGATGAGTCTCGTACGGAGGCACTACTCTTTAGGTTGCGAAAGTCGCGGGAAATGAATGTCAGAAGAGGAAATTCAGAATAAGTATGTCATCAGATTCAATTCACATGTTCACTGCTTTCATTCGTGCTGCTTTCGTGAACATGTTCGAACGTCAAGCAGATTGTGGGCGTTCGAATCGGCGTTCGAACGGTGTCGGTACTTCTGGTTTTGTTGCTAGCCTCACGCCCAAGCCCATTTACCCACCAAAACCCACCCAAAGATAATTAAAACATTTAAAACACATGTCACAAATCTAAATAATATCACATACCAAATTAAAATAAATCAAATAAACCTATTCCTAATTTAAACAAATCATGTCCCCAATTAAATATATTTTTTCCTTGTGTGACACTAATTAATGGTATCCCTTTTATTACACAAATCTCATTCCCTTTCAAGCAAGGATTCACCCTACCTTTGCCTATAAAAGAAACCCAAATCCAATCCTCACCTCCCCTGGCTCATTCATCTAAACTCACAAAAGCCTAGCTGACTCTCACGTAAACACATTATCTCTCCCACCAGCAACCTCTCGGCAGTAACACAAAACACAAACCCTAAAAGCCTTCCATTCTCATCACCGAAACAGTCCCCAAACTACACCATAACATCATAGAAAACACCCATTTACATCACCAAAACAGTCCCCAAACTGCACCATAACACCACCAAAAATCACCCCTAAAACTGCACTATAACCATCGAAAAACACACTCAAACAGCAGCCCAAAAAGATGCCAAAACAGTCCCTTAATATAGTGAAAATAGTGACCAGAAAATACAGCAAAAACAGTAGCAAAACAGAGGAAATGATGACCCAAAACTGCGAGGCAACGAACGAGAGCAGTGGACCAGTGAACCAGAGGAGTTGCGTAGCATCAACCCTTCCGACTGCCGTGTAACGCACTTTCGAGATACGACCTAAGAGGTTAGACCTGAGGGCACTTTTCTTATTTATTTTTATTCATCTTTTAATTGTTTAATTTATTTTCTTCGCATGAGAGTCGCTTGTGGATGCATGTTCTGGCCTTTGAATGGACGGGAAAATGTGTCGTCTCTTGTGGTATATAGGATGGAAACCCAGACGTAAATTCTGTAGCCGAATCCGAATGGACGGTAGTGTGGTTTGTTCTTGGGAAATAACTCCACGTACCACTTGAGCAAACGGTACATGTTTCACTTTGCTTTTGTATCTTGTTCGTTTATTATTCGCATTTAATTATTCTGCCATTTAATTTACATACGTTGTGTGTTTATATGTTGATGATATAATGCACATGGGCTAACTAGGGTGGATTAAAGGTCCTCTATTCAAGGGAAAATGCCTAAAAGGCTACCTTTACCACGATGTTTTGCCGCGCCTTTTGTCATGTCATTGACCTTTTGCATATAATTGCTCTATTGATGCATGTATTGCATTCTAGTGCGCATGGGCTAACTAGGGTGGATTAAAGGTCATCTATTCGAGGGAAAATGCCTAAAGACTACCTTTACCACGATGTTTTGCCGCACCGGATGAGGTATACTGGATTGAATGGGAATGAGTTCAATCGGGCACATAGGGTCCTACATTATGCATTTGTGTATGTGTTTCCGTCGTCTATCATGCATCAGGTCCTATCCCGTTCGAACGCGTTCTTGAACGCTATACGAACACGAACCTTTTGTTTCCTGTTCGAATGCGTTTACGAACGCTACTCGAACGCGCATGTTTTTTTTTCATCAGGTTTTGTCCCGTTCGAACGCGTTTTCAAACGCTATACGAACGCGAACCTTATGTTTACCGTTCGAACGTGTTTACGAACGCTACTCGAACGCGAATGCATTTTGTTTCATCAGGTCTTGTCCCGTTCTAACGCGTTCTCAAACACTAGATGAACGCGAACCTTCTGTTTACCGTTCGAACGCGTTTATGAAAGCTACTCGAACGCGCATATGTCTTGTTTCATCAGGTCTTGTCCCATTTGAACGCGTTCTCAAACGTTATACGAATGCGAACCTTCTGTTTACCGTTCGAACGTGTTTTCAAACGCTACACGAACGCACATACACTGAACTGATTCCTTTTTATCACATTTCATGCATAATTGCTTCTTGGGTGATTCCTCTAGTATCATGTAATTAATCATACCATTCCATTATTGATACTTTTACTGTTATCATCTATTTGTATTCCCGTATTTATCTAATTGATGTGTTCGTGAGATGGTGTTCAAGCATGATTAGATTGTTAGTATGTTACTTGGTTCTTAAGCATGATTTAGTTGTTAGTACGTTATTCTTCTATGCATGATTTGGTTATCTTCTTTCGCAGTAGGCATTCAATTTACATTCATGATTAGGTTGTTATTTATTTTTCGTGTTTGATGATTCAACATCTTCATGAGATTATTGTGTGATATCATATGTTTGCCGTTATGATGATTCATTTTATACATGCGAACTTAAGAGTAGATTATCCTTGGAAATACACGTTGCTTAGGCTTGGTTAGATTATTGCACAAATCATATCATTACAAGTGGCATAAGTAAGGGACCATTCCGAACCCAACGGTTTGAGGTCTTCCATTGCGAGGGGTGAGTGCGGCCTTAAATCATTTTCCTGGTTCACACCGAGTGGTGATTCCATGTTATTTCTTCGGTTTATACTCCCGGCCGGGCCACGAGCCCGGAACAGCATCGTCCAACATCTATGTCCTATAGTCTGGCGAATCCACTAGGGATAGAGAATCGGCCCCGAAATAATGTCTTTTAATGTTTGTGATTTGTGCTTTAAGTTAACCGTGTCTATTATGGTTGATGGGGTCTAATCAAAGGCATTGTTAAGGCTAGGTGATGGTTTGGTGTCTTCCTTCATTCACTACCTTTCTATAAGGAAAAGCTGTAAGGGCACCTAGATAATCATTAACCGTAGCTTGTTGTGACAGACTAATTTGGAGGACTCGTTGTTATTCCTGTCACCAAGCGATAAGAGCCTAAGAGGCTTGGGTTTTTTTTAAAAGAGTTCGCTCCGCCCTCCCTCTGGGGAATCTACAACGGGAAATCCATTTGACAGTCAGTCACGCACCATAACTCGTTGGCACGTACCTTAGTGTATAAAAAAAGGTGCGCTCACTTGGTCGCTCGAACCCTTGAGTGGGGAGACCTAGTTGTGGGTAACCCTTCATCGACGAGAGCCTTTGTCGGTACCCCTATGATCCCGTGTAGACCATAGTTGTATGACCAATAGAAACTATTGTTGGGTTTCTAGTTAGTCCCAAGATCTATTTCAAGCAAGAAACATGTGCGAATACATCAATGAAGAATGGCGGAAACATACTTACATTGATCGGTTATGCGATGCGATGAACACAAAATCCATTTGCTCCTCCTAGAAGCTTTCGGCAATGGGCTGTTTTGTGCTCCTCCAAAATTCGGTCATGTCCTCGATTGATGCTCCAAATTCAAAGCTTTCGAATGGTGATTCCATGCTCACAAGTTGGTTTCCCTATCACCTTCGCAAGACCCCGAATGTGTGCTAGCACCTTGGAAATTTTGTCGCAAAACTTCCTATGCTTCTTCTACATCTCACGGCATTTGCAGTGAAAATGAAGAAGAAAAATGGCCTAAGCCGAGGGAGAGAAGAGAGTTAGTGGAGAGAGAGTGTTGTGTTAGTTGGTTTGTGTATCTAATACACAAAAATCAAATCCAAAAATTGTAAAACCCTTTCCGAAAGTCAAATACAATTTTGGAGCCAAAAAAGCAATTAATGATTTCCAACCACTACCATCAATCAATAGTGCCATGTTGTCAATCACTCAAAGTGACTTGACATCACATCAATCAAAATGACTAATGATTTGACGCTTGATGTGACTTGTGGGCCGCACTTGAATTCGAAATGCGATTGCGCCCACAAACACTCCCGGGCTCAGGTTCGCTAATTCCAAATTAACGAATTTTCTGTTGCGACGTAATTAAATCAAATTTAATTAAATAATTATGCCTAGCAAAATTACTATTCACGTCGCTAACGAATTAATTCTAAATTAACTCGTTCGCCCGAATTAAAATCTAATTTTAATTCCGCGTTGAAATCCAATTTCGTATAATATATCGAATATATTATTTTATCGATTAATTCCAAATTAATCATTCTCTCTCTTTTAATAATATTTTATCCCAGATAAAATATCTTGTAATTAATCCGAGATTAATTTTCTCTCTCATCGATTTAATCCTAATCTGATTAGCATTATTATCGATCCAAAAGGCTTCTATTGCTGCCTCAGTTGCAGCAATATTCCGCTTTTGTTGTTTATTCCACAACAGTATCTTGCTTGGATGATATCCATCTCACTGTTCCATTATTCAAACTGTATAGTACCTTTGTTGCGACTTGTAGTCATTATTATCGGTTTGAAAACTTGCAGTAGACATCATCCTTTGTTCCTCTAAGATACTCAAGGATTTTCTTAACATCAATCCAATGACTATCACTTGGATTGGCCTGATTGTGACTCCATATGCTCAAAGCGTATGAGACACCAGGTCGCATACATTTATTACAATGTACGATTCGCTCGGAGAGTGCCAACAACATTAAATCTATCCCAGTGGATCTTTATTCCTTGAATAAATGTTGTTTCTCCCAAGAATTTTACGGAGAATTTTCATGAAAGCCAAACTTTCACCAATTATATTATGGGATTATCATATCCAAGAAATGATATGTCATCATTTTATACAGGACAGTCACTGTCAGTGCGCTCCCACTAACCTCCTTATATACACAAGAATCATTTTCATTTTGAATTAAATCATATACCATTATGATTACATCAAAACGATAGTTCCAAGAACACTATGCTTCCTTTAATCCATAAATGGATCGAATAATTTGCAAACCTTGTTTACTTGTTTTGGTATGACAAAACCGTTAGGATGTTGTAAACATCCTCCAAAAGGTTTCCATTTAGGAAATCAGTTTTCGCATTCAGCTGCCATATTTCATGAATGAAACATGCAGCATTAGCAAGCACTATCCAAATGGATTTAACCATGGCAACGAGTAAAAGGTTTCTTCGTAATCGACACAATGTTGATAACGATACCTTTTCGCTACAAGCCCAGCTTTGTACGTTGGTATATTTCCATCTATGTTTGTCTTGCTTGAAGACTTATATAGTACCAATAGGCACAATGCCTTCCGGTACAACAACCAGTGTCTAAACTTGGTTGATATATATGGAATCCATTTCGGACTTCATGGCACTTTGCCATAATAGGGAGTCGATACCTTGTATCACATCCTCATACGTAGTCAGTTCATTTTCCTCAATAAGATTGACATCTTTATGAGGTGAGATCAGAAACCCATACCCCAGGTTGTTTTCTGACTCTCTCCGACTTACGTAGTTCTTGTGTATTCGAAGATTATTGATATAGTTTCATCCTTGATGAACTATTTGTGTTCCATTAAGGAATCGGTGCCTGGAACAGTATTACTCCGATTTTCATCGAGTTTTACTTTCCTCCCACTTACTACTGCATATAGGTATTCCTCTTAGGAAAACCGCATGGCGAGCAACAATTACATTGTTCTCTTGTGAGTTGTATAAGTATTATGCTTTGGTTACCCTAGGATAACCCACAAATTAGGGACTTATCCGATTTGGGTTCTAGTTTGGTATCATCTAAACATATGCCTAACATTCCCAAATCTTCAGGAATGAGAAAACTATTGAGTTTCAATCAAGTCCCAAGAATCATCAATCATGCATAAAAACGAGTTGAATACAACCAAGGAGTAAGGCGAAATACATACTCACATTGATGGGTTTGATGCTACGAAGACCAAAAACGCACTGCATGTCTCTGCTCGGCAGTGAGCTGCGCACAGGTGGACTGCTCGGCGTTGGTGGTGGTGGTCTCCTCCATGTTCGGCCATTGATGACCTCCATTGAAGCTCCAAGCTTCAAGCTCCAAAAATGGATTCCAAGCTCATAAATTCGTTTCCCTATCACCATAATATAACCCATGTGTGTGCTAGCACTACTCTTCTTCATTTGATTCTCAAAATTTCGGTCAAAACCAGAAGATTTTTGAAGAAATCGGCTTGAAGCCGTGAGAAGAGGAAGATTAAAAGAGAGGGAAAAGGAGAAGTGCGTGAGTGGTGAGTGAGAGAGAGAAAATGATTTTAGTTTATATATATTTATTTTATTTTCCAAAAACAAAACAAATATATAAATCATTTTCATATATATCAAAAGTCAAAAAGCAAAAGTCTATTAATGCTTTTCATCATTTCACATCACTATTCACATCACATCTATTCACTTTAATAAAGTGACAACATGTCATGTTATCACTCAAAGTGACAAGTGATTTGACGATTGATGCGACTAGCGATATGACGCACGATTTGACTTGCGTACCGCACTCGAATTCGAAATGCGAATGCGCTCGCAAATAATCCCGGGCTCGGGTTCGCTAATTCCAAATTAACGAATTTTCCGTTGCGTCGTAATTAAATGATTACGCCTAGCGAATTCACTATTCACGTCGCTAACGAATTAATTCTAAATTAATTCGTTCGCCCGAATTAAAATCTAATTTTAATTCCGCGTCGAAATCCAATTTCTTATAATATATCGAATATATTATTTTATCGATTAATTCTAAATTAATCGTTCTCTCTCTTTAATTAATATTTTATCCCAGATAAAATATCTCCGCAATTAATCCCAGATTAATTTTCTCTCTCTTCTAATTAATCCCAGATTAATTAAAGTGCGAGTTATACATCATCGGTGAATCTTCAGGAAGCGACCCATGAGATCTCCGGATATGTTGGCAGTAAATACGGTCGTCGGATCATCCGAACACGTAAGCACCTCGTACTACGTTTATATCGATTTACAAGACAAGGTTGGCTTCTAGCAAAGCGCCATGCCTACCCAATTCTCCAGAAATATTCTTACAGGAATATATAGATCTGTATCAAGCGTAGTATACCGTAGTATTGTGCATATCGGCCCAGTATCGGATAGTCACGTGCTAGGGCTGGGGCTGGATAAGTGTCTACCCCATCCGAAGCACATGTCGGATGTCTGGTAACATAGTCTCTATAATCAGATATGCATGACCTAGTCATAATATCCCGATGGTTGCGCAACACTTAAGAGCACTAGTACCGTATCCTGCGTGACATCATCTCCAATATGACTGAAGTGATACTTCCGTCTTGACATCACACCCAATACACTACGACTCTCTGATAAACCCAGAAGTGGTGTACGCAGAACCGGTTAAAGCCCTGTACCACCAAGACCAAAGTCTATCGATTATCGCAAGTATTAGCGATGCAAGTCTCAGGTTAAGACTATACACACCTACCTTGATTTCGGCCTCCCATAGACATATAGTCTTAATACCAATGGGATTCCGAGGGGTCTATCCAGAGCGAAGCTGTTTCCCGTACCATCGGTGAAACACAACCTCCTATCGCACTTGCATAAGTATCCAATACTTATATATATGAGAACTATGCCGTTGTGCCCTCACAACGCGCACAAGTGCAATACTAGCCTATTCCGCATTATCGATGTCCAGTCTCGATAATACTCCGGCTAGGGATATTAATGATTAATCCTTTGGGGATTGATACTGTCTCATATCATCTCAATCCAGGAACTAATCATATGAACTAATCAAATGATGAGAGTGCAATTCCTTGTCACATAGTTAATTTGCTACAACAACACAATGATCTGTGCAAATAGTGACGCTATGGGTCATTTTGTCCAACAAAACCTAGTTTCTTCCTGTTCATATCTAATATGAAGTCTGTTTAACAGATTTTTATGGAACCTTATTCAAAATAAGTTTTGCACTATTAATGCTTATCCCTTGAAGGAAATGGTAGCTCAGAGCGACTCATGATTAACCTTATCATGTCTAACAAAATTTGGTTTGTTTGTTCAGACACACCATCAAATTGACGTGTTCCGGGAGGAGTCCTCATTGAAAGAATATTATACTCTTTCATGTATACGAGAAACTTATTGCTTAAGTATTTTCCATCATGGGTTTAATACTTTAGCCGATCTGTTTGTCTACTTCGTGTCGAAACTCTAAAAGTTTCTGATTCGTGTTTCAAAAGAAACACATAACCATAACGCGATGCCACATCTGTAAAGGTCACGAAATATTCATATCCACCTCTAGCCTAGGTAGATATGGGCCCACTTACGTCACTATGAACGAGGGCTAACAGATAGGTGGCACTTGTACTTTTACTAAGTAAAAGGCGTTTTAGGCACTTTGCCTAATAAACTACATTCGTAGACATTATTTGATTAGAATCAAATTTGTCCTAGTACCCACTCTTCGAAAGTGTGGATATACGAGTCCTGTTAATTGTGTCTCAGACAACAATGCCATATATAAGTCTGAACTGATTAATTCAGTTTGAGCTATTAGTTGTCATGTTATACATTTGAGATTTATTTATATTCAAAATATAAATACTGTTATTCACATCTAATGTGTTTATCTCAATATCATCTTTATATAATAAAACACTTTAGTGTTCTAGAATATAAAGGTATACCCGCAACGGGTTAAACCCTGATATAGAGATAATGTTTCTAGTCAAACTAGTTACATTCTAACAGTTTCCTAATTCAAGTACATACCCGAAGGGTAGTTGTTAAACTTAGGTTTCCACGGTTAAAACAGCGACTTTCGTCCCGTTTTCGATCCGTAGGTAAATCTCAACTGAAGTCAGTATCCTGCTTGCCAGCAGATTCTGCACATCAGTACATATTTATGTACCACATTTAGTATCTAAAATGCAATTTAATACTAGTAGTGAACATGTTTATGACAAACATATTTGAAGCCGGATCCTTGCCCCTCTTCACTTCCTTCATGTCTGCCTTGTCATTACGGCAGTCACGCTTCCAGTGACCCCGTTTGCCAGAATTTTGGCAGACATCTTGGGATATGTCCTTTGTCTTCCCAGAAGATTATAATGATTTTGCCTTTGCCCTTTTCCACATCTCAGAAGCCTTTGGCCAAGCCTTGGCCTTCTGGGACTTCGAAGTAAGGTGCGCCTTACGCTTCTTGCCTTATTGCAAATTCTGGCTTTGTCTCATTGAGTATAGCCATTAACTCTCCAAGAGTTTTCTATCGCAATTTGTACTTCTAAGATCTAAGGATTGATCTATGAAGATCCTTCAATTTCAATATCATACTATAAGGATCTAATCCTTAGTTCTGATAAGAAATTAATGAGTCTTTTTGGCAAGCTTAACGGATTAAGCACTAAAGTTATCATCACATGAATATTCCAAATATCATGTTCTACTATTTGCTCAACTCCGGGCATAGGCTCGAGACGTCACTATATCAAATAAAGTAACTTCTTGGTTTTCAGGACTATCCTGAAGTTTTATTCCCAATTTGAAAGTTAAAGTCGTTTAAATACATTTTCACCCAGGATTATGTTTTAAACACTAATCTTTCAATCATCTTGATTCTAATAGTCCAACTATTTAATCAACGATTTTAGGTACTATAGATTATAATGATTACTATAGTCTAACTATATAATCAACTATAATTTAATAGGTTAAATTCCATTATATCGATTACTATAATCCAATTATAAAATCAACTATTAATTGAAATAGTTTGAATACAGTCCAACTATTTAATTAAAACAACGATCAAATATTAGTCCAACTAATATATTAATTAATTTGACGAAAAATTGAAATGAGCACGTATGGCAAGTAACTAAACGAATATTGCAAATTTAATACTTGCCTCCCACTATTTTTGGGCGAGCCTCTAACCCTCTGTTGAGTACTCGGGAAACCTTGTTTCCTATTGGGCTAGGATCCCGTTAAATAACACACAATCTTGACTTTGGCCAACAAATTATATGATAATTAACTAGGTAGATCTCTAAGATCAATTGGATCCCATCCAATTCCTAGATCCAGTAGGTGGACATCCAAGTCCGAAACATATATCTTATATATGCCAATATATCCAATATATTCCCTAACCATTTTCCTCTGAATCAACTAAGCCTTGGGTTTGGCACAACAAACTTAGTGATCCCAGTTAAGCGGAACCCATTGACCTTGGAAAGCTTCGTAATCAATGTCGATGGACAAGAAATGATCTTGACTTTGGCTAACAAATCACAACTTGGACAAGACACCAATATGGAACAAAGCCTTCATGATTCAAACACATCCGCGACGGACAAAGGTCTTGACTTTGGCCAACAAACCAGTGCCAGTCTTGGATCTTGAGTAAGAATCACTCAATGGAAGGAAAAACGCTTAATATGTAGTGATGGTGTTTTTCGAGTAATTGGCAACCAATTAATTATCTTTGTTAAGGTATCATCATCATACACCCTTAAACATGCATTCTAAACACATAATAAGGCGCGTAAGAAAATAAATAATAATGATATGCGGATGGATATTTAAAACATTGTTCCTAGAACAAATCTCTTCATTTCCTCTCTCCCGCTAGCACAAGTATTACTTCTACTTCTACCCGATTACATAACACTTCTAAAGAAACCTCATTTACATTGAGGGATAGGTGAGAAGAGAAATACACAGAGTCAAGAGGTAATAGGCTGGACACGCAGGTCCAATTTAATAAATTCTAAATTTATTACAACAATAATTTCCAAAATTGCCCTCACCCATCTAATATCCATCTGATATACATTATTCATACATCACATTCATGTATTCACACAAGCATTATCAATCAATCTAATCCAATTAATTAATCTGAATATTAATGACCATCCAATCTTCAAACAACGATTTGATTTTGCGCGAGTCAATCTCGTTTTGCGAATAAATACTCAAAGTACGAATTCACGAATTATATTAAACTACACATTAAATCCAATTTAATTTTTATTTAATACTAATTCTATATTTAATTCTAAATTAAATAATTACACTTTTTAATGTGCATTTACGACTTAGATTCTAAATCTAATCGTTACGGGTCTCAAAGCCCGATTAACATCCAATGCCAATTTTAATTAAAGTCCAATGGGCTTTTAATTAATTTCTTAAGGTATGGACTTTTGGTCAATATGGGTCAAACCCAAATACCAAAGCCCATTTAAGGAATCACCCTTATTTGCCAAGAAACCAATTTAGGCCCATTAGGCCCAATTAAAATTAAAGGTCCATTAAGTCATTATTGGACTTTATGGATATGGTTTTGGGCCCAATTGGATCCAACCAATTAGCCTAAACCAAACTTGGCCCAACCAACCCCATTAAGCCCAATTACAACTTTATAAGCCAAATTCCAGATTTGGCCCAATTAATTAAATTACCAAAATTCCAAATTTCATAATTTAATTAACCTAAAGTGTGTGCCATAATTAATTACCCAAATTAACATTTCTAAAATACTAATTCACACAATTAATTATGCTCATTATCATCAACATATGTCTAACACATTTGAATCAAAAAATCACATCATTTTACATGCTACACATTCACGGCATTTTGGGTTTATTGTCAATTCAAAATTCAATCCGATTAAATCTCAAATCAACATTACTCAATGTTTTCCAACTCATCCAATGATCAAAAACTCAAAAATCACCATGAATTTAGGGCAAGCTCACATTCGGCCAAGCCTTGTGATTTGGGGAAAAATTATCCAATTCGATTTTTTATCAAATTGACAATGCATAACACATGTTATCATAATTTCAGCATACTCAAACAATCAATTTCACTCAAACATGCTCAAATAAATTTTGCCCAAATTTTACCCTAACCAAGTTTCATGCTCAAAATGGCTCTGATACCATTGTTGGGTTTCTAGTTAGTCCCAAGATCTATTTCAAGCAAGAAACATGTGCGAATACATCAATGAAGAATTGCGGAAACATACTTACATTGATCGGTTATGTAATGCGACGAACACAAAATCCATTTGCTCCTCCTAGAAGCTATCGGCAGTGGGCTGTTTTGTGCTCCTCCAAAATTCGGTCATGTCCTCCATTGATGCTCCAAGCTCCAAGCTTTCGAATGGTGATTCCATGCTCACAAATTGGTTTCCCTATCACCTCACAATACCCCAAATGTGTGCTAGCACCTTGGAAATTTTTCCGCAAAACTTCCTATGCTTCTCTACATCTCACGACATTTGCAGTGAAAATGAAGAAGAAAAATGGCCTAAGCTGAGAGAGAGAAGAGAGTGAGTGGAGAGAGAGGTTTGTGTTAGTTAGTTTGTGTATTATACACAAAAATCAAATCCAAAAATTGTAAAAGCCTTTCCAAAAGTCGAATATAATTTTGGAGCCAAAAAAGCAATTAATGCTTTCCAACCACTACAATCAATCAATAATGACATGTTGTCAATAACTCAAAGTGAATTGACATCACATCAATCAAAGTGACTAATGATTTGACGCTTGATGTGACTTATGGCCTCACTTGAAATTGAAATGCGAGTGTGCCCGCAAACACTCCCGGGCTCGGGTTCGCTAATTCCGAATTAATGAATTTTCCGTTGCGATGTAATTAAATCAAATTTAATTAAATTATTATGCCTAGCAAAATTACTATTCACGTCGCTAACAAATTAATTCTAAATTAACTCGTTCGCCCGAATTAAAATCTAATTTTAATTCCGCGTCGAAATCCAATTTCGTATAATATATCGAATATATTATTTTATCGATTAATTCCAAATTAATCGTTCTCTATCTTTAAATAATATTTTATCCCAGATAAAATATCTCTGTAATTAATCCCAGATTAATTTTCTCCCTGATCTAATTAATCCTAGATTAATAAAGTGCGAGTCATACATCATCGGTGAATCTTCGGGAAGCGACCCATGAGATCTCCGGATATGTTGGCAGTAAATCCGGTCGTCGGACTATCCGAACATGTACGTACCTAGTACTACGTTTTTTATCGATTTACAAGACATGGTTGGCTTCTAGCAAAGCACCGTGCCTACCCAATTCTCCAGAAATATTCTTACTAGAATATGTGATCTATATCAGGCGTAGTATACGTAGTATTGCGTATTTCGATCCAGCATCGGATGTCACGTGCAAGGCCTAGGGCTGGAATCGTGTCTACCCCATACGAAGCACATATCAGATCTCTGGTAACTAGTCTCTATAATCGAATAAACAAGACCTAGTCATTTTATCCCGATAGCTGCAGCATAAAAGAGAACCAGTTACGTATCCTACGTGATCATCATCTCCACTATGACTGGAGTGATACTTCCATCTTGACATCACACCCAATACACTACGATTCTCAATATACCCAGAAGAGGCGTACGCAGAACCTGTTAAAGCCTGGACGACCAAAACCAAAGTATATTGATTGTCGCAAGTATTAGCGGTGCAAGTATCAAGTTAAGACCAAATACACCTAGCTTGATTCGGACTTCCATAGACACATAGTCATACTAGCAATTGAATTCCGAGGGGTCTATCCAGAGCGAAGCTATTTCCGTACCATCGGTAAACACAACCTCCTATTACACTTGCATGAGTATCCTATACCCAAATATATGAGAACTATGTCGTTATGCTCCCACAACGCGCACAAGTGTAATACTAGTCTTTTACGCATTATCGATATCCAATCTCGATAATATCTGACTAGGGATATTTAATGATTAAACCTTTGTGGATTGATACTGTCTATATCATCTCAATCCGGAACTAATCATATGGACCTTCTATCATTTATACATCTTGGTAATCTAATTACAAATGATAAAAAGGGAATTTCCTTTGTCACATAGTTAATTTGTACAACAACACCATGATCTGTACAAATTGTGATGCTATAGGTCATAATTGTCCAACAACTATTTCTTTGTGCTTCTGTTTAGGGACCATCATCATTTGGATTCAGTTGGACGTCTTGTCAAAAATGCGAACTTGTTGGGCCATTTAAACTGGGACGAGTCCGTGTTTTATGGCAATTGGGCCAAAAACTTCTAAAATGCCGATGGGCCTTTTGTGTTTGGGCTTCTTATCATTTGAAGTTGTTTAGCCATGTTATCGCAAAGGTGTAAACCTGTTGGGCCTTTTTCAACTGGGACAAGTTTGCACTCGCAATAGTATGATTAAATGCTTTAAAATGGTAATGGGCCGACTTATATATTCCATACATCGAACGTATCTCATGAATCTCATGCATACACACATCATGTTAACTCTTTTGTGTCTTAAGAGCCATCGTAGATATCCGTTGGGTTAGGGAAAATGGAAGACTTGTTAAAAGGCCAATAACAAACATGAGTGAATCAGAGAATGATGTATCCCGTATGGATCAGTTTGAGAACAGTCTCACCAAGATTACTGAACAGTTACAAGCCCTGACTACTACTATGACAAATATGGTTGTGCCCCGTGCTGGGGGAAATTCTGAGAATGTGAGGCGTAAGGAGCCTCCGAATGGGTTGGGGGATGACATCCCCACTTTTGATGATGACATGGCTGAATATGCGACGGGAAGAATGATTGGGTCTCAGGCAGAATTACAGAAGCTATGGGATCATGTAGAATCGGTTACCCGTAAAATGAGGGGTAAACATGAAGACTTGCTAGATTATGAGGTAATGACTTTTAAAGAACAGCTGCCGACTCAGTTCAAAATGCCTAATATGCCCAAGTTCAATGGGAATGGGGACCCGAGGGTCCATCTCCGACAATATGTTTCAGTTATGAGTTCAGTGGGCCTGTCACAATGCCAAGTTCAGAAAATGTTTGGGATGTCACTTAAAGAGGCGCCAGTAGTGTGGTTTCATAGCCTCGAGAGGAAGGTCAAAGAAGATTGGAGAGAATTGGCAGATGTATTTCTGAAACAGTATGTTACAGACTTGGAGATTGATTCGTCACTCCGCGATTTGGAGAATACCAAGCTGAAGCCTGAGGAGAGCTTCAAAGAGTATGTAGATCGCTGGAGGAGCCAGCTTCTGAAGATGCAAACTCGGCCTTCAGAGAAGGACCAGATAAAGATGATTATCAAGGGCACCAAACCTTTATTTATGGCAAGTTAAAAAGGATGATCTCCATGATTACAGATTTCTGACAGCTGAGGGAGACTGTCATGGACATTGAAGAAGAAGAAGCGGAGAATAGAAAGTTCTATGGCCATAATAGAAGGACTTTTGGGGGACATTCTGAGACCAAGCCCACTACTGCCGAAGTTGCTGCCATCAGAAACCGGTATTTCTCTAACCTGGGGAAGCCTTTATCTAAGGTGCTTGAGAAACTGAAGGCGCAAGGACTCCTAAAACCCTTAGAGCCTAAACCACTTCCAGATCCTATACCACCCAACCTTGACCTAAGCCTGTATTGTCACTTCCATCAGAGGTGAGGCCATGAAACTGACAGCTGCACCCGCTTTAGGCATGAAATCCAAAACCTCATTGATGCCCATAAAATACCCGATCCTGAGAAAGAACAACCCAACACACACCGGAATCCTCTACCTAACTACCACTTCGTTCCACCACCCACCTACATGATCAACTCCGGCCTACCCGAAAGCTTTGTCCTGCAAACCCTCAACCACCCAGTTTCTTTCATGGGGATAGGGAACGACATCAGTGGAGAACCATAGGCCGAGAAGAAGGCAATGCTGCGAATGATGAAGTTGTTCCTCCTAGTTTATTTGATCTGCATTTTCAAAAGAACTTTGAGTTTATCTACTTGTTCGAACCTTTTCTTAATGATAATAAAGACGTTCATTTCGCTTACTTTCCTGAGTCTATTCCTTTCAACCTGAAACATGAGTATATTTGGCAAAAATATTCAACCCTGGTACTATGATACTCAACGATGTTTAGAACACGGGGAATCCTCAGAAGAAGCAAGCAGAAAGACATGATATCCATTCAGAAATTGGGAAATAGGGCAGTGAGACTGTCAGATTTAGAAGGGAATGAGTTCACCGAGCCGATCAACGTAGACAGATTGAAACAATACATTGCCTGAAGAAGAGAAAATCGAGCAGTCACCAAGAGAAGACCTAACTCAATGGAATAAGAAATTCATTCATGCATGCATGCATACACGTAACATATTTGTTGGTTAATTCTAAGGTCCCAAGATCAAATCAAGACATGAAATTATGTGTGAACACATCAACGGAGGTAGCGGAATACTCACATTGATCGGTAGAGTCGATTTGAAGACAAATGAAGCCCAAAAACGCACTGCCATGTAAGCCTACTGCATGCAGTCCACTGCCTACAAAAACAAAAATTAAGTGAAGAAACGGAGCTCCTAGCTTCGTCGGATGGATCCCGTCTCATGGTCGAACCTCCCTACCACCTTCGCAAGACTTGTAAGTGTGCTAGCACTTGATTTCTCACCATGAGAAACCACTCTTGCTTCCCTTTAGCTCACGCCCAAACTGGTTCCAAACCAGTGAACACTTTGCTCAAATGGGCGTGAGAGGAGAGAAAATTTGAGAGAGAAGAAATTGTGTTATGTTAATTAAAATGATTTACCAAAAATCAATTTATATTTATGCCATAATTTATTAAATTAATAATAAAATTATGAAACATAACATGCAATGGCTTAGAGTATAAAACACTCAATTTCCATGCAATAACATTGAGTGCATTGTACACATCTACATGCAATGACATTGAGTACAATGTACACATCTACATGCAAAGCATTAGAATGACATGTGTCATGTGGGCCCCACACGTTCCCAAATGAAAGTGGGCCCACGTGCACTCACGCGTTCGGGTTCGATATTTCCGAAATACCGAGCTTACGTCGCGACGTTAATTCAATCGAATTTAAATAAATAATCGCCCCCGGCGAAATTATTATTTACGTCGCTAACGAATTAATTCTTAATTAACTCGTTTGCCCGAATTAAAATCTAATTTTAATTCCGCGTCGAAATCTAATTTCGTCTAATACATCGATTAATTCCGAATTAATCGCTCTCTCTCTCTAGACGAATTTTATCCCGGATAAAACATCTCCGTTATTAATCCTAGATTAATTTTCTCTCTCTTCTATTATAATCCCAGATTATTCAAGAGTGCAAGTTGTGCGTCATCGGTGGATTATCGGGAAGCGACCCATGAGATCCCCGGATAAGTGGCAGTAAATACGGTCGTCGGAGTGCCCGAATCACGTACGTACCAAGTACTACGTTCTACTACCGATTTACGAGACAAGGTCGACTCCTAGCAAAGCACCAAGTCTTCCCAAGTTCTCCGGACATATTCATCAAAGAATATCTAGATCTGTATCAAGCGTAGTATACAATTGTATTGTGCATATCGGCCCAGTATCGGATAATCACGTGCTAGGGCTGGGGCTGGATAAGTGTCTGCCCCGTCCGAAACACATATCGGATGTCTGGTAACTAGTCTCTATAATCGGATATTCATGACCTGGCCATAATATCACGATTGGATGCGCATCACTTTAAGAGCACTAATACCGTATCCTGCGTGACATCATCTCCATTATGACTGGAGTGACACTTCCGTCTTGACATCACATCCAATACACTACGATTCTCTGATAAACCCAGAAGAGGTGAACACAGAACCAGTTAAGATCCCCCACCACCAAAACAAAGTTTACCGATTGTCGTAAGTATTAGCGATGTAAGTCTCAGGTTAAGACTATACACACCTACCTTGATTTCGGCCTCCCATAGACACCTAGTCATAATACCAATGGGATTCCGAAGGGTCTATCCAGAGCGAAGCTGTTTCCCGTACCATCGGTGAAACACGACCTCCTATCGCACTTGCACAAGTATCCAATACTTATATATATGAGAACTATGCCGTTGTGCCCTCACAACGCGCACAAGTGCAATACTAGCCTATTCCGCATTATCGATGTCCAGTCTCGATAATACTACGGCTAGGGATATTTAATGATTAATCCTTCGTGGACTGATACTGTCTCATATCATCTCAATCCAGGAACTAATCATAGGGACCTCTCTTCATTTATATATCTATGGTGATCTAATCACAAACGATGAGAGTGCAATTTCCTTATTACATAGTTAATTTGCTACAACAACACAATGATCTGTGCAAATAGTGACGCTATGGGTCATATTATCCAACAATCTCCCACTTGGCACGTAGCGAGTCACTCAAGTGTCCTACACTCGAACTATGTACAATTCGCTCAAATTGCTGAGGAAAGGTTTTCGTCAGCGGATTTGCTTAATTATCGTCTGACGCGATTTACACGATCATCACATCGCCACGATGTATGATCCGAACGAATCAGATGATATAGAAGTATATATCTGGATCGTCGATGAGACCTTTAATTCCTTAGCCTATGCTGACGCCTAGCTCAGCTGCTAACAGAACTTTATCTAATCTTATTAGATTTATTTTCGACCCAGATGGTCTTCTATTGCTGCCTCAGCTGCAGCAATAATCCGCATTTGTTGTTTATTCGGCAACAGTTATCTTGCTTGGAAGATTTCCAGCTCACTGTCCCGGTGTTCAAACTTTATAGTACCGCAGTATTTTACCGTTTGGAAACTTGCAGCAGTGATCCCAGTCACTTCAAGTTCTCCTCTCCATAGTTTAAGACAACATCTTTAGTTCTCTCAGATACTAACAGATGTTCTTTAATCTTCAATCCAGTGACTATCACTTGGATTGACCCGATTGTGACTCCATATGCTCGAAGCGTATGAGACACCAATACAAGTACATTTTAAATGTACAATTTCCCAGAGAGTGTTAACAACTCCAAATCTATCCCAGTAGATCTTTATTCCTTGAATAAAGGTTGTTACTCCCCAGAATTCTACGGAGAGAATATCTATGAAAGCCAAGCTTTCACCAATTGCTTTATGGGAATTTCCCTGTCAGTGCGCTCTCCCACTAACCTCCTTATATACACAAGAATTATTTCGTTTTGAGTCAAATCATAAACCATTATGATTATTTCAAAACGACAGTTCCAAGAACCTTATGCTTGCATCAATCCAAACATGGATCGAATAACCCGCAAACCTGGTTTGTCGGTTATACAAAATCGTCAGGATGTTGTAAATATCCTCCAAAAGGTTTCCTTTTCAGGAAAGCGATTTTGATCTATAACTGACATATTTCATAAATGAAATATATAGTTATCAACAAGCATCTTCAAAATGGATTTATCATGGCAACAGGTAAAAAGGTTGAACCATTATTAACATAATGTTGATAACGATACCTTTCCGTCAAAAGCATAGCTTTGTACGTTGGTATGTTGCCATCCATGTATGTCTTCCTTGAAGACCTTTAATGTACCATAGGCACAACGCCTTGTGGTACAACAACTAGTATCCAAACATAGTTGTTATACATGGAATCCATTTCGGACTCATGGCACTTTGCCATAACAGGGAGTCGATACCTCGTATCACTTCCTCTAAACGTAGTCGGATGGTACACCACCATAAGATTGACATCTTTATGGGGCGAGATCAGAAACCCATACCCTAGGTTGTTTTCTGACTCTATCCGATCTACTAGTTTCTTGTGTATTTGAAGATTAATGGTATAGATTCATCATAGATGAACTATTTGTGTTCCATTAAGGACTTCGTGCCTTGATCAGTATTACTCCGATTTTCATCGAGTATCACTATCCTCCCACTGACCACTGCATATCGGTATTCCTCTCAGGAAAACCGCATGGTGAGCAACAATTACATTGTTCTCATGTGGGATTTACAAGTACTATATTTAAGGTTTCCCTTAGGATAACCTATATTGGCACTTATCCAATTTGGGTCCTTAGTTTGGTATCATCCAAACGCTATGCCTGGCATACCCAAATTATCAGGAATGAGAAACCTCGTTTCTTCCCTGTTCATATCCTATATGATATCTGTCAAACAGATTTATATGGAACCTTATTCTAAATAAGTTTTGCACTGTTAATACATATCCTGTTGAAGGAAATAGTAGCTCAGAGCGACTCGTGATAAACCTTATCATGTCCAACAAAAATTCGGTTTTTGGTTCGGCACACCGTCTAACTAACGTGTCTCGGGAGGAGTCCTCATACGAAAGAATACCGTACTCTTTCATTTATGTATGAAACTTACTGCTTAAGTATTTACGGTTTCACCGTGGCGGAATAATACTATAGCCGATCTGTTTGTCTACTTCGTGTCGAAACTCTAAAGTTTCCGATCTGTGTTCTTCAAAAGAAACACATAACCACAACGTGATGTCACATCCGTTAAGGTCACGAAATATTCATGTTCACATCTAGCCTAGCTAGATATGGGCCCACTTACTTCACCATGAATAGGGCTAACAGATCGGTGGCCCTTTTACTATTACCAAGTAAATAGTATTTTAGGTATTTTACCTAATAAACTAGATTCGCAGACCTTATTTGAATAGTCAAATCAGTCCTAGTACCCTCTACAAAAGTGTGGATATACGAGTCTTGTTTAATAAACTAGATTCGTAGACCTTATTTGAATAGTCAAATCAGTCCTAGTACCCACTCTTCAAAAGTGTGGATATACGAGTCTTGTTTAATTGTGTCCCAGACAACAATGCCACAAATAAGTCTCCATTGATCAAATCAATTTGAGCTATTTATTTGTCATTTTATATGTTTGAGATTTTATTTATATTCAAAATATAAATTCTGTTATTTACATCCAATGTATTTATCTCAGTATCATCTTTATATATTGAAACACTTTAGTGTTCTAGAATATAAAGGTTTTATCCGCATGGATTAAACACTGATATAGAGATAATGTCTCTAGATAAACTAGTTACATTATAACATTTCCTAATTTAAGTACATACCCAAAGGGTAGTTCCTAAACTTAGGTATCTACGGTCGAAACAGCGACTTTCGTCCCGTTTCCGATTCGCAGAGAAATCTCGGCTTGAAGCCAGTATCCAGCTCACAGCGGATTCTGAACGTCAATACATATTTTATGTACCACACTAAGTATTTAAAATCCAATTTTAATACTAGTAGTGAACATAACTTTGACAAATATTTTAAAGTTAGAGCCTCGCCCTTTCTTTAATTCCTTCGTGTCTTCCATATCCAAATGGTAGTCACTTTGGGATATGTCAATTATCCTTTTCAATATTTCACAAACCTTTGGCCAAGCCTTGGGTTTCGAATATCGAAACGATGTGCACCTTGTGCTACATGCCCTAATTGCAAACTTTGACTTTTCTCCACTAGAATAGTCAATTAATTCTCCAAGAATTATTAATTGCAATTTTAATACTTTTAAATCTAAAGATAGATTTATTGTAAGTATATTAATTAAGCACTAAAGTCATCATCACATAAATCTTCCAAAGACTTTATGCTCTACTATTTGCTTAATTATGGGCTTAGTAATAATAAGTTATTTTATCAAATAAATTAACCTATTATTAATTCCCAATTGAAAATTAAATCATTTAAAACATTTAATCCAGGATTATATATTTTAAATATTCAACCTTTCAATTCTTTACTTGATTTTAATAGTCCAACTATTTAATCAAATTATTAAGGTACTATGTATTATAATGATTACAATAATCCAATTATTTAATCAACTATAATTTTAATATTGATTACTATAATCTCATTATAAAATCAACTATCATTTAATTCAATTATATTGATTACTATAATCCATTACAAAATCAACTATATATTGAATGAGTTATATATCCAACTATATATTTTAATATGATTACTATAATCCCATTATAAAATCAACTATCATTTAATTCAATTATATTGATTACTATAATCCAATTACAAAATCACTATATATTGAATGAGTTTGTATATAGTCCAACTATATATATTTTTAAAACAACATAAAATATTAGTCCGACTAATACTTTTGATTAATATGACGAGTAAAATAAAATGAGCGTGTTTAGCGAGTATTCGAACGAATGTTGCAAATTCAATACTTGCCTCCCTATTTTTCGTCGAGCCTCTAACCCTCTGTGGAGTACTCGGGAAACCGTGTTTCCTAGTGGGCTAGGATCCTATTAAATAACACACAACCCTGACTTTGGCCAATAAAAAGCTGTATGCTATTTAACTAGGTAGATCTCACAGATCAATTGGATCTCATCCAATTCCTAGATCCGGTTAGGTGGACATCCAAGTCCGAAACATATGTATAATGTCAATGTATCCAATACATTTTCCTAACCATATCCTCTGAATCATTTAGGCCTTGGCTTTGGCCAAACACAACCTAATGATTCCAGTTAAGCGGGACCCATTGACGAGGAAAGTTTCGTAATCAATGTCATTGGACAAAAAGTGATCTGACTTTGGCAATAAAAATCACGATTTGGACAAGACACCGATATGCAACAAAACTCTCATGATTCAAGTACATCCTTGATTGACAAAGGTCTTGACTTTGGTCAAAAACAAACCAATGCCAACTTCGGATCTTGAACAAGAATCATTCAATGGAAGGATATTTGCTTAATATAAATTGAGGGATTTTCGCGTGCAAATTGGCTACCAATTTAATTATCTTTGTTAAGGTCTCATCATCATACACCCTTAAACATGCATTCTAAATACATAATAAAGCGAGTATGAAATAAAATAATAATGATATGCGGATGGATACTTAACACATTGATCCTAGATCAAATCTCTCCCTTTCTCACTCAAGCTAGCACTTGTACTACTTCTACTACTTCTACCCGTTACACTACACTTCTAAAGAAACCTCATATACATAGAGGGGAATAGGTGAGAAGAGAATACAAAGAGAAAGAAGGTGATAAGGCTGGACACGCAGGTCCAATTTAATAAATCGAATTTATTACAACAATTTCTAAAATTGCCCACCCGACTAATATCCATCCGATATACATTATTCATTCAACACAACCACGTATTCACACACATAAGCATGCTATCAATCAATCTAATCAAATTAATTAATCTGATAATTAAGTGATCATCCAATGTTCAAACAACGATTTGATTTTGTTCGAGTCAAACTCGTTTTTGCGAATAAGTACTCAAAGTACGAATTCATGAATTAAATTAAACTACATCATTAAATCTAATTTAACATGTATTTAATACTAATTCATTATTCAATTCCAAATTAAATATTACACTTTTATTCAATAAACCTTTTCGATTTAAATTCCAAATCTAATCGTAACGCGTCTCAAAGACCGATTAACGTCCAACGTCAATTCAATTAAAGTCCAATGGGCTTTTGATTGATTTCTTAAGGCGTGGACTTTTGGTCAACTCGGGTCAAACCGATAACCAAAGTCCAATCCGGGATTTACCCCATAAGCCCATAAATCAATCTTGGCCCATTAGGCCCAATTGAACATTAAAGGTTCATTAGTCGCAATTGGGCTTTATGGTTAAGGTTTTGGGCCCAATTGGATCCAATCCACTTGGCCTAAACCAAACTTGATAAATCAAGCCCAATAGGCCCAATTACAACTTAATTCTAATTTCAAAATTAGGCCCAATTAATTAAATCCAAAATCCAATTTTCACAATTTAATTATCAAAAGTGCATTATATGATTAATCAACTAAATCAATATTTTTAAAACACCAAATTAGTCCAATTAATCATACTTAATTCATTATTACATGTCAAACACACATAATGAAAAATCAAACCCATTTACATGCTTCAATGTTCTCGGCCAAGGAAGGGATTTTGTGTCCGATTTGGTTTCGATCCAATCGAACCTACAATCGACATCAAATCACCATCCGATTTGATTTCATACACATCCAATGTCACAAAACCAAAAACACCAAGACATTAAAGGGCATTACTCATTCGGCCAAGGTGGAATTTTTGGGGAAAAATCATCCAATGCATTTTTCATAAAATTGATTCCATGTAACATCATTCTATATACATGTAAGCATTCTTATTAATCAAATTTCACAAGAACATGCTTCAATCAATTTCATCACACCATTCGGCCAACATCAAGGTTTTGGGGAAAATTATTCCAAATCAATTTTCAACAAATTGGTCCAACCAAAATGCAATAAAACATGTTATAAGCATACTCAAACAAGCAATTTATTCAAATCATGCTCAACAAACATTTACCCAAATTTTAAGCCCTACAAATTTCATGCTTGCAACATTAGCTCATGATGCCATTGTTGGTTAATTCTAAGGTCCCAAGATCAAATCAAGACATGAAATTATGTGTGAACACATCAACGGAGGTAGCGGAATACTCACATTGATCGGTAGAGTCGATTTGAAGACAAATGAACCCAAAAAACGCACTGCCATGTAAGCCTACTGCATGCAGTCCACTGCCTACAAAAACAGAAAATTAAGTGAAGAAACGGAGCTCCTAGCTTCGTCGGATGGATCCCGTCTCATGGTCGAACCTCCCTACCACCTTCGCAAGACTTGTAAGTGTGCTAGCACTTGATTTATCACCATGAGAAACCACTCTTGCTTCCCTTTAGCTCACGCCCAAACTGGTTCCAAACCAGTGAACACTTTGCTCAAATGGGCGTGAGAGAGGAGAGAAAATTTGAGAGAGAAGAAATTGTGTTATGTTAATTAAAATGATTTACCAAAAATCAATTTATATTTATGCCATAATTTATTAAATTAATAATAAAATTATGACACATAACATGCAATGGCTTAGAGTATAAAACACTCAATTTCCATGCAATAACATTGAGTGCATTGTACACAATCTACATGCATGACATTGAGTACAATGTACACAATCTACATGCAAAGCATTAGAATGACATGTGTCATGTGGGCCCCACACGTTCCCAAATGAAAGTGGGCCCACGTGCACTCACGCGTTCGGGTTCGATATTTCCGAAATACCGAGCTTACGTCGCGACGTTAATTCAATCGAATTTAAATAAATAATCGCCCCCGGCGAAATTATTATTTACGTCGCTAACGAATTAATTCTTAATTAACTCGTTTGCCCGAATTAAAATCTAATTTTAATTCCGCGTCGAAATCTAATTTCGTCTAATACATCGATTAATTCCGAATTAATCGCTCTCTCTCTCTAGACGATATTTTATCCCGGATAAAACATCTCCGTTATTAATCCTAGATTAATTTTCTCTCTCTTCTATTATAATCCCAGATTATTCAAGAGTGCAAGTTGTGCGTCATCGGTGGATTATCGGGAAGCGACCCATGAGATCCCCGGATAAGTTGGCAGTAAATACGGTCGTCGGAGTGCCCGAATCACGTACGTACCAAGTACTACGTTCTACCGATTTACGAGACAAGGTCGACTCCTAGCAAAGCACCAAGTCTTCCCAAGTTCTCCGGA
The DNA here is from genome assembly GCA_019454045.1 of Zanthoxylum bungeanum. Classification (NCBI taxonomy): domain Eukaryota; kingdom Viridiplantae; phylum Streptophyta; class Magnoliopsida; order Sapindales; family Rutaceae; genus Zanthoxylum; species Zanthoxylum bungeanum. Next base: position 150,976 of record SKCR01028681.1, on the reverse strand, counting down.
CATATTCATCAAAGAATATCTAGATCTGTATCAAGCGTAGTATACAATTGTATTGTGCATATCGGCCCAGTATCGGATAATCACGTGCTAGGGCTGGGGCTGGATAAGTGTCTGCCCCGTCCGAAACACATATCGGATGTCTGGTAACTAGTCTCTATAATCGGATATTCATGACCTGGCCATAATATCACGATTGGATGCGCATCACTTTAAGAGCACTAATACCGTATCCTGCGTGACATCATCTCCATTACGACTGGAGTGACACTTCCGTCTTGACATCACATCCAATACACTACGATTCTCTGATAAACCCAAAGAGGTGAATACAGAACCAGTTAAGATCCCCCACCACCAAAACCAAAGTTTACCGATTGTCGTAAGTATTAGCGATGCAAGTCTCAGGTTAAGACTATACACACCTACCTTGATTTCGGCCTCCCATAGACACCTAGTCATAATACCAATGGGATTCCGAAGGGTCTATCCAGAGCGAAGCTGTTTCCCGTACCATCGGTGAAACACGACCTCCTATCGCACTTGCACAAGTATCCAATACTTATATATATGAGAACTATGCCGTTGTGCCCTCACAACGAGCACAAGTGCAATACTAGCCTATTCCGCATTATCGATGTCCAGTCTCGATAATACTACGGCTAGGGATATTTAATGATTAATCCTTCGTGGACTGATACTGTCTCATATCATCTCAATCCAGGAACTAATCATAGGGACCTCTCTTCATTTATATATCTATGGTGATCTAATCACAAACGATGAGAGTGCAATTTCCTTATTACATAGTTAATTTGCTACAACAACACAATGATCTGTGCAAATAGTGACGCTATGGGTCATATTATCCAACAATATTTGCATTCTTTTGTGTTTGTACTGTTTTGTAAAAACAGGTTTCAAAGAAGAAAAAGAGAAAGCAGCAAAAACAAGCCAACCAGAAGCAACACCCGTACAATGTCATCAGTTTGAGGATGAAGCAAGGCTTGAGGCCCACATCAGCATTGTCAGTATCATTTTTTGGGGATGAGACCCGGGGGCGAGGCCCACATCAACATCAGTTTTGGGGATGAGTCCCGGGGGCGAGGCCCACATCAGCATCAGTTTTGGGGATGAGTCCCAGGGGCGAGGCCCACATCAGCATCAATTTTAGGGATGCATCCCAGGGTCGAGGCCACACGTCTTCAAAACACCGAAAATTACACTCTGAAAGTGGAGCATGGTTCGGAAATGGACCACCATCACATCAAACGCTGAAAATGGCACTCCGAAAATGGAGCATGGTTCGAAAATGGACCACTATCACATCAGACGCCAAAAATGACGCTCCGAAAATGGAGCACGATTCGGAAATGGACCAAGGAAGGCCTAACCCATCGGAATATGAAACATATCCATGCATACATATCACATACATGTAATTTTGTTTTGTATTCGCAGGTTTGTAGCGATAAAGACCATCTTATCAAGTAACGGTTCAAAAATGAGCCACGTTCTCGCACAGCACGGTTCGGAAATGGACCACAATAAATACCGGAAATGGCGCTCCAAAATCGAGCACACACAACAAATGCCGGAAATGGCGCTCCAAAATGGAGCACACACAACAAATGCCGAAAATGGTGCTCCGAAATGGAGGACACAAAAACAAATGCCAGAAATGGCGCTCCAAAATGGAGCATACACAAAAGATGCTGAAAATGGCGCTCCAAAAATGGAGCACAGTTCGAAAATGGATCACCAGATCAATTCTTTCCGAAGCAGTAGGCAAGTCAGGTGGCAGGTGGCGAGCCAGGTAAGTAAAAATGCATTGCATAACTTTGATAGGATTGTCATTGTCACACACTGCACAAGTCCTATTAAAGTGGGCGCGACTGTAGGCACTGCATTTTTGCATGTAAGTCCCTATGATGAGTCTCGTATGGAGGCACTACTCATTAGGTTGCGAAAGTCATAGGAAACGAATGTCGGAAAGGGAAATTCAGAATAAGTATGTGATCATATTCAATTCATATGTTCACTGCTTTCGTTCGTGCTGCATTCCTGAACATGTTCGAACGTCAAATAGATTGCGGGCGTTCGTGTAGCGTTCGAATTGGTGTTCGAACGATGTCGGTACTTTTGGTTTTGTTGCTAGCCTCATGCCCAAGCCCATTTAGCCCACCAAAACCCACCCAAAGATAATTAAAACATTTAAAACACATGTCACAAATCTAAATAATATCACATACCAAATTAAAATAAATCAAATAAACATATTCCTAATTTAAACAAATCATGTCCCCAATTAAATATATTTTTTCCTTGTGTGACACTAATTAATGGTATCCCTTTTATTACACAAATCTCATTCCTTTTCAAGCAAGGATTCACCCTACCCTTTACCTATAAAATACACCCAAATCCAACCCTCACCTCCCCTGGCTCATTCATCTAAACACACAAAAGCCTAGCTGACCCTCACATAAACACATTCTCTCTCCCACCTGCAACCTCTCTTCAGTAACACAAAACACAAACCCTAAGAGCCTTGCATTCTCATCACCGAAACAGTCCCCAAACTACACCATAACATCACCGAAAACACCCATTTACATCACCAAAACAGTCCCCAAACTGCACATAACACCATCGAAAATCACCCATAAAACTACACTATAACCACCGAAAAACACACTCAAACAGTAGCCCAAAAAGACGCCAAAACAGTCCCTTAGTACAGTGAAAATAGTGACCAGAAAATACAGCAAAAACAGCAGCAAAACAGAGGAAACGACGACCCAAAACCGCGAGGCAACGAACGAGAGCAGTGGACCAGTGAACCAGAGGAGTTACGGAGCATCAACCCTTCCGACGGCCGTGTAACGTGCTTTCGAGATACGACCTAAGAGGTTAGACCTGATGGCACTTTTCTTATTTATTTTCATTCATCTTTTAATTGTTTTATTTATTTCTTCGCATGTGAGTCGCTTGTGGATGCATGTTGTGGCCTTTGAATGGATGGGAAAATGTGTCGTCTCTTGTGGTATATAGGATGGAAACCCAGACGTAAATTCTGTAGCCGAATCCGAATGGATGGTAGTGTGGTCTGTACTTGGGAAACAACTCCATGTACCACTTGAGCAAACGGCACATGTTTCACTTTGCTTTTGTATCTTGTTCGTTTATTATTCGCATTTTATTATTCCGCCATTTACTTTACGTACATTGTGTGTTTATGTGTTGATGATATAATACGTATGGGCTAACTAGGGTGGATCAAAGGTCCTCTATTAAAGGGAATATGCCTAAAAGGCTACCTTTACCACTATGTTTTGCCGCGCCTTTTGTTATGTCATTGACCTTTTGCATATCATTGCTCTATTTACGCATGTATTTTATTCTAGTGTGCATGGGCTAACTAGGGTGGATAAAAGGTCCTCTATTCGAGGGAAAATGCCCAAAGGCTATCTTTACCATGATGTTTTACCGCTCCGGACGAGGTATACTCGAATGAATGTGAATGAGTTCAATCGGGCAAACGGGGTCCTACATTGTGTATCTGTGTATGTGTTTGTGTCATCTATCATGCATCAGGTCATATCCCGTTCGAACGCGTTCTCGAATGCTATACGAACGCAAACCTTTTGTTTCCCGTTCGAACGTGTTTATGAACGCTACTCAAACGCGCATGCATTTTGTTTCATCAGGTCTTGTCCCGTTCGAATGCGTTCTCAAATGGTATACGAACGTGAACCTTCTATTTACTGTTCGAACGCATTTACGAACGCTACTCGAACGCGCATGCATTTTGTTTCATCAGATCTTGTCCTGTTCGAATGCGTTCTCAAATGCTATATATACGTGAACCTCCTGTTTACCGTTCGAACGCGTTTACGAACGCTACTCGAACGTGCATACGTCTTGTTTCATCAGGTCTTGTCCCGTTCGAATGCGTTCTCAAAGGCTATACGAACGTGAACCTTCTGTTTACCATTCGAACGCATTTTCAAATGCTACATGAACGTACATACAGTGAACTGATTCCTTTTCATCACATTTCATGCATAATTGCTTCTTGGGTGATTCCTCTTGTATCATGTAATTAATTATACCATTCCATTATTGATACTTTTACTGTTATCATCTATTTGTATTCCCGTATTTATCTAATTGATGTGTTCATGAGATGGTGTTCAAGCATGATTAGGTTGTTAGTATGTTACTTGGTTCTTAAGAATGATTTAGCTGTTAGTACATTATTCCTCTATGCATGATTTGGTTATCTTCTTTCGCAGTAGGTATTCAATTTACATTCATGATTAGGTTGTTATTTATTTTTCGTGTTTGATGATTCAACATCTTCATGAGATTATTGTGTGATATCGTATGTTTGCCGTTATGATGATTCATTTTATACATGCGAACTTAGGAGTAGATTATCCTTGGAAATACACGTTTCTTAGGCTTGGTTAGATTATTGCACAAATCATATCATTACAAGTGGCATAAGTAAGGGACCATTCCGAACCCAACGGTTTGAGGTCTTCCCTTGCGAGGGGTGAGTGCGGTCATAAATCATTTTCCCGGTTCACACCGGGTGGCGACTCCATGTTATTTCTCCGGTTTAGTTCCCCCGTGGGCTACTCCGTACTCCCGACTGGGCCGCGAGCTCGGAACAGCGTCGTGCAACATCTGTGTCCTACAACGTCGCTAGCGAATTAATTCTAAATTAACTCGTTCGCCCGAATTAAAATCTAATTTTAATTCCGCGTCGAAATCTAATTTCGTTTAATATATCGAATATATTATTTAATCGATTAATTCCAAATTAATCACACTCGCTCTTTAAATAATATTTTATCCCCGATAAAATATCTCCATAATTAATCTTAGATTAATTTTCTCTCTCTACTAATTAATCCCAGATTAATAAAGTACAAGTCATACGTCATCGGTGAATCTTCGGGAAGCGACCCATGAGATCCCCGGATATGTTGGCAGTAAATCCGGTCGTCAGACTATCCGAATATGTACGTACCTAGTACTACGTTTTTACCGATTTACAAGACATGGTTGGCTTCTAGCAAAGCACCGTGCCTACCCGATTCTCCAGAAATATTCTTAAAGGAATATGTAATCTATATCGGCGTAGTATACGTAGTATTGCGTATTGCGATCCAGTATCGGATGTCACGTGCTAGGCTTGGGGCTGGAATTGTGTCTACCTCATACGAAGCACATGTCGGATCTCTGGTAACTAGTCTCTATAATCGGATAACTATGACCTAGTCATATTATCCTGATAGCTGCAGCATATAAGAGCACCAGTTCCGTATCCTACGTGACCATCATCTCCACTATGACTGAAGTGATACTTCCATCTTGACATCACACCCAATACACTGCGATTCTCAATATACCCAGAAGAGGCGTACACAGAACCTGTTAAAGCCCTGTACGACCAAAACCAAAGTATATTGATTGTCGCAAGTATTAGCGGTGCAAGTCTCAAGTCAAGACCAAATACACCTACCCTGATTCGGACTTCCATAGACACATAGTCATACTACCAATGGAATTCCGATGGGTCTATCCAGAGCGAAGCTGTTTCCGCACCATCGGTAAACACAACCTCCTATCGCACTTTCATAAGTATCCAATACTTAAATATATGAGAACTATGCCGTTGTGCTCCCACAACGCGCACAAGTGCAATACTAGTCTATTCCACATTATCGATGTCCAATCTCGATAATACCCCGACTAGGGATGTTTTAATGATTAAACCTTCATGGATTGATAATGTCTCATATCTTATCAATCTGGAACTAATCATATGGACTTTTATCATTTATATATCCCAGTAATCCAATTACAAATGATAAAAGAGTAATTTCCTTTGTCACATAGTTAATTTGTACAACAACACCATGTTCTGTACAAATAGTGATGCTATGGGTCATAATTGTCCAGCAGTAGTCTCGTGAGGGCTTACAGCAACGATACCCACAAACATTTTACAAAATTAAAAATATATTAAAACTAATGCACACAAAAGCAAAAAGACAAGAGAAAATAGAATAAAGAAGTTAGTGACTAATCAGGTGAAACTTCTACTCCAAGTTACTAGTTGTTTTCTTTCTTTCTAAATTATTGAATAATTAAATTCTCCGATTATATTTACCATTCTCCATATGCACAGCCGACAAAATATTAATCATCTCATTTTTTCCCACAACAGTCACAAGTGCAGTTGATAAGAGAGTAATATTTTTGTCCTAAAATTTTATCAGAATTCACACATTTTTGCAGCAATGGAATAAATTTTATGTTTTTTTTCTTTGATTTTTGAATTTTTTTTTATATACAATATCTTCCATCTATGTAGCGAGTGTTGGGTCGGTGGCTCCCAAACCAGTTGGCTTTAGGGCACCAGGTGTTAAGACACCCCTAGGGACTTAATTACTCAGACTTCAGATATATATATTTTTGCAGCATCTTTTATCCATGTAGCGAGCTTTGGGCCAGTGACTCCCAAACCAGTTGGCTTTAGGGCACTAGGTGTTAAAACACCCTTATAGACTTAATAACTCGGAACTTATTATTTTTTTTTTATTTATTTTTTTTTTTACTCCATCACTTTTTGAGATGCTGCCTCCAATTAAACTAGAGCACTGAATATTACAAACTTTTCAATTATAGCTCATGTCCGTATGTTACTATGTATGTTGATAATACCTGCTAACTAAGCATATGCAGATCCATTTTAGTCAGTATTATGGAGAATTCACAAATTAAATAATTCAAAAGGAAATAAACAAAAATTAACTTGTTCTGGATTAGGTTTGAGATACGTCTCAGGAGTGGAAACTCCTTACTCAGCTATCTCTTACTAATTTCACCTTTCTAGTCAAAATAAAAACAAAAAAAAAAACGCAAAATATTTTTGTAATTTTTGAAAATTTTTCAAATTTTTTTTTTGTATTTTTCGAAAAATTTGGACTAAAAATAAAAACAACACATAACTAAAAACAAGATAATGATCAACTAATTTCTTCCCCCAAACCTAAATGAGACATTGTCCCCAATGTCTTAAACAGTAGAAGAAGAGTTTAGAAGATTGTACCTGGTTAACTGAAATGCTACACGAAAAGTTAAAGGTTAAGATCAAGATTAATCCGACGCCTCTTACCACAATCGTCATCGGACCAATTTATCTTTGAAAGGATAGGGTCAATTTGTGGTTCATAGGCCAAGATTTGTTCAATTAGATCCGGAGCAGTTCTGGCAGTAAAGTGGAGTTCTTTCATAGGTTTTGTCACGAACCCATTTCTCTGGGCATCATCAAGAAACACACAAAGAAAATCATAAAATCCTTCAACGTTGTACAGTCCAAGAGGTTCGCCCAAGATAATACTGTAAAAATTTCCTCCAGTGTACCCAAGCCACCTGGCAAAGCAATAAAAGCATCAGCACGGTTAATCATTTCTAGCAGTCGTTCAGACATACTTGGCACGATTAACTCTTCTCCGTTTGATGGTTCAATAAGATTTGCTTCTGCCAAGGGTTTTGGGATGATTCCCAAAACGTGACTGCCTCATTCCTATATAGCTTTTAAAACGATCCCCATAAGTCCAAGATTGCCTCTGCCATAAACTAAATGCATATTCCTTGCAGCTAAGACTCGACCCAATTCCCGTGCTGCCTCTACGTGTTGTGGCTTAACACCAACACTAGTACCACAAAACACACAGATGTTTTCAACTCGACTTCTTCAAGTGACTTCCATGTTTTACTCTAGATGTCTTCAAAACTGCAATGATGAGTTGAATTTATAACACCTGAAAATGGTGAGTAAAATAATAGCACTAGTACCTGCCAAATGACAATTATTAGTTAAACAGTAAAATAAATCATGATAGTCAAAAAGGTCTGGATCTTGTCGGAGAAAATAAAAGAAAACAACAAAATAAATTACAATTATTAGGAAAAGGCAAAAAGATATAATATGTACAAGAAACTTAGCGGCTTGATTGACGTCTATGCATCAGGGACAAGCTTCTCATTCAATTTTCTTATAAATTGGCAAACAGGGTCTTTTTGAGTCAGATTCCCGAGACTTAACTGTTGTTTTTCTCTTTGAAATTGTGCATATAACACACGAATTTCGTTATACACATATCCATTAGGATGCGTCTCAAGAGTTTTAGATATATCATCCAAAGACTCCTTACTCAAGCCATCCATAATGAAATTAATCTTATCTTCGTGGTTATCAGACACCATTCCTAAAGAACGACAACGAGTATCACAAAACATACGAGCATATTTATAACAAACACACATTCTTTTGACTCTTCTCCTTTTAACATAGGTGCTCCTTCCTAAACCAGGCAGATGTGAAATAAAAGGGTCAGAAACTCACTTGACAATCGGACCCATGCTTCAATAATCCAATGAATGTCAGTAGGAATACCTTTGATCATTAGTAACCTCATTCGTTCCAAGCAAGCTTTGTAGACTTTCATCAGAGATTTTTTAGGGAGAGAAGGAAATTGCTTTCGAAGATTTGTGAGAAATTCTTCCATCCTGAAATGAATTAACCTATGAAAACTAAACACACAAAATGAAATCACACCAAATCACAATATATACACAAATTGCATGGGTTGCCTCCCTGCGAGCGCTAAGTTTAACGTTGTCAGCTAGACGTGACTTCTCGAACGTTAGGCTGGATCTAAAAGTTTGACACTTTCTTTTTGTCGCTCAAATGATTCTCCCCAGTAGTGCTTGACACTTGTTATTAACCTTGAATGTTTTGTTGGAGTCAGGATCATATATCTCAATGGCTCTGTTTGGTAAAACCTTGGTGATCACAAATGGACCTGACCACCGTGATTTTGGCTTCCATGGGAAGAATTTCACCCTTGATTTGTTTAACAGTACCTTCTGCCCTGGTTCTAGTTGTATGCGCACTAACTTCTCATCATGTCTTTTCCTTGCCTTTTCTTTGTACAATTTGGCATCCTCAAAAGGCTGATTGTGAATTTCCTCCAATTCGTCGAGCTGGTGGAACTTTTTCTCTTCTATTGCTTGTAGTGCAAGAATTGGCTTTTTCAGTGCAAAAGACGCTTTATCTTCAGGCTTCACAGGAAATTGACATGTTTTAAGTTTGTCAGTAGAAATTTACATTGCATTGGAGTTCTGAATGGTACTGTGTATCACATCAAGTCTGAAACATTCCTCATTCTTTTCATCTTCTGGGAAATTTATGGCCTTGAAAACATTGAAAGTAACTTCTTGGTCCTGAACATTCATAGTTAGTTCTCATTTTTTTACATCAATCACAGTTCGTCCTGTCACCGAGAATGGTCTTCCAAGGATGATAGGTACATCTTTGTCTTCTTCCATGTCAATGATAATGAAATCTGTTGGAAGAATGAGTTTGTCGACTTTGACCAGCACATCTTCAACTACGCCTCTTGGAAATACAAGCGTTTTATCAGCAAGTTGTAGAGAGACTGAAGTGGGCATTGTTTCTCCAATCTGCAGTTTCCTGAAAATAGAAAATGGCATCAAGTTAACACTTGCACCTAAATCACATAAAGCCTTACCAAAGTTATGTTCTCCTATGATGCATGGAATGGTGAAACTGCCAGGATCTTTCAACTTCAGGGGAAGTTTCCTCTGAATGATGGCACTGTATTCTTTCGTCAATGCTACTATCTCGTAGTCTCTCAATCTCCGTTTTCGTGAAAGAATGTCTTTCATGAATTTGACATAGCTGAGCATTTGTTCCAAGGCTTCTGTAAATTGAATTAGGGGTGAGCAAAACTAGTTTCGGTTTCGGTTCCGCATGAAACCGGAACCTACCCGGAAAAATTCGGTTCCGCACTAAGTGGAACCGAAACCTACCCAATTAAGCAGGGTACCCTATTTTTCGGTTCCAATCTGGTTCTGGTCCGATTCTGAATTACCCTATTTTAAAATATTTTAATGAAAACTACATTCCAATACGAGTCCGTAGGAAAAAAATGGGGACCAAATCGGAGTGCAGAAGCTCAAGAACGAAGAAAATGAAGTTTTAGACTTTTAATGCTCGTCAGCCTCATTACCCTTTCTGTTTTAAACTAAATTTTTTGAATGCAGGGTACCCTATTATTCGTTTTGAATGCAGCTACAATATCATTTTGCCCCGATAAAAAAAGGTGATGTCATAGTTGTTTAGCGAAAGAAAGTGAACATAAAATTTAAAAAAGAAACTCAATTCTACAATTATTATAATATGAAATATTCTGATGAAATTGGATGCCTGACTAAGAATTAGATTTTGAAAATTAATCTATTTACTGTGATTTTATCGGGCTTCATTACATAGATATAACATAAACACGAGCTTGATCAAGATTTAAACGAAAAATACCAGACATATCATGCACAGAAGAAGTTATGAGGCAGCTGTGCATGCAGAAACTGCAACTTGAATCTGCCAGAACAACCAACAGAATAAAGGTCATTAGGTACCAAAAAGTTTCAATGACAAGCCCCATAAAGATCAACTAAATTTTTTTAATGCAGCTACCACTCAAATTGTAGTGAAACCGGTTCTATATTCGATTCCAAAAATCGGTTCCATGGTCCGGTTCTGATTCCAATCATTTTGGAACCAGAACCTACCCGGATAAAATCGGTTCCTTCATTTTTGGAACCGAAACCTACCCGATTACAACCTCCTATCGCACTTTCATAAGTATCCAATACTTAAATATATAAGAACTATACCGTTGTGCTCCCACAATGCGCACAAGTGCAATACTAGTCTATTCCGCATTATCGATGTCCAATCTCTATAATACCCCGACTATGGATGTTTTAATGATTAAACCTTCATGGATTGATAATGTCTCATATTTTATCAATCTGGAACTAATCATATGGACTTTTATCATTTATATATCCCAGTAATCCAATTACAAATGATAAAAGAGCAATTTCCTTTGTCACATAGTTAATTTGTACAACAACACCATGTTCTGTACAAATAGTGATGCTATGGGTCATAATTGTCCAGCAATAGTCTCGTGAGGGCATACAGCAACGATACCCACAAACATTTTACAAAAGTAAAAAGATATTAAAACTAATGCACACAAAAGCAAAAAGACAAGAGAAAAGAGAATAAAGAAGTTAGTGACTAATCAGGTGAAACTTCTACTCCAAGTTACTAGTTGTTTTCTTTCATTCTAAATTATTGAATAATTAAATTCTCCGATTATATTTACCATTCTCCATATGCACAGCCGACAAAATATTAATCATCTCATTTTTGCCCACAACAGTCACAAGTGCAGTTGATAAGAGAATATTTGTGTCCTAAAATTTTATCAGAATTCACACCTTTTTGCAGCAATGGAATAAATTTTCTGTTTTTTTTCTTTGATTTTTGAATTTTTTTATATACAATATCTTCCATCTATGTAGCGAGTGTTGGGGTCGATGGCTCCCAAGCCAGTTGGCTTTAGGGCACCAGGTGTTAAGACCCCCTAGGGACTTAATTACTCAGACTTCATATATATTATTTTTGCAAGCATCTTTTATCCATGTAGCGAGCTTTGGGCCAGTGACTCCCAAACAGTTTGCCTTTAGGGCACTAGGTGTTAAAACACCCTTACAGACTTAATAACTCGGAACTTAGATGTTTTTTTTTTTTTTTTACTCCATCACTTTTTGAGAGCTGCCTCCAATTAAACTGAGCACTGAATATTATAAATTTTCAATTATAGCTAATGTCCGTATGTTACTATGTATGTTGATAATACCTGCTAACTAAGCATATATGCAGATCCATTTTAGTCAGTTTATGGAGAATTTCACAAATTAAATAATTCAAAGGAAATAATCATTAATACTGATATGAGACAGTATCAGTCCCCGGGATTATCATGAAAGATCCCTAAGGATTAGTTCATAAAATATGAGACAGTATCAGTCCCCGAAGGATTAATCATTAAATATCCCTAGCCGGAGTATTATCGAGACTGGAGATCGATAATGCGGAATAGGCTAGTATTGCACTTGTGCGCGTTGTGAGGGCACAACGGCTTAGTTCTCATATATTTGGGTATTGGATACTCATGCAAGTGCGATAGGAGGTTGTGTTTCACCGATGGTACGGGAAACAGCTTCGCTCTAGATAGACCCCTCGGAATCCCATTGGTATTATGACTATGTGTCTATGGGAGTCCGACATCAGGGTAGGTGTGTATGGTCTTAACCTGAGACTTGCACCGCTAATGCTTACAACAATCAATATACTTTTGTTGAGGTCGTCTAGGACTCTAACCGGTTCTGTGTACGCCAATGCTGGGTATATTGAGAATCGTAGAGTATTGGGTGTAATGTCAAGACGGAAGTATCACTCCAGTCATAGTGGAGATGATGTCACGCAGGATACGGTATTAGTGCTCTTAAGTGCTGGCCGGCCATCGGGATATTATGACAAGGTCATGTATATCCGATTATAGAGACTAGTTACCAGATATCCGATATGTGCTTCGGACGGGGCAGACACTTATCCAGCCCCAGCCCTAGCACGTGACTATCCGATACTGGGTCGATATACACGATACTTGGTATAATACGCCTGATATAGATCTTAAATATTCTTAGATGAATATGACCGGAGAATTGGATAGATTTCGTGCTTTGCTAGAAGCCGATCTTGTCTCGTAAGTCGGTAGAACGTAGTACTTGGTAGGTACGTGATTCGGATATTCCGACGACCGTATTTACTGCCGAATTATCCGGGGATCTCATGGGTCGCTTCCCGATAATACACCGATGACGCATAACTCGCACTCATTAATAATAATCTGGGATTATATAGAAGAGAGAGAAAATTAATCTAGGATTAATTACGGAGATATTTTATCTGGGATAAAATATCGTCTAGAGAGAGATAACGATTAATTTGGAATTAATCGATAATTAATATATTCGATATATTAAACGAAATTGGATTTCGACGCGAAATTGAAATTGGATTTTAATTCGGGCGAACGAATTAATTTAGAATTAATTCGTTAGCGACGTGAATAGTGAATTCGCTAGGCGTAATCATTTAATTACGACGCAACGGAAAACTCGCTAATTTGGAATTAGCGAACCCGAGCCCGAGTGTGATTGCGAGCGCATTCGTATTTCGAATTCGAGTGCGGCGACGCAAGTCACATCAAGCGTCAAATCATTCGTCACATCAAGCGTCAAATCAAATGTCACTTTGAGTGATGTGATTGATTGATGTGATTGATTGATTGACAAAGACTTACATCACTTTATTAAAGTAATGAATAGTTGATGTAAGTTGTTGGAATAGTGTTGGTGGTTGAGAAAGCCATTTCCATTTTGATTTTATTTGATAAATAAAATGGTAAATGCTTTGTATTTTCTTGGAAAATATATAAAGGTTTTTGGAAAATCTTTTAATAAACTAATTACACATTTCTCTCCACCAATTCTTCTCTCACTCTCACGCCCAAAGGGGCTTCATCTCTTCTCTCTTCACGCCAAATGGAAGCTCACTGGTTTCATACCAGTTTTGGCGGGACTTATGGGAAGCAATGAGTGATTTTTTGTTGAGAAATCAAGTGCTAGCACACACTTACGAGACTTGCGAAGGTGTTAGGGAGGTCCACCCATGAGGCGGGATCCGTCGACGAAGCTTGGAGCTTGCGGAGGACCATTTTCACGCCCAAACCAGTGAGCAATTCTGCACGGCAGTGGCGCCAAACCAGTGAGCGTTTTTGGCTTTATTCGTCTTAAATCGTCTCAACCGATCGATGTGAGTATTCCGCAACTTCGTCGATATGTATTCGCAATGTTTTTCATGCTTATAATCGATCCGGGACCATAATAGAAACCAACAATGGCATCAAGAGCCTAGGTTTGAGCATGAAATTTTAGGGCTTAAAATTTGGGTAAATTGTTTTGAGCATGATTTGAATGAATTGAATGTTTGAGTATGCTTATAACATGTTTAATTAGTGTTGATTGGATCAATTTAATGAAAAATGATTGGATCAATTTTTCCCCCCAAAATTCATGTTGGCCGAATGTGATGATATTTTGGAATTCTTGGAATTTTTCATTTTGATTCATTGGATGAGTTGTAATGATGTTGGATGATGTTAATTTAAGATTGAATTGGATTTAATTTTGAATTGAACAAAATCCCCAAAATGCTTATGGTGGCCGAATGGTATAATGCCCTAATATCTTGGTAATTTTGATTTTGTGACATTGGATGTGTATGAAATCAATTGGATGGTGATTTAATGTCGATTGTGGGTTCGATTGGATTGAAACCAAATCGGACACAAAATCCCTCCTTGGCCGAGAGCTTAAAAGCATGTAATGGGTTTGATTTTTTCATTTATGTGTTGGACATGTGATGATGATAATGAGCATGATTAATTGGACTAATTTCATGTTTTGGAAATATTGATTTGGGTGATTAATCATGTAATGCACTTTAGGTAATTAAATTGCGGAATTGGATTCATGTAATTTAGTTATTTAGGCCTTAAATTGGATTTGGGCTTATTAATGTTGTAATTGGGCTTATTGGGCTTGATTTTATCAAGTTGGGTTTAGGCCAAATGGATTGGATCCAATTGGGCCCAAAGCCACTTCATTAAGCCCAAATGCACTTATAAACCTTTAAAGTTTAATTGGGCCTAATGGGCCTAAATTGATTTCTGGGCTTATGGGGTTACTCCTTGATTGGGCTTTGGTTGCCGAAGCCCACGCCTTAAAGAAATTAATTAAAGCCCATTAGACTTGAATTGAATTGACGTTGGACGTTAATCGGGCTTTGAGTCCCGACGCGATTAAATTTGGAATTTAAGTCGAAAAGGTTTATTAAATAAAGTGTAATATTTAATTTGGAATTGAATAGTGAATTAGTATTAAATACATGTTAAATTGGATTTAATTATGTAGTTTAATTTAATTCATGAATTCGTACTTTGAGTACTTATTCGCAAAAACGAGTTTGACTCGAGCAAAATCAAATCGTTGTTTGAACATTGGATGATCACATAATTATCAGATTAATTAATTTGATTAGATTGATTGATAGCATGCTTTTGTGTGAATACGTGGTTGTGATGAATGAATAATGTATATCGGATGGATATTAGTCGGGTGGGGCAATTTTGGAAATTGTTGTAATAAATTCGATTTATTAAATTGGACCTGCGTGTCCAGCCTTATCACCTTTATTCTCTTTGTATTCTCTTCTCACCTATTCCCCTCAATGTAAATGAGGTTTCTTTAGAAGTGTAGTGTAACGGGTAGAAGTAATACAAGTGCTAGCTTGAGTGAGAAAGGGAGAGATTTGATCTAGGATCAATGTGTTAAGTATCCATCCGCATATCATTATTATTTATTTTCATACTCGCTTTATTATGTATTTAGAATGCATGTTTAAGGGTGTATGATGATGAGACCTTAACAAAGATAATGAAATTGGTAGCCAATTTGCACGCGAAAAGCCCTCATCAAATATCATGCGTCTTTTCCTTCCATTGAGTGATTCTTGCTCAAGATCCTAGATTGGCATGGGTTGTTGGCCAAAGTCAAGCCCTTGTCCGTCGAAGATGTGTTTGAATCACGAAGCTTTGTTCCATATTGGTGTCTTGTCCAAGTTGTGGTTTGTTGGCCAAAGTCAAGACCACTTCTTGTCCATCGACATTGATTACGAAGCTTCCATGGTCAATGGGTCCGCGCTTGACTGGGATCATCAGGTTTGTTGTGCCAAAGCCAAGGCCTAGTTGATTCAGAGGAAAAGGTTAGGCTATATATTGGATATATAGGCATATATAAGATATATGTTTCGGACTTGGATGTCCACCTACTGGATCTAGGAATTGGATTAGATCCAATTGATCTTAGAGATCTACCTAGTTAATTATCATACAATTTGTTGGCCAAAGTCAAGATTGTGTGATATTTAACGGGATCCTAGCCCACTAGGAAACACGGTTTCCCGAGTACTCGACAGAGGGTTAGAGGCTCGACGAAAAATAGTGGGAGGCAAGAATTGAATTTGCAATATTCGTTCAATTACTCGCCATACGCGCTCAAACAAATATCACTCACTCGTCATATATTAAAAGTATTAGTTGGACTAATATTTAATGTTGTTTTAATAAACAGTTGGACTGTATTATAGTTGATTATATATAATTGGATTATATTAATCAATATATTTGAATTAATTAATTTCAGTTTACAGTTGATTTTATAATTGGATTATAGTAATCAATGTAATTGAGGTTAATTAATTTGGATTATATTTGATTATATAGTTGGACTATTATAATCATTATAATATATATAGTACCACTAATCGTTGATTAAATAGTTGGACTATTGTAATCAAGATAAAATTGAAAAGTTGGATATTTAAAATATAATCTGGGATTAAAATATTTTAAATGATTTAATTTTCAAATTGGGAATAAATAATAGGTTACTTTATTTGATAAAATAACTTATTATACCTTAAGCCCAAAATTAAGCAAAATAAGTAGAGCATAAAATCTTTGGAAGATTTATGTGATGATGACTTTATGCTTAATTTAATATACTTGTCATAAATCTATGTTTTAGATTTAAGAAGTATTAAAATTGCAATAATAATTCTTGGAGAATTAATTGACTATTCTAGAGGTGAAAAGTCAAAGTTTGCAATTGGGCATGTAGCACGAGGTGCACATCGTTTCGATATTCTAAAAACCCAAGGCTTGGCCTAAGGTTCCTGAAATATTGAAAAGGATAATTGACATATCCCAAAGTGACTACCATTTGGATATGGCAGACACGAAGGAATTAAAGAAAGGGCAAGGCTCTTACTTTAAAAATGATTGTCAAAGTTATGTTCACTACTAGTATTGAAATTAGATTTTAAATACTTAGTGTGGTACATAAAATATATGTATTGATGTTCAGAATCTGCTTTGAGCAGGATACTGACTTCAAGCTGAGATTGCTCTGCGAATCGGAAACGGGACGAAAGTCGCTGTTTCGACCGTAGATACCTAAGTTTAGGAACTACCCTTCGGGTGTGTACTTAAATTAGGAACTGTTATAATGTAACTAGTTTGACTAGAGACATTATCTCTATATCAGTGTTTAATCCATTGTGGATAAACCTTTATATTCTAGAACACTAAGTGTTTCATTATATAAAGATGATACTGAGATAAACACATTAGATGTGAATAACAGAATTTATATTTTGAATATAATTAAAATCTCAAAACATATAAAATGACAAATAAATAGCTCAAATTGATTTGATCAATAGAGACTTATTTGTGGCATTGTTGTCTGGGACACAATTAAACAAGACTCGTATATCCGCACTTTTGAAGAGTGGGTACTAGGACTGATTTGACTATTCAAATAAAGTCTACGAATCTAGTTTATTAGGTAAAGTACCTAAAACACTGTTTACTTGGTAATAGTGTAAGTGCCACCGATCTGTTAGCCCTATTCATGGTGAAGTTAGTGGGCCCATATCTAGCTAGGCTAGATGTGAACATGAATATTTCGTGACCTTAACGGATGTGGCATCACGTTATGGTTATGTGTTTCTTTTGAAGAACACAGATCGGAAACTATTAGAGTTTCGACACGAAGTAGATAAACAGATCGACTATAGTATTATACCGTCACGGTAAGACCGTAATGGAAAATACTTAAGCAGTAAGTTTCAAACATACATGAAAGAGTATAGTATTCTTTCAGATGAGGACTCCTCCCGAGACACGTCAGTTAGACGGTGTGTCCGAACGAAAACCGAATTTTGTTGGACATGATAAGGTTTATCACGAGTCGCTCTGAGCTATCATTTCCTTCAACAGGATATGTATTAACAGTGCAAAACTTATTTAGAATAAGGTTCCATATAAATCTGTTTGACAGATATCATATAGGATATGAACAGGAAAGAAACAGGGTTTCTCATTCCTAATAATTTGGGTATGCCGGGCATAACGTTTGGATGATACCAAACTAGAACCCAAATTGGATAAGTGCCAATTATAGGTTATCCTAAGGGAAACCATAAGTATAGTACTTATATATCTCACATGAGAACAATATAATTGTTGCTCACCATGCGGTTTTCCTAAGAGGAACACCGATATGCAGTGGTCAGTGGGAGGATAGTGATACTCGATGAAAATCGGAGTAATACTATTCAAGGCACGAAGTCCTTAATGGAACACAAACAGTTCATCAAGGATGAAACTAAACCATTAATCTTCGAATACACAAGAACCGCGTAGATCGGAGAGAATCAGAAAACAACCTGGGGTATGGGTTTCTGATGTAACCCCTTAAAGATGTAAATCTTATGGAGGTATACCAACCGACTACGTACGAGGAAGTGATACAAGGTATCGACTCCCTATTATGGCAAAGTGCCATGAGTCCGAAATGGATTCCATGTATAACAACTATGTTTGGATACTAGTTGTTGTACCGCAAGGCATTATGCCTATTGGTACAGTAAACGTCTTCAAGGAAGACATACATGGATGGCAACATACCAACGTACAAAGCTAGGCTTTTGACGGAAAGGTATCGTTATCAACATTGTGTTGATTACGGTTCAACCTTTTACCTGTTGCCATGGTAAATCCATTTTGAAGATGCTTGTAGATACTGCATATTTCATTTATGAAATGTGTCAGTTAATGATCAAAATCGCTTTCCTGAAAAGGAAACCTCTTGGAGGATGCTTACAACATCCTGACGATTTTGTATAACCGACAAACAAGGTTTGCGGGTTATTCGATCCATGTTTGGATTGAAGCAAGCATAAGGTTCTTGGAACTGTCGTTTTGAAATAATCATAATGGTTTATGATTTGACTCAAAACGAAATGATTCTTGTGTATATAAGGAGGTTAGTGGGAGCGCACTGACAAGAAATTCCCATAAAGCAATTGGTGAAAGCTTGGCTTTCATAGAAATTCTCCGTAGAATTCTGGAGAGTAACAACCTTTATTCAAGGAATAAAGATCTACTGGGATAGATTTGGAGTTGTTAACACTCTCTGGGAAATTGTACATTTAAAATGTACTTGATATGGTGTCTCATACGCTTTGAGCATATGGAGTCACAATCGGGTCAATCCAAGTGATAGTCACTGGATTGAAGTTAAGGACATCTGTTAGTATCTTAGAGAACTAAAGATGCTGTCTTAAACTATGGAGAAGGAGAACTTGAAGTGACTGGGATCACTGCCGCAAGTTTCCAAACAGTTAAATACTGCGGTACTATAAAGTTTGAATAACGGGACAGTGAGCTGGAAATCTTCCGAGCAAGATACTGTTGCCGAATAAACAACAAATGCGGATTATTGCTGCAGCTGAGGCAGCAATAGAAGCCATTTGGGTCGATAATAAATCTAATTAGATTAGATATAGTTCTGTTAGCAGCTGAGCTAGGCGTCAGCACAAGGCTAAAGAATTAAAGGTCTCATCGACGATCCAGATATATACTTCTATATCATCTGATTCGTTCGGATCATACATCGTGGCGATGTGATGATCGTATAAATCGCGTCAGACGATAATCATGGAAATCCGCTGACGAAAACCTTTTCTCAGCAATTTGAGCGAACCGTACATAGTTCGGGTGTTCGACACTTGAGTGACTGGCTATGTGCCAAGTGGGAGATTGTTGGATAATATGACCCATAGCGTCACTATTTGTACAGATCATAGTGTTGTTGTACAAATTAACTATGTGACAAGGAAATTGCACTCTCATCATTTGTGATTAGATCACCTTAGATATATAAATGAAGAGAGGTCCCTATGATTAGTTCCTGGATTGAGAATGATATGAGACAGTATCAGTCCACGAAGGATTAATCATTAAATATCCCTAGCCGGAGTATTATCGAGACTGGACATCGATAATGCGGAATAGGCTAGTATTGCACTTGTGCGCGTTGTGAGGGCACAACGGCATAGTTCTCATATATTTGGGTATTGGATACTCATGCAAGTGCGATAGGAGGTTGTGTTTCACCGATGGTACGGGAAACAGCTTCGCTCTGGATAGACCCCTCGGAATCCCATTGGTATTATGACTATGTGTCTATGGGAGTCCGACATCAGGGTAGGTGTGTATGGTCTTAACCTGAGACTTGCACCGCTAATGCTTACGACAATCAATATACTTTTGTTGAGGTCGTCTAGGACTCTAACCGGTTCTGTGTACGCCAATGCTGGGTATATTGAGAATCGTAGAGTATTGGGTGTGATGTCAAGACGGAAGTATCACTCCAGTCATAGTGGAGATGATGTCACGCAGGATACGGTATTAGTGCTCTTAAGTGCTGGCCGGCCATCGGGATATTATGACAAGGTCATGTATATCCGATTATAGAGACTAGTTACCAGACATCCGATATGTGCTTCGGACGGGGCAGACACTTATCCAGCCCCAGCCCTAGCACGTGACTATCCGATACTGGGCCGATATACACGATACTTGGTATACTACGCCTGATATAGATCTTAAATATTCTTAGATGAATATGACCGGAGAATTGGATAGACTTCGTGCTTTGCTAGAAGCCGATCTTGTCTCGTAAATCGGTAGAACGTAGTACTTGGTACGTACGTGATTCGGATATTCCGACGACCGTATTTACTGCCGAATTATCCGGGGATCTCATGGGTCGCTTCCCGATAATGCACCGATGACGCATAACTCGCACTCATTAATAATAATCTGGGATTATATAGAAGAGAGAGAAAATTAATCTAGGATTAATTACGGAGATATTTTATCTGGGATAAAATATCGTCTAGAGAGAGATAACGATTAATTTGGAATTAATCGATAAATTAATATATTCGATATATTAAACGAAATTGGATTTCGACGCGAAATTGAAATTGGATTTTAATTCGGGCGAACGAATTAATTTAGAATTAATTCGTTAGCGACGTGAATAGTGAATTCGCTAGGCGTAATCATTTAATTACGACGCACGGAAAACTCGCTAATTTGGAATTAGCGAACCCGAGCCCGAGTGTGATTGCGAGCGCATTCGTATTTCGAATTCGAGTGCGGCGACGCAAGTCACATCAAGCGTCAAATCATTCGTCACATCAAGCGTCAAATCAAATGTCACTTTGAGTGATGTGATTGATTGATGTGATTGATTGATTGACAAAGACTACATCACTTTATTAAAGTAATGAATAGTTGATGTAAGTTGGTGGAATAGTGTTGGTGGTTGAGAAAGCCATTTCCATTTTGATTTTATTTGATAAATAAAATGGTAAATGCTTGTATTTTTTGGAAAATATATAAAGTTTTTGGAAAATCTTTTAATAAACTAATTACACATTTCTCTCCACCAATTCTCCTCACTTCTCACGCCCAAAGGGCTTCATCTCTTTCTTCTCTTCACGCCAAATGGAAGCTCACTGGTTTCATACAGTGTTGGCGTGGACTTATGGGAAGCAATGAGTGATTTTTTGTTGAAAATCAAGTGCTAGCACACTTACGAGAGTTGCGAAGGTGTTAGGGAAGTCCACCCATGAGGCGGGATCCATTCGACGAAGCTTGGAGCTTGCGGAAGGACCATTTTCATGCCCAAACCAGTGAGCAATTCTGCACAGCAGTGGCGCCAAACCAGTGAGCGTTTTGGGCTTCATTCGTCTTCAAATCGTCTCAACCGATCGATGTGAGTATTCCGCAACTTCGTCGATATGTATTCGCAATGTTTTTCATGCTTATAATCGATCCGGGACCATAATAGAAACCAAACACCCACAATCGGCAATCAGAACATTTTATCTTTGAAAGGATAGGTCAATTTGTGGTTCATAGGCCAAGATTTGTTCAATTAGATCCGGAGCAGTTGTTTTGGCAAGTAAATGGAGTTCGTCATAGGTTTTGTCACGAACCCATTTCTTTGGGCATCATCAAGAAACACACAAAGAAAATCATAAAATCCTTCAACGTTGCCCAGTCCAAGCGGTTTCTGGTGTATGTTCAGGTTCGCCCAAGATAATACTGTAAAAGTTTCCTCCAATGTACCCTAGCCACCTGGCAAAGCAATAAAAGCATCAGCACGGTTAATCATTTCTACCAGTCGTTCAGACATACCTGGCACGATTAACTCTTCTCCGTTTGATGGTTCAATAAGATTTGCTTCTGCCAAGGTTTTTGGGATGATTCCCAAAACGTGACTGCCTCATTCCTATACAGCTTTTGAAACGATCCCCATAAGTCCAAGATTGCCTCTGCCATAAACTAAATGCATATTCCTTGCAGCTAAGACTCGACCCAATTCCCGTGATGCCTCTACGTATTGTGGCTTAACACCAACACTAGTACCACAAAACACACAGATGTCTACCTCGATTCCTTTTTGTGAGATCCGATGTCCTAGGACAATGCCTTCCAACACCATGAAGTGGCATTTCTCCCAATTGAGTGCCAGGTTGGTGTCTTCGCATATTTGTAACAAATTTTCTAGATTTTGGAAGGAGTGGTCGGACGAGTCTCAAAACACAGAGAAATCATCCATGAAGACTTCCATACTTTGTTCCAGCATGTCTGAGAAGATGGCCATCATGCAACGTTGAAATGTGGCATGAGCATTACATAGTCCAAATGGCATCCTGCGGAAAGTAAAAGTACCATATGGACATGTAAAAGTTGTTTTCTCTTGATCTTCTGGGGCGATGGAAATCTGATTATACCCTGATTATCCATCCAGAAAATAATAGAACTCATGTCCCGCCAATCTGTCTAGCATCTGGTCAATAGATGGTAACGGGAAATGATATTTCCTTGTTGCTTTATTCAACTTCCTATAGTCCATGCATACTTTCCATCCAGTCACTGCTCTTGTTGGAATCAGTTCGTTCTTTTCATTTGTGACTACAGTTATTCCTCATTTCTTTGGCACAGATTGCATAAGACTCACCCAAGTGTTGTCAAAGATGGGGTAAATGATGCCGGCATCCAACCATTTGATAATTTCCTTCTTCACGACCTCCTTCATGATTGGATTTAGTCTCCGTTGATGCTCCACTATGGGTTTTTACTCATCGTTCATCAAAATCTTGTGCATGCAAAATGATGGACTAATGCCTCGAATGTCTGCTATAGTCCAGCCAATGGCTTTCTTATGTTCTCGTAACACTCTCAACAACTTTTCTTTCTGCTCCAATGTTAGCAAAGAAGAGATCATCACAGATAAATCAGAAAAGTTTCCTAAGAATGCTTACCTAAGATGGTTCGAAAGTAACTTTAGCTCCCGCTACGGTGATTCTTCAATCGAGGGATTGATTCGCTCATTTTTCGGTAATTCCAACTTTCCACCTGTGGTGTTGATTTGAAGCGAAATGGTATGTCAATATAGTTGATACATTCCAGAATTTCAGCATCTAGCTCGCTGTCAGTCATGTTGGTGATGCAAGCTTCAAGTTTAGCCGTGGGAAGTGGCATTGCATCAGTATCCTGGATGATACTATCAACAACATCAATTCTAAAACATTCCTCCTCTTTTTCATCACTCGGGAATTTCATGGCTTTGAAAACATTGAAGGTAACTTCTTGGTCATGCACTTTCATGGTTAGTTCTCCTTTTTGTACTTCAATAACAGTTTGACCTGTAGCCAAGAATGGTCTCCCGAGGATGATAGGTATAACTTTTTCTTCTTCCATGTCAAGGATAATGAAATCTGCTGGGAGAATGAGTTTGTTGACTTTGACCAGCACATCTTCAACTACACCTCTTGGAAATACAAGCGTTCTATCAAGAAGTTGTAAAGAGGTTGAGGTGGGCATTGCTTCTCCAATCTGCAGTTTCCTGTAAATCGAAAAATGCATCGAATTAACACTAGCACCTAAATCACACAAGGCTTTACCGATGTAATTTTCTCCAATAGTTCATGGGACAGTGAAACTGCCATGATCTTTCAACTTTGGGGGAAGTTTCCTCTGAATGATGGCGATGCATTCTTCTATCATTGCTACTGTCTCATAATCTCCCAATCTCCGCTTTCGTGAAAGAATGTCTTTAATGAATTTGACAAAACTGGCATTTCTTCCAACGCTTCTGCAAATGGAATGTTGATATGCAACTCTTTGAAGACCTACAAGAATCGAGCAAACTGCTTGTCCAATTTTTTTTTGAAGACGCTGTGGAAAAGGTGGAGGTGGAGTGAATCTTTCTTGATCTTTTTCCTTTGCTTCTTTTTCCGCCATTTGTGGAACATCTTCTTTTGGAACTTCCTCAATGGATGCCTTGATTCTAATATCTTTGTTCATTTCAGTACCGCTTTTCAAAGTAATGGCTTGACATTGCTCATTCCCTTTGTTTTTTGAATTTGGTTATATGTTGTAAGGAAGATTACCTGGCGGTCTGTAACTCTGAGCATTGGCCAGTTGTCCCATTTGATTCTCCAGTGCTTAATAGAAGTTGAATGGTTTTGATTCAATGCTACTTGATTTTGAACCATAGCTGCTAAAGCATCATATTTTTCTTCTTGCTTTTTCAACTGGGCCAGCACTTCTGTTATTCATGGTTCTTTTTCATACTCCTGGCCTTTGTTTTGCTGTTGGAATCCTGGTGGTGGATTTTTCTTTTACCCTGAATTGTTGCTCCATGCAAAATTGGGATGATTCCTCCACCCTGGGTTATAGGTGTTGGAATATGGATTGTTCCTCTGTCTGTTGAAATTATTGACATAATTCATCGTCTCTTCATTTTGGTATTATGATTATGTCTCTAGTGCTCCTCCATATGGTGAACTTGTTGATCCAATATTGCTTTGCATGCTAAGAGTTTCCATAAATTTGCATATCTAATCCAGCTTGGCATCCACTGCTGTGTTGGCTCCAACTTCATAAATTCCTGCGATTCGTTAAATTATGCTCCTTTCTGTTGGCCACAAAGAATTGTTGTTGGCCATTTCTTCAATTAGGTCCCAAGCCTGATATTCTCCTTTTGCCATTAAAGCTCCTCAAGCAACAATATCAATTATAGTTCTCATCAGTCCAGAAAGTCCATTATAGAATGTTTGGACTTGTAGCCACTTTGCAATCTCATGGTGAAGACATTTTCTGAGCAAATCCTTGTACCTTTCCCAAGCGTCACAGAGGGATTCCGAGTCTTGTTGCATAAAGAATGTGATGTCATTCCTCAACTTTACAGTTCTGGATGGGGGAAAGTACTTTGCAAGGAATTTGGTGGCTAGAGTGTTCCAAGTTGTGATGGAACCTGCTGGTAGTGAATGTAGCCAAGCATTAGCTCTGTCTTTCAAGGAATATGGAAAAACACGCAATCTCATTACTTCTTCAGTCGCTCGATCGTAATTGAAAGTGCCACAAACTTCCAGGAATTTGCTGATGTGGGCATTAGGATCTTCAATTGCATTCCCTCCAAACTGAATTGACTGCTGTATTATCTGAATGCATGTTTTGATGTCACCAGCATTTGCTGGTAAGAGAGGAAGTACAATACATGAAATAAAGCTGTCAACCACCGAAATAGTTATGTCTCGAATGGAAATTGGCGGTGCAACCTCCAATGGTTCAGGTTCCATGTTGATTAGTGCTTCTTGGCCTTCTCGCATTTCCCTTCTCAATTGTCTGATTTTTCTTTCAATTTCTAGGTCAAGCGGTCGGATTTCAAAGCTTCCGGTTCGTCTCATATAGTGTCTGAGAACCTAAAATACAAGAAAACAAAAATAAAAAGTAAAATAAATTAGACACAAATAAAGTTATCTAACCCCAAAACTAATAGTGAAAGATAAATAAGTCCCTGACAATAGCGCCAAAAACTTGACCGACATAATCACACACGTATAACGCAAGCGCACGTATCGTTCAAGTAGTATAAATGTATCAATCCCACGATGACTTAATACCTTAGCTATTAATTTATGAAGCCAAATGTTTATTGGTATCTAATAGATTGGTTGTTTGATTGGGTTGTGACTTTAAACTAAAACAAGTAAATAAAATAGTGCGGAAGTAAATTAAAAGAAAAATTCAATATTATTAAACTATCCAGTGTTGTGATTTTTTCCAATATATTTTAAAGATGAAGTGGTTATCTCATGTTTGTGCAATATATTGGTTTACTAACCTGGAACACGAAATTATGCAGAAGCCTCTATCGATGGTCAGTTACAAATACCCACTGTAACCCAATTGATCATATGTCTATGTCAACCAAGTTACCTGAATTCATTAAGATTAAGTTCCAATTGTGGCTACCCCCGCCCGACAGGTATATGTTTATTCTGTAAGGAAATCTATTAAATGGTTATCTATCTTCAAGGAAGATCGTGAGATATTTCTTAGTGTCCGAGACATGTCACGGGATCTCTAAGCCTGATTTATGTGTGAAAATTATCAAAGAAAGTTACGGAAAAACTTACATTGGTTGGTGGAAGTTCAAAACTTTTATGGATGTTGAAGATGCTCCAAGCCTTTGTAGAGTATTTCCGACACTTGGGTGAGTTTTCCTATCACCTTAAGTTGACTCCTTATGTGCTAGCAAGAACAAAATTTGAAAGAAAATTTCTCCTCTTCCAAAGAGAAGCAATCGACATTTTGGGTGTTGGGAGAGAGAGAATGAATACTCATAGTATCAAAAACAAATGTGTGTCTTATTTGGTTTCAAAAAGCAAGTTGGTTAAAAGTAAGTGGTTTTGTGAAAACCTTTTACTTTGGCCAACAACCACCATCACTTTTAACAAGTGATGTGAGTGGTGGGTCCCACCCTATTTAAATTCCAAATTTAGTTAGCACATACAACACGACTTTGGGCCCGGTTACGTTTAATCCAATCAAACGAATTTTCGTCGATAAATAATTAAATCTAATTTAAATAAATAATAATGCCTTGTAAAATTATTACGGAATTCGCTTACGAATTAATTCCAAATTAATTCGTTCGCTTGAATTAAAATCCAATTTTAATTCCGTGTTGAAATCTGATTTCAATTAATACATCTAATATATTATTTTAGCCCAAATAAATAAATTAAATAGAAAAATCCAATTTAACTATTAAATTTATTTTACCAATTAATTCCAAATTAATCACGTTCTCTCTTCTTCACGAATTAATCCCAGATTAATTCATGACGCAATTAATCCTATATTAATTATTTCTCTGATAATTAATCCCAAATTAATTCTTGCCGTAATTAATCCCAGATTAATTTTCTCTCTCATAATTAATCCCAGATTAATTCTGTTCGAGTCAAATGTCATCGGTGAATCTTTGGGAAGCAACCACTGAGATTCCTGGATATATTGGTAGTAAATCCGGTTGTCGGACTATCCGAATACGTGCGTACCTCGTACCACGTTCTTACCGATTTCCAAGACATGGTTGGCTTCTAGCAAAGCACCATGCCTACCAAATTCTCCAGAAATATTCAAAGAGGAATATATAATCTTTATCAGACGTAGTATACTAAGTATTGCGTATTACGATCCAGTATCAGATGTCACATGCTAGGCCTGAGGCTGGAATTGTGCCTGCCCCGTACGAAGCATAATTCGGATCACTAGCAACTAGTATCTGTAATCGGATAATCATGACCCAGTCATACTATCCCGATAGCTATAGCATTTAAGAGTACTAGTTCTGTATCCATGCGTGATTATCATCTCCATATGACTGAAGTGATACTTCCATCTTGACATCACACCCAATACACTACGATTCTCAGTATACCCAGAAGAGGTGTACACAGAACCTGTTAAAGCTCCGGACGACCAAAACCAAAGTATACTGATTGTCGCAAGTATTAGCGATGCAAGTCTCAGGTTAAGAACACATACACCTACCCTGATTCGGATTCCCACAGACACATAGTCATAATAGCAATGAGACTCCGAGGGGTCTATCCAGAGCGAAGCTGTTCCCAGTCCAACGGCTAACGGAACCTCCTATCACACTTGCATAAGTATCCAATACTTAAATATATGAGAAGTATGTCGTTAAGCTTCCATAACGCGCACAAGTGTAATACTAGCCTATTCCGCATTATCGATGTCCAGTCTCGATAATACTACGACTAGGGATATTTAATGATTAAACATTTCGTGGATTAATATTGTCTCATATCTTATTAATCCGGTACTAATCATATGGACTTTTATCATTTATGTATCCAAGTAATCCAATTACACAAATGATAAAAGAGCAATTTCCTTTGTCATATAGTTAATTTGTACAAAGAACACCATGTCTTTTACAAATAGTGATGCTATGGGTCATAATTGTCCAACAATCTCCCACTTGGCCTATAGCCAATCACTAAAGTGTCTAACAACTAAACTATGTACGGGTCGCTCATACTTATACTGAGATATCGCTTTCCTCAGCGGATATCCAAGGTTATCATCTGAAACGATCTTGTCGATCTTGACATCGCCACAATGTGTGATCACATGAATCAGATGAAATCGTCGAAGTACATACTTGGATCATTGATGAGACCATAATTAATTAGCCTGTGCTGTAGCCCAGCTCAACTGCTAACAGAACTACTCCTAATCCAATTAGGAATTTTGTAGATCCAAAATGCTTCTTTCGCTGCCTCAGCTGCAGCAATATAATCCGCTTTTGTTGAATCGACAACAATATCTTGCTAAGAAGATTTCCAACTCACTGTTCCGTTATTCAAATAAAATATATACCCTTATTGCGACTTACAGTCGTCTTTATCGATTAGGAAACTTGCGTCGGTGAACCTAGTCACTTCAAGTTCTCCTTCTCCATAGATTAAGAATTCATCCTTAGTTCGTCTAAGATACTTAAGGATGTTCTTTACATCAATCCAGTGACCATCACCTGGATCGGCCTGATTGTGACTTTAGATGCTCAAAGCATATAAGACACCAGGTCGCGTACATGTCTAACAATATACGAGATCTCGGAGAACGCCAACAACTTTTAGATCTATCCTAGTAGATCCTTATTCCTAGAAAAAAGGTCTCCTAAGTATTCCATGGAGAATTTTAATGAAAGCCAAGCTTTCACCGATTTTAATATGGGAATGTCATTGCTAAGAAACAATACATCATCAACATATATGACAATCATTGTCAGTGCGCTCCCACTAACCTTCTTATATACACAAGAATCATCATCGTTTTGAATGAAACCATATACCATTATGATCTCATCAAAACATTGGTTCCAAGAACACAATGCTTGCTTCAATCCATAAATGGATCGATTTAACTTGCAAACCTAGTTTACATGTTTTGGCACAACAAAATCGTCAGGATGTTATATAAAATAACCTTTAAAATGTTTCCGTTAAGGAAAGCGGTTTTGACATCCAGCTGCCATATTTCATAATCGAAATATGCAACATTAGTAAGCATTATCCGAATGGATTTAATCATGGCAATAGTTGAAACAATTTCATCGTAATCGACACCATGTTGATGACGATACCCTTTCAATACAAGCCTAGCTTTGTATGTTTATATGTTGCCATCCATATCTATCTTCACTATGAAGACTCATTTGCTACCAATAGGCACAATGCCTTCTGGTACATCAACCAGTGTCCAAACTTGGTTGTATACATGGAATCCATTTCGGACTTCATGGCACCTTGCCATAAGGTGGAGTCGATACCTTGTATCGCTTCCATATACATAGCCGGTTTATTATCCTCAATAAGATTAATGTCTACATTAGGTGAGATCAGAAACTCATACCTCTCAGGTTGTTTTCTGATTCTCTCCGATCTACGTATTTCTTGTGTATTAGAAGATTGTGGAACAGTCTCATCCCTGATGAACTGTTCATGTTCCATGAGGGGATTAGTGCCAGGAACAGTATCACTCTGATTTTCATCGAGTTTTACTTTCCTCCCATTTACCACTGCATTTAGGAATTCCTATAAGGAAAATCACATGGAGAGCAACAAATATTTTTGTTCTCTAGTGGGTTGTGGAAATTGGTTTCCCAAGGATAACCAATTACAAATAGACACTTATCCGATTTGGGTTCTAGTTTGGCACCATCCAAATGTTTAATATATGCCCAGCATCCCAAATCCTCAGGAATGAGAAACCCGATTTCTTTCCTGTCCATATTTCATATGGAGTCTGTCCAACAGACTTTGACGAAACCTTATTCAAAATAAGTATTGCACTGTTCAATGCGTATCCCGTGAAGAAAATTGGTTGCTCAGTGCGACTCATCATTAATCTTACCATGTCCAACAAAGTTCGGTTTCTCTGTACGAACACACCACTCAATTGAGGTGTTCCGGGAGGAGTCCATTGTGAAAGAATACCATACTCTTTCAAGTAATCAAGAAACTTATTGTTCAAGTATTTTCCACCATGGTCCAACCGTGATGTTTTAATACTTTTGCGAGTCTGTTTTTCTACTTCGTGTCGAAACTCTTTGGATTTCTCAAAAGTTTCCGACTTGTGTTTCATTACAAACACATAACCATAACCTGATGCAACATCCGTAAAGGTTACGAAGTATTCATATCCACCTCTAGCCTAGCTAGATATAGGCCCACTACGTCACCATGAACGGGGGCTAATAGCTCGGTGGCACGTACACATTTACTGCTAAAAGGCGTTTTAAGCACTATGCCTAATAAACAAGATTCGCAGACATCATATGAATTAGGATCAAATCCTTCCAAGTATCCATTCTTCCAAAGAGTGGATATACGATTCTTGTTAAAGTGTCCCAGACAACAATGCCACAAATAAGTCTCATCTGATTTACTCAGTTTGAGCCTTTTGTTTGTCATGTTATATGTTTGAGATTCATTTATATTCGAAATATAAATACTGTTATTCACATCTAATATGTATATCCCAATATCATCTTTATAAACAAAACACCCAGTGTTCTGGAACATAAAGGTATACCCGCAACAGGTTAAACTAGATATAAAGATAATGTTTCTAGTCAAACTAGGTACATTTGACCGGAGTAATCACACGCGTATAACGCAAGCGCACATATCATTCAAGTAGAATAAAAATTATCGATCCCACGAGGACTTAATACCTAATCTATTAATTTTATGAGGTCAAATAATAACTAGTATCTAACAATTTGATTGATTGATTTGAAATGGTGATGATTCTAAATTTTAAAAACAAGTAAATAAAATTGGACGAAAGTAGGTTTAAGAAAATTCAATATTAAGAAACTATCTAGATTTGAGAATCTTTCTAATATCTTTTAAGAGATGAAGTGGTTATTTCATGTTTGTGTAATAAATCGGTTTACTAACCTGAAACACGAAATTATGCGAAAGCCTCTGTCGATGGTCAGAGGCAAATACCCAGTATAACCCAATTGAACCATATGTCTATGTCAACCAAATTACCTGGATTCATTAAGATTAAGTTCCAATAAAGGTTACCCTCGCCCGACAAGTATATGTCTATCCTGTAAGGAAATCTATTAAAGGGTTATCTATCCTAAAGGAAGATCGTGAGCTATTAAGTCTAAGGCTGAAACCTAAAATTCCTTTGTCAAGTTTATTTTAGATTTACTAGATCAATCTTATTAGTGGCCAGTTAACAAGATGCATTAAGCTTAAGACTTAATAAGTAAACCTTTAATTACCCAAACTACAAAATAACCCCTTATAAACCGGTGATAGTAGTATTCATCACAACCCTAGATAACTAACTTAGTTACGACACATAACTAGAGTTAGTAA
Organism: Zanthoxylum bungeanum; assembly: GCA_019454045.1. Lineage (NCBI taxonomy): Eukaryota > Viridiplantae > Streptophyta > Magnoliopsida > Sapindales > Rutaceae > Zanthoxylum > Zanthoxylum bungeanum. Next base: position 119,175 of record SKCR01028681.1, on the reverse strand, counting down.
AAACTTAAAAGTAAAAGACATAAAATAAAAGGCTAAAAAGTAAATGTTGTAAAGTAAATATTCAAAAGTAAAATTACAAAAATAAAATGCTAGGGTTAAAGGATCTACTTTTACTACAACTATTTTAGATATCTCTCTTAATATAATATATTAACTTGTGATAACATTACCAACAAGCCATATAGGCGGTAACCTGATTAAGTCAAATTAAGTCCAACCAGCCATTAAGGCAGTAACAATATTTTTCCATAAACTATTCATATAGGCGGTAAATTACCAACCGACCAACCAGACGGTATCCTTGCTTAGTAAAATTAATACAAATTTAATATAAATTACCAATCGTCCAATATAGCGGTATCCTCATTAAGTCAAATTTTAAATAGTGAATATATTATAATTAGAGAGATTAATCTAAATAGCAGTAATAAAAGTTTTACATTTCACGCTAGCAGTGGGAAGTTACCTCATCATAGCTGAATAATAAAAACTGAAAAAGTAAAGAAAATAAATTATTATTACAGAACGTAATTAAAATTAATTACAAAACTGAAATTAAAATAAACTAGATATAAAACTCCCTATTTACATCAGAGGATTCAGAGAGGAACGTACATTTGAAACTGAAAATTGAGCTGAATTTATAGGCCTCGGTAAGGTGTGCGCGTCGCGACGCGCCACATGTCGTACTCTGGTTGGCTAGTTCAGATTCTTATCCGCCACGTGGCAATATGGATAATTGACACAATAATTAAGCTGATGTGGCAGTGACGTGGCGGTGACGTGGTGATGATTTGGCGACACGTGGCGATGGTGATTGTTGGCACCATAGGATTGCGATAAGTGGCGCATTGTGATTGGCTGATAATGATGTGGCGGTGACGTGGTGAGTTGACTCGGTTAGCTACTGATGTGGATGATGACGTGTTAGACACGTGGGATTCCATATGGCGACATATGGCGATGGTGATTATCGGCACCATAGGATGATGACACGTGGCACAACGCACGTTAGTAGATCGGCTGTGATGTTGACACGTGGCAGACGCACGTTAGCAAGTCAAACTTTTCAGATTCTGACACGTGTCCCCCGGTGCACGTTAGCAGCTCATGGTACATGTTTGGTGTCGCGACGCCAATGGCTTGCGCGTCGCGATGCGCAAAATTACCAAATTGCCCTTTTGTCCGTTTTTCACTGTTTTGGCCCCAAATCACCTCCAAAGAGTCCTGAAACTTTATTTATCTACAAAATACCACAAAACATATCAAAATATTCACAAAAATCCAGAATCTATACAAAATATTAGGTCAAATGAGTGAGAAATAGTGATAAATTTACCACTCATCACACCCCCAAACCTAACATTTTGATAGTCCTCGAGCAAAACACAGAATAAAATAATATAAACATCTTTAAAATAAAATTTAACTAAGCCACTTTCGTAGGGATCACGATTGCATTTAGCGTATGCAACAAGCCTTTAAACCCCTTGGTGTCCCTAGTGGACGAGTTGTAGTCTCGGGAGGGTTTACAACAATGATACCCACAAATATTTTACAAAAGTAAAAAGGTAGTGAAACTAATGCACACAAAAGCAAAAAAACAGGAGAAAATAAAATAAAGAAGTTAGTGACTAATCAGGTGAAACTTTTACTCAAATTTGTTAGTTGTTTTGTTTCTTTCTAAATTACTGAATAAGTAAATTCTCCGATTATATTTGCCTATCTCCATATACACAGCCAACAAAATATTAATCAAATCATTTTGCCCACAATAGTTACAAGTGTAGTTGAGAAGAGAGTAATATTTTTTTCCTAAAATTTTATCAGAATTCACACCTTTTTGTAGCAATTGAATAATTTTTTCTGATTTTTTTAATTTTTTCTTTGATTTTTGATTTTTTTTTATTTATATACAATATCTTCCATCTATGTAACGAGCTTTAGGCCAGTGACTCCCAAACTAGTTGGCTTTAGGACACCATGTGTTAAGACACCCCTACGGACTTAATTACTCAGACTTCAGATATATATATTTTTTGTAACATCCTCGATCCATGTAGCGAGCTTTGGGCCAGTGACTCCCAAACCAGTTTGCTTTAGGGCACTAGGTGTTAAAACACCCTTACAGACTTAATAACTAGGATCTCAGATGTGTGTGTGTGTGTGTGTTTTTTTACTCCATCACTTTTTGAGATGCTTCATCCAATTAAACTAGAGCACTGAATATTACAAAATTTTCAATTACAACTCATGTCCGTATGTTACCATGTATGTTGATAATACCTGCTTACTGAGCATATGAAATCCATTTTAGTCAATTTTATGGAGAATTCACAAATTAAATAATTCAAAAGGAAATAAACAAAAATTAACTTGTTTCGAAAATTGGTTGAAATACGAATCGGGAGTGGGAACTCCTTACACAACTATCTCTCACCAATTTCACATTTTTAGTCAAAATAAAAACAAAAACGCAAAATATTTTTGTAATTTTTGAAAATTTTTCAATTTGTTTTGGACTAAAAATAAAAACAACACACAACAAATTCCTTCCCCCAAACCTAAATGAGACATTGTCCCCAATGTCTTAAACATTAGAAGAAGAGTTTAGAAGATAATACCTGGTTAACTGAAATTCTACACGAAAAGTTAAAGGTTAAGTTCCAAATTAATCCGACGCCTCTTACCACGATCGTCCTCGGACTAATTTATCTTTGAAATGATAGTGTCAATTTGTGGTTCATAGGCTATGATTTGGTCAATTAGATCAGGAGCAGTTCTGGCAGTAAAGAGGAGTTCTTTCATAGGTTTTGTCACGAACCCATTTCTCCGGGCATCATCAAGAAATACACAAAAAAAATCATAAAATCCTTCAACGTTGTATAGTCCAAGTGGTTTCTGGTGTATGTTCAAGTTTGCCCAAGATAGCACTGTAAAAATTTCCTCCAATGTACCCAAGCCACCTGGCAAAGCAATAAAAGCATCAGCACAGTTAATAATTTCTACTAGTCGTTCAAACATACCTGGCACAATTAGCTCTTCTCCGTTTGATGGTCCAATAAGATTTGCCTCCGCCAAGGGTTTTGGGATGATTCCCAAGGCTTGACTGCCTCTTTCCTGTACAGCCTTTGAAATGATCCCCATTAGTCCAAGATTGCCTCCGCCATATACTAAATGCATATTCCTTGCAGCTAAGACTCAACCCAATTCCTGTGCTGCTGCTATGTATTGTGGCTTAACACCAACACTAGTACCGCAAAACACACAGATGTTTTCAACTCGTCTTCTTGAAGTGGCTTCTATGTTTTACTCTGGATGTCTTCAAAAGTGCAATGATGAGTTGAATTTATAACACCTGAAAAGGGTGAGTAAAATAATAGCACTAGTATCTGCCAAATAACAATTATTAGTTAACAGTAAAATAAATCATGATAGTCAAAAAGGCCTGGATCCTATCGGAGAAAATTAAAGAAAACAACAAAACAAATTACAATTATTAGGAAAATACAAAGAGATATAATATGTACAAGAATTTACAGCTTGATTGACGTCTATGCGTCAGAGACAAGCTTCCCATCCAATTTTCTTATAAATTGGCAAACAAGGTCTTTTTGAGTCAGATTCCCGAGATTTAACTGTTGTCTTTCTTTTTGGAATTGTGTATGTAATTTGCGGATGGCTATATGAACATATCCACTGGGATGTGTCTCAAGAGTCAAAGATATATCATCTAAAGACTCCTTACTCAAGCCATCCCTAATGAATTTAATTTTATCTTCGCGATTATCAGATACCATTCATAAAGAAGGACAATGAGTATTACAATTCCAATGTGCACATTTGTAACAAACACCCATTTTCTTAGTTATACGTTTCTTTATATAGGTGCTTCTTCCAAAACCAGATAGATGTGAAATAAAAGATTCAGAAGACTCACCTACCAATCGGACCCGTGCTTCAATAATCCAATGAATGTCAGTTGGAATACCTTTGATCATCAGTAGCCTCATCCGTTCCAAGCGAGCTTTGTAGACTTTCATCAGAGATTTTCTAGGGAGGAAGGAAATTGCTTGTGAAGATTTGTGAGAGCATATTCCATTGTGAAATGACTTTACCTGTAAAAATTAAACACACAAAAATAAAACACACCAGATAACAATATATACACAAATTGCATGGGTTGCCTCCCTGCGAGCGCTAAGTTTAACGTCATCAGCTAGACGTGACTTCTCGAACGTTAGGCTGGATCTGAAAGTGTGACACTTTCTTTTTGTCGCTCAAATGATTCTCCCCAGTAGTGCTTGACACGCTGACTGTTAACCTTGAATGTTTCGTTGGTGTTGGGATCCAGTAAGTCAACAGCTCCATATGGAAAAACCTGAGTGATCACAAATGGACCTGACCACCTTGATTTCAGCTTTCCAGGAAAAAGTTTCAACCTTGAGTTGTACAACAATACCTGCTGCCTTGGTTCCAATTGTCTGCGCACTATTTTTTAGTCATGCCATTTCTTGGTCTTTTCTTTGTACAATCTGGCATTCTCATAAGCTTGTAGACGAAACTCCTCCAATTCGTTGAGTTGGTGAAGTCAGTTCTCTCATGCAGCTTGTGAATCAAGATTCAACTTCTTCACTGCCCAGTACGCCTTGTGTTCAAGTTCAACTGGCAGATGACATGCTTTCCCAAACACCAATCGATATGGGGACATACCAATGGGTATCTTATAAGCTTTCCGATAATCCCATTATACATCATCCAGTTTTGTAGACCAGTCCCTCATTGTTGATCCAATGGTTCTCTCCAAGATTCTTTTGATTTCTCTGTTTGAAACTTCAACCTGTCCATTTGATTGTGGATGATAAGCAGTGGAAACCTTGTGAGTAACTTCGTATTTGGATAAGAGTGCATCAAAGTATCTGTTGCAGAAATGTGAGCCACCATCACTGATAATTGCTCGAGGTGTTCCGAACCGAGTGAAAATGTTCTTTTTCAGGAATTTGATCACCACTTTTGAATCATTGGATGGCAATGCAATTGCTTCAACCCATTTGGAGACATAGTCTACAACAACCAGGATGTACAAGTTTCCGAATGATGGAACAAAGGGTCACATAAAATCAATACCTCACACATCAAATATCTATACTTCCATAATGTTTTGCAAAGGTCCTTCATTTCTCCTGGAAATATTCACCGTTCTCTGTCACCTATCACATTGAAGAGCAAAAAGATAAGCATCTTTAAAAAGAGTGGGCCAGAATAAACCTGATTGTAGGACTTTGGCTGCAGTTTTATTCCCTCTAAAGTGTCCGCCATATGGTGATGAATGATAATGTTGCAAAACACTGTTGACCTCCTCTTGTGGAACACAACGCCTCAGTAATTGATCAGCACAACGTTTGAAAAGGTATGACTCATCCCAAACATAGTGTTTGTCTTCTTTGAAGAACTTCTTCCTTTGCTGAGTTGTCCATTCCAACGGCCATTTTCCTGATACAATGAAGTTGACATAGTCAGCATACCAAGGGACATCCTGCTGTTTCATGGAAAACAGTTGTTCATCTGGAAAAGTTTCTTTGATTGACAATTCTTTACTAGCTGTTTCTCCATTCTCGAGCCTCGATAGATGATCTGCCTCTTCGTTTTCTATCCCTTTCCTATCTCGAATTTCCACGTCAAATTCTTGCAGAAGAAGTATCCAACAGATCAATCTAGGTTTGGCATCTTTCTTTGCGATCAGATATTTGATTACTGAATGATCTGTGTAGACCACCACTTTGAGACCCAGCAGATAGAAGCATAATTTTTCAAAAGCGTACACAACTGCGAGCAACTCTTTTTCGGTGGTTGTGTAGTTGAGTTTAGCTTCATTCAAAGTTCTGCTGGAGTAGTAAATGGTATGGAAAATATTTGCTTTGTGTTGTCCCAAAAATGCACCTACAGTAAAATCACTAGCATCGCACATCACCTCAAATGGAAGGGTCCAGTCTGGTGCTACAATGATGGGGGCAGAGACCAGTTTCTGTTTTAAGGTCTCAAAAGCTTCATGGCATTCTTTGGTGAAGTTAAAAGACATATCCTTCTTCAGAAGATTGCATAGAGGTTTAGCAATCTTGGAAAAGTCTTTGATAAATCTCCTGTAAGAGCCAGAATGTCCAATAAAGCTCCGAATCCCTTTGAATGATGTTGGTGGAGGTAGTTTTTCAATTGTCTTTATCTTTGATTTGTCTACCTCGATTCCTTTTTGTGAGATCCGGTGTCGAAGAACAATGCCTTTATGTACCATGAAGTGGCATTTCTCCCAGTTGAGTACCAGGTTTGTATCTTCGCATCTTTGTAACACATGTTCCAAATTTTGCAAGCAGTGATCAAAAGAGTATCCAAACACAGAAAAATCATCCATGAATACCTCCATACTCTGCTCCAGCATGTCTGAAGAGATGGCCATCATTCAAAGCTGAAAAGTGGCAGGGGCATTATATAATCCAAATGTCATCATGCGGAAAGAAAAAGTATCATACAGACATGTAAAATTGGTTTTCTCCTGATCTTCTAGGGTGATAGCAGTCTGATTGTAGCCTGAATATCCGTCCAGAAAGCAATAGAACTCATGTCCCGCCAGTCTGTCCAACATTTGATCAATGAATGGCAGCAGAAAATGGTCATTTCTCGTGGCTTTGTTCAGCTTCCGGTAGTCCATGTATACTCTCCATCCAGTCACTGTTCTTGTTGGAATCATCTTGTTCTTTTCATTGGTGACAACAATAATTCCTCATTTCTTCGGTACACACTGCATATGACTCACCTAAGTGCTGTCTGAGATGGGGTATATGATGCCAGCATCCAACCATTTGATGATTTCTTTCTTCACGACTTCCTTCATGATTGGATTGAGTCTCCATTGATGCTCCACTGTGGGTTTGTACTCATCGTTCATCAGAATCTTTTGCATGCAAAATGATGGACTAATGCCTCGAATGTCTGCTATAGTCTAGCCAATGGCTATCTTGTGTTCTCGTAACACTCTCAGTAACTTTTCTTCATGCTCCAATGTTAGTGAAGAAGAAATAATAACAGGTAATTCAGAAGAGTTTCCAAGAAATGCATACCTGAGATGGCTCGGAAGTAACTTCAGCTCCAGCTGTGGTGGTTCTTCAATCGAAGGCTTGATTCGATCTTTCTTTGGCAGTTCCAGGCTTTCCACCTGTGGTGTCGATTTGAATCGGGATGGTTTGTCAAGGTAGTTGATACATTCCAGGATTTCAGCATCTAGTTCGTTGTTAGTCATGTTGGTGATACAAGCTTCAAGTTTGTCCGTGAGAGTTGTATCAGTATCCTGAACGATATTATCAACAACATCAACTCTGAAACATTCCTCTTCATTTTCATCGCTCGGGAATTTCATGGCTTTGAAAACATTAAAGGTAACTTCTTGGTCCTGCACTTTCATGGTTAGTTCTCCTTTTTGTACATCAATAACAGTTCGTCCTATTGCCAAGAATAGTCTTCCAAGGATGATAGGTACATCTTTGTCTTCTTGCATGTCAAGGATAATGAAATCTGCTGGGAGAATGAGTTTGTCGACTTTGACTAGCACATCTTCAATGACTCCTCTCGGAAACGCGAGCGTTCGATCAGCAAGTTGTAAAGAGACTGAGGTAGGCATTGCTTCACCAATTTGCAGTTTCCTATAAATAGAAAAAGGCATCAAATTAACACTTGTACCTAAGTCACATAAAGCCTTACCGATGTAATGTTCTCCAATGGTGCATGGGACAGTGAAACTGCCAGGATCTTTCAACTTTGGGGAAAGTTTCCTCTGAATGATGGCACTGCATTTTTCCGTCAATGCTACTGTCTCGTAGTCTCCCAATCTCCGTTTTCGTGAAAGAATATCTTTCATGAATTTAACATAGGTGGGCATTTCTTCCAATTCTTCTGCAAATAGGATGTTGATATGCAGCTTTTTGAACACCTCAAGGAATCAAGCAAACTACTTGTCCAGTTTGTTTTTTAGAAGACGCTGAGGAAAAGGTGGAGGTGGAATGATCTGATCTTTTTCTTTTTCCTCTGCTTCTTTTTCCTCCATCTGTGGAACTGCATCTTTTGGAAGTTCTTCAATTGTAACCTTGATTCCAACATCTTTGTTGATTTCAGTACCGCTTTTCAATGTGATGGCTTGACATTGCTCATTCCCTCGGTTCCTTGGATTTGGTTATATGTTGCTGGGAAGATTACCTAGCGGTCTGCAACTCTGAGCATTGGCCAGTTGTCCGATTTGATTCTCCAGTGCTTTGATGGAAGCAGATTGGCTCTGAAACATAGCATCGTACTTTTTTAACTGAGCAATCACTTCTGCTATTCCTGGTTCATTTGTCTGCTCCTGGCCTATGTTCTGTTGCTGGAATCCAGGAGGAGGATAGTTCTTTTGCCCTGAATTATTGCTCCATGAGAAATTCGGATGATTCCTCCACCCTGGGTTATAGGTGTTGGAATATGAATTGTTCCCCTGTCTGTTGAAATTGTTGACATAATTCGTCGTCTCTTCAAGTTGATTTGGTTCTGGTGTTACTCCATATGGTGAACTTGTGGATCAAGTGCTGAGAGTCTCCATGAATTTGCATATCTGATCCAGCTTGGTGTTGACTGCTGTAGTGGCTCTAACTTCATAAATTCCTGTAATTATTTGGATCATACTCCTTTCTGTTGGCCACAAGGAATTGTTATTGGCCATTTCTTTGATTAGGTCCCAGGCTTGATCTTCTCCTTTTGCCATTGAAGCTCCTCCAGCATCAGCAATGATTGTGGTTCTCATCAGTTCTGAAAGTCCATTACAGAAAGTTTGGACTTGAAGCCATTTTGGAATCTCATGGTGAGGACATTTCCGAAGCAAATCTTTGTACCTTTCCCAAGCTTTGTAGACAGTTTCTGAGTCTCGTTTACAAAGGATGTGATGTCATTCCTCAGCTTTCCAGTTCTGGCTGGTGGAAAGTACTTTGCAAGAAATTTGGTGGCTAAAGTGTTTCAAGTTGTGATGGAACCTACTAGTAGTGAATGTAGCCAAGCTTTAGCTCTGTCTTTCAAGGAGTATGGAAAAACCCGCAGTCTTATTGCTTCTTCAACTTCTCGATTGTAATTGAAAGTGCCGTAAACTTCCAGAAAGTTTCTGATATGGGTATTAGGATCTTCAGTTGCTTTTCCCCCAAACTTCACTGACTGCTGAATCATCAAAATGCATGTTTTGATGTCACACGCATTTGCTGGTAAAAAGGGAAGTACAATACAGGAAATGAAGTTGACCACCGGAATGGTTCTGTCTCGAATGGGTATTGGTGGTGCAACTTCTAGAGGTTCAGGTTCCATGTTGACTAAAGCTTCTTGGCCTTCACGCCTTTCCCTTCTCAACTTTCTTATTGTTCTTTCAATTTCCAAGTCTAACGGTCAGAGTTCAAAGCTTCTAGTTCGTCTCATGTAGTTTCTGAGAACCTGAAACACAAGAAAACAAAAACAATAAGTAAAAAGAAATTAGATACAAGTAAAGGTATATAACCTAAAAACTAATAGTGAAAGATGGTGGACAATTATGACCCATAGCATCACTATTTGTACAGATCATGGTGTTGTTGTACAAACTAACTATGTGACAAAGGAAATTGCCCTTTTATCATTTGTAATTAGATTACCAAGATATATAAATGATAAAAGGTCCATATGATTAGTTCCGGATTGAGATGATATGAGACAGTATCAATCCACGAAGGTTTATCATTAAATATCCCTAGTCAGAGTATTATCGAGATTGGACATCGATAATGCGTAAAAGACTAGTATTACACTTGTGCGCGTTATGGGAGCATAACAACATAGTTCTCATATATTTGGGTATAGGATACTCATGCAAGTGTAATAGGAGGTTGTGTTTACCGATGGTACGGGAACAGCTTCGCTCTGGATAGACCCCTTGGAATTCCATTGGTAGTATGACTATGTGTCTATGGAAGTCCGAATCAGGGTAGGTGTATTTGGTCTTAACCTGAGACTTGCACCGCTAATACTTGCGACAATCAATATACTTTGGTTTTGGTCATCCAGGGCTTTAACAGGTTATGTGTATGCCTCTTCTGGGTATATTAAGAATCGTAGTGTATTGGGTCTGAGGTCAAGATGGAAGTATCACTCCAGTCATAGTGGAGATGATGATCACGTAGGATACGAAACTGGTGCTTTTTTGTACTGCAGTCATCGGGATAATATGACTAGGTCATGATTATCCGATTATAGAGACTAGTTACCAGAGATCCGATATGTGATTCGTACGGGGCAGACACAATTCCAGCCCTAGGCCTTGCACGTGACATCCGATGCTGGATCGTAATACGCAATACTAAGTATACTTCGCTTGATATAGATCACATATTCCTTTAAGAATATTTCTGCAGAATTGGGTAGGCACTGTGCTTTGCTAGAAGCCAACCATGTCTTTTAAATCGGTAAAAAACGTAGTACTAGGTACGTACGTGTTCAGATAGTCCGACGACCGGATTTACTGCCAACATATCCGGGGATCTCATGGGTCGCTTCCCGAAGTTTCACCGATGACGTATGACTCACACTTTATTAATCTGGGATTAATTATAAGAGAGAAAATTAATCTAGGATTAATTACGGAGATATTTTATCTGGGATAAAATATCATTTAAAATAGAGAATGATAATTTGGAATTAATCGATAAAATAATATATTCGATATATTATACGAAATTGGATTTCGACGCGGAATTAAAATTAGATTTTAATTCAGGCGAACGAGTTAATTTAGAATTAATTAGCAAGCGACGTGAAAAGTAATTTTGCTAGGCAAAATTATTTAATTAAATTTGATTTAATAACGTCGCAACGGAAAATTCGTTAATTCAGAATTAGCGAACCCGAGCCCGGGAGTGTTTGCGGGCCCACTCGCATTTCGAATTCAAGTACGGCCCATAAGTCACATCAAGCATCAAATCACTAGTCAATCAAGTGATGGATGTCTTGTCACTTTGAGTGATTGACAACTTGTCACTTTTGAGTGATTGATGGTGGTGGTTGGATGGCTTAAATGCCATATACCATTTTTGAATTTGGTATATCTTTTATTGATTTTGGAAATCAAAAACCAACTAACACATTTCTTCTTCCTCTCTCCACTCTCTCGGCCTTGGGCCATTTTCTTCTCCAAAAATCTGCAATTGCCGAGAACAAGGAGAAGCAAAGGGAAAGATTTGTTGCAAATTTTTCCGAGGTGCTAGCACACATTATGAGTCTTCCGAAGGTGATAGGGAAACCCACCCGTGGGCATGGAATGCACACCAAGCTTAGAGCTTGAAGGACGGAAAAATTGGAGCACAAAATGGAGCAAAGCCGTGAGCCTCTTGGAGTTAAAGCTTGAAGATTTTTGTGTTCAACGCATCGCAAAATCGATCATTGTAAGTATGATTTTGCCATACCTCTTTGAGTATTCACACATGATTTCTATGCTTAAATTGATCTTGGGACTAATCTAGAAACCCAAAAATGGTATCTTGAGCCATTTTGAGCATGAAATATACTTAGCGTAAAATTTGGGTAAATTGGATTTGAGCATGTTTTGACTAAATTACTTGTTTGAGCATGCTTGTATATGGATGACTTGGAGTTGTTTGTGATCAATTTTGTGAAAAATGGATTAGATCAATTTTTCCCCAAAATGCTAGGCTTGGCCGAAACATAAGACTACCCTAATGTCATGGTGATTTTGTGTTTTTGATCATTGGATGAGTTGAAATCATTTAGGTAATGTTGATTTTGGATTTAATTGGATTAAAACCGAATCGGACAAAGAAGTCCCTAAATTGCCGTGAGGTTGTAGCATGGAAAATGATTGATTTTTTAATTCAATTGTGTTGGACATAAGTTGATTATGATAAGAATAATTAATTGAGTAAATTAGTGTTTTGGAAATGTTAATTTGGTTAATTAATTATGGCTATACACTTTGGTTAATTAATTATGAATTTGGAAATTTGGAATTAAATTAATTGGGCTTATTTTGAATGGGCTTGTAAAAGTTGTAATTGGGCTTAATGGGCTTGGTTGGGCCAAGTTTGGTTTAGGCTAATTGGTTGGATCCAATTGGGCCCAAAACCATATCCATAAGTCCAAATATAACTAATGGACCTTTAAAACATTAATTAGGCCTAATGGGCCTAAATTGGTTTCTTGGCAAATAAGGGTGATTCCTTAAATGGGCTTTGGTATTGGGTTTGACCCATATTGACCAAAAGTCCATGCCTTAAGAAATTAATTAAAAGCCCATTGGACTTTAATTAATTAACATTGGATGTTAATCGGCTTTGAGACCCGTAACGATTAGATTTAGAATCTAAGTCGTAAAGGCACATTAAAAAGTGTAATTATTTAATTTAGAATTAAATATAGAATTAGTATTAAATACAAATTAAATTGGATTTAATGTTGTAGTTTAATATAATTCATGAATTCGTACTTTGAGTACTTATTCGTAAAACGAGTTTGACTCGCGCAAAATCAAATCGTTGTTTGAACATTGGATTGGATGGTCATTAATTTCAGATTAATTAATTGGATTAGATTGATTGATAACATGCTTGTGTGAATACATGGAAGCGATGTATGAATAATGAATATCGGATGGATATTAGATGGGTGAGTGTAATTTTGGAAATTGTTGTAATAAATTTAGAATTTATTAAATTGGACCTGCGTGTCCAGCCTATTACCTCTTGACTTTTTGTATTTCTCTTCTCACTTATTCCCCTCAATGTAAATGAGGTTTCTTTAGAAGTGTTATGTAATCGGGTAGAAGTAATATTTGTGCTAGCGAGAGAGAGGAAATTGAGAGATTTGTTCTAGGAACAAAATGTGTTAAGTATCCATCCGCATATCATTATTATTTTATTTATACGCGCCTTATTATGTTTTTTAGAATGCATGTTTAAGGGTGTATGATGATGAGACCTAACAAAGATAATTAATTGGTTGCCAATTACGCGAAAAACCCTCAACACATATTAAACGTTTTTCCTTCCATTGAGTGATTCTTACTTAAGATCCAAGATTGGCACTGGTTTGTTGGCCAAAGTCAAGACCTTTGTCTGTCGCGGATGTGTTTGAATCATGAAGGCTTTGTTCCATATCGGTGTCTTGTCCAAGTTGTGATTTTTTGGCCAAAGTCAAGATCACTTCTTATCCATCGACATCGATTACGAAGCTTTCCAAAGTCAATCGGTTCCGCTTAACTGGATCACTAAGTTTGTTGTGCCAAAGCCAAGGCTTAGTTGATTCCGAGGAAAAAGTTAGGGAAATATTGGATATATTGGCATATATAAGATATATGTTTCGAACTTGGATGTCCACCTACTGGATCTAGGAATTGGATGAGATCCAATTGATCTTAGAGATCTACCTAGTTAATTATCATATAATTTGTTGGCCAAAGTCAAGATTGTGTGTTATTTAACGGGATCCTAGCCCACTAGGAAACAAGATTTCCTGAGTACTCCACAGAGGGTTAGAGGCTCGCCGAAAAATAGTGGGAGGCAAGTATTAAATTTGCAATATTCGTTTAGTTACTTGCCAAACGCGCTCATTTCAAATTTTTCGTCATATAAATTAATATATTAGTTGGACTAATATTTAATCGTTGTTTTAATAAAACAGTTGGACTGTATTCAAACTACTTCAAATAATAGTTGATTATATAATTGGATTATAGTAATCAATATATTTGAATTTAACCTATTAAATTATAGTTGATTATATAGTTAGACTATAATAATCATTATAATCAATAGTACCTAAAATCGTTGATTTGATAGTTAGACTATTGGAATCAAGATAAATGAAAGATTAGCGTTTAAAACATAATCCTGGGTGAAAATATTTTTAAACGGCTTTAATTTTCAAATTGGGAATAAATCTCATCTCAGATAGTCCTGGAAACCGGAAGTTACTTTATTTGATAGAGTGACGTCTCGAGCCTAAGCCCGGAGTTTGAGAGAACGTTGATCATAGTATATTTGGAATATTCATGTGATGATATATTTTGTGCTTAATCTGTTATGCTTGCCGCAAAGACTCCTTAATTTCTTAATCAGAACTAAGGATTAGATCATTATAGTATGATAATGAAATTGAAGGATCTTCATAGATCTATCCTTAGATCTTTGAAGTACAAATTGTAATAGAAAACTCTTGGAGAGTTAATGGCTATACTCAAGGAGACAAAGCCAGGTTTGCAATAGGGCAAGAAACGCAAGACGCATCTTACTTCGACATCCCAGAAGGCCAAGGCTTGGCCAAAGGCTTCTGGGGTATGGAAAAGGGGCAAAGGCAAGTCATTATAATCTTTCTGGGAAGACAAAGGACATATCCCAAATGTCTGCCTAAACTGTGGCAAACGGGGTCACTGAAGCGTGACTGCCGTATGGACAAGGCTGACATGAAGGAAGTAAAGTCGGGCAAGGCTCCGGTTTCAAATATGTTTTTCATAAATATGGTCACTACTAGTATTAAAATTGGATTTTAGATATTGGATGTGGTACATAAATATATGTACTGGTGTGCAGAATCTGCTGATAAGCAGGATACTGACTTCAGTTGAGATTTATCTGCGAATCAGAAACGGGACGAGAGTCGCTGGTTTAACCGTAGATACCTAAGTTTAGGAACTACCCTTCCGGTAAGTACTTAAATTAGGAAACTGTGACAATATAACTGGTTAGACTAGAAACATTATGTCTATATTAGAGTATAATCTGTTGCGGATATACCTTTATATTCTAGAACACTAAAGTGTTTCTTTTATAAAGATGATATTGAGATAAGCACATTAGATGTGAATAACAGTATTTATATTTTGAATATAAATAAATCTCAAACCTATCACATGACAAACAAATAGCTCAAACTGAATTAATCAGTTGAGACTTATTTGTGGCATTGTTGTCTGGGACACAATAAACAAGACTCGTATATCCACACTTTTGAAGAGTGGATACTAGGACGGATTTGATTCTATTCCAATAATTTCTACGAATCTAGTTTATTAGGCAAATTACCTATAACACTTTTTACTTGGTAAAAGTGTAAATGCCACCGATCTGTTAGCCCTCGTTCATAGTGACATAAGTGGGCCCATGTCTAGCTAGGTTAGATGTGGATATGAATGGTTCGTGACCTTTACGGATGTGGCATCGCGTTATGGTTATGTGTTTCTTTTGAAACACGAATCAGAAACTTTTGATTAATTCAAAGAGTTTCGACACGAAATAAACAAACAGATCGGCTAAAGTATTAAAACCGTCACGGTTAGACCGTGGTGGAAAATACTTAAGCAATAAGTTTCTCAAATACTTGAAAGAGTATAGTATTCGTTTCAATGAGGACTCCTCCCGGAACACGTCAATTTGATAGGTGTCCGAACAGAGAAACCAAATATTGTTGGACATGATAAGGTTAATCATTAGTCGCTCTGAGCTACCATTTTCCTTCAAGGGATACGCATAAATAGTGCAAAACATATTTGGAATAAGGTTCCATAGAAATCTGTTAGACAGACTTTATATTAAATATAACAGGAAAGAAACTGGGTTTTCTCATTCCTGAAGATTTGGGTATGCTGGGCATATGTTTGGATGATACCAAACTAAAACCCAAATCGGATAAGTGCCTAATTGTTGGTTATCCTAGGGAAACCAAAGTATAGTACTTATACAACTCACAAGAGAACAATTTAATTGTTGCTCGCCATGCGATTTTCCTAAGAGGAATACCTATATGCAGTGGTAAGTGGGAGGAAAAGTAAAACTCGATGAAAATCGGAGTAATACTATTACAGGCACCGATTCCTTAATGGAACACAAATAGTTCATAAAGGATGAAACTATACCATAATCTTCGAATACACAAGAACCGCGCAAGTCAGAGAGAGTCAGAAAACAACTTGGGAGGTATGGGTTTCTGATCTCACCTCATAAAGATGTCAATCTTATTGAGGAATACGAACGGACTATGTATGAGGAAGTGATACAAGGTATCGACTCCCTATAATGGCAAAGTGCCAAGATATTTGAAATGGATTCCATATATACCAACCAAGTTTGGATACTAATTGTTGTACCGGAAGGCATTGTGCCTATTGGTACTATATAAGTCTTCAAGGAAGACAAACATGGAAGGCAACATACCAACGTACTAAGCTAGGCTTGTAGCGAAAAGGTATCGTTATCAACATTGTGTCGATTACAATGAAACCTTGTACTCATTGCCACGGTTAAATCCATTTGGATAATGCTTGCTGATGCTGCATGTTTCATTCATGAAAAATGGCAGCTGAATGTCAAAATCACTTTCCTTAACGGAAACCTTTTGGAGGATGTTTACAACATCTTGACGGTTTTGTCGAAAAAAACGAGCAAACAAGGTTTGCAAGTTAATTCGATCCATGGATGGATTGAAGCAAGCATTGCATTCGTGGAACAATCGTTTTGATGTAATCATAATGGTATATGATTTAATTCAAAACGAAAATGATTCTTGTGTATATAAGGAGGTTAGTGGGAGCGCACTGACAGTGATGTTCTAAACAATGATGACATATCATTTATTGGAAATGAAATTCCCATAATACAATCGGTGAAAGCTTGGCTTTCATGAAAATTCTCCGTAGAATTCTTGGGAGAAACAATCTTTATTCTAGGAATAAGGATCTGCTAGGATAGATCTAAAAGTTGTTGGCACTCTCCGAGAACTCGTACATTGAAATAAATGTACGCGACCTGGTGTCTCATAAGCTTTGAGCATATTGAGTCACAATCGGGCCAATCCAAGTGATAGTCACTGGATTGATGTTAAGAACATCCTTAAGTATCTTAGATGAACTTAGGATGTTGTCTTATACTATGGAGAAGGAGAACTTGAAGTCACTGGGTTCACCGTTGCAATTTTCCTAACCGATAAAAATGACTATAAGTCGTAACAAAGGTACTATACATTTTGAATAACGGGAACAGTGAGCTGGAAATCTTCCAAGCAAGATACTGTTACCGAATAAACAACAAAAGCGAAATATTGTTGTAGCTGAGGCAACATTAGAAGCCTTTTGGATCGATAATAAACCTAATTAGATTAGGAATAGTTCTGTTAGCAACTGAGCTAGGCTACATCACAGGCTAAAGAATTAATGGTCTCATCAACGATCCATATATATACTTCAAATATTCATCTGATTCGTTCGGATCATACATCGTGGCAATGTGATGATCTAATAAATCGTATCAGATGATAACATTGCAAATCCGCTAACGAAAGCCTTTCCTCAGCAGAAGTTTGAGCGAACTGTACATAGTTCGGGTGTAGGACACTTGAGTGATTGGCTATAGGCCAAGTGGGAGATTGTTGGACAATTATTACCCATATCATCACTATTTGTAAAGATCATGGTGTTGTTGTATAAATTAACTATGTGACAAAGGAAATTACCCTTTATCATTTGTAATTTGATTACCAAGATATATAAATGATAAAAGGTCCATATGATTAGTTCCGGATTGAGATGATATGAGACAGTATCAATCCACGAAGGTTTAATCATTAAATATCCCTAGTCAGAGTATTATCGAGATTGGACATCGATAATGCGTAAAAGACTAGTATTACACTTGTGCGTGTTGTGGGAGCATAACAACATAGTTCTCATATATTTGGGTATAGGATACTCATGCAAGTGTAATAGAAGGTTGTGTTTACCGATGCTACGGGAACAGCTTCGCTCTGGATAGACCCCTCGGAATTCCATTGGTAGTATGACTATGTGTCTATGGAAGTCCGAATCAGGGTAGATGTATTTGGTCTTAACCTGAGACTTGCACCGCTAATACTTGCGACAATCAATATACTTTGGTTTTGGTCGTCCAAGGCTTTAACAGGTTCTGTGTACGCCTCTTCTGGGTATATTGAGAATCGTAGTGTATTGGGTGTAATGTCAAGATGGAAGTATCACTGCAGTCATAGTGGAGATGATGATCACGTAGGATACGGAACTTGTGCTCTTTTGTACTGCAGTCATCGGGATAATATGACTAGGTCATGATTATCCGATTATAGAGACTAGTTGCCATAGATCCGATATGTGGTTCGTACGGGGCAGACACAATTCCAGCCCCAGGCCTTGCACGTGAAATCCGATGATGGAATTAATCGATAAAATAATATATTCGATATATTATACGAAATTGGATTTCGACGCGGAATTAAAATTAGATTTTAATTCGGGCGAACGAGTTAATTTAGAATTAATTTGCAAGCGACGTGAATAGTAATTTATCTATGCATAATTATTTAATTAAATTTGATTTAATAACGTCGCAACGGAAAATTCATTAATTCGGAATTAGCGAACCTGAGCCCGGGAGTGTTTGCGGGCCCACTCGAATTTCGAATTCAAGTGCGGCCCATAAGTCACATCAAGCATCAAATCACTAGTCAATCAAATGATGGATGTCTTGTCACTTTGAGTGATTGACAACTTGTCACTTTTGAGTGATTGATGGTGGTGGTTGGATGGCTTAAATACCATATACCATTTTTGAATTTGGTATATCTTTTATTGATTTTGGAAATCAAAAACCAACTAACACATTTCTTCTTCCTCTCTCCACTCTCTCGGCCTTGGGCCATTTTCTTCTCCAAAAATCTGCAATTGCCGAGAACAAGGGGAAGCAAAGGGAAAGATTTGCGGCAAATCTTTCCGAGGTGCTGGCACACATTAGGAGTCTTCCAAAGGTGATAGGGAAACCCACCCGTGGGCATGGAATGCACACCAAGCTTGGAGCTTGAAGGACCAAAAAATTGGAGCACAAAATGGAGCAAAGACGTGAGCCTATTAGAGTTAAAGCTTGAAGATTTTTGTGTTCAACGCATCGCAAAACCGATCATTGTAAGTATAATATCGAGCAGCTTGGACAAATGGGGATTGTCTTTGAGATAGAGACCTCTATATATTTGATCTTACAGTCTCTCCCCGACACTTGGAGTGGGTTCATCATGAACTACAATATGATGAACCAAGAGCAGACTCTTGGAGAGCTGATGTCCACGCTACGAGAGGTAGAAAATGAACTTCTTAAGGGCAAGAAGCGCGAGGCGCACTTCGCTTCTACATCTCAGTCTTTGAGGGCTTGGCCCAAGGCGACTGGAGGTGTCAAGAAGAAGAAGCATAAGAAGAAAGGCAGGGCCAAATCATCAAAGGGTTCTGGGAAACCCAAAGATAAATCCCAAGATGTTTGTCTGCAGTGCGGCAAGTGGGGTCACTGGAAGCGTGACTGCCGCGAGTAAAAGGCTCACATAAAGGAGATTAAAGCGGGCAAGGCACCGGCTTCAGGTATGTTTGTTATAGAAATAAACATGTCTACTTCTAGTTTTAAAAATTGGATTTTTTATTCTGGTTGTGGTACTCACATATGTACTGATGTACATGATCTGCGGATTAGCAGGAGACTGGCCTCATAAGAGATTGACCTCCGTGTTGGAAATGAGACTCGAGTTGCCGTTTTGGCCGTGGGCACTTATGTTTTGGAACTTCCCTCGGGGCATGTGCTTGAACTTATAAACTGTTATTTTATACCTAGTTTGACTAGGAATATAATGTATGTATCTATGTTAACCGAATGTGGGTATACTTTTGTATTTAGAAACACTGGGTGTTTTATGTATAAAAATGATGTAGAAATGTGCACAGCTGATGCAAATAATGGTATTTATATTTTGAATATAAATCAATCTCAAACATATAATGTAACAAACAAAAGGCTTAATGTAAGTAACCAAGATGAAACTTACATGTGGCATTGTCGTCTGGGACACATAAACAAGACAAGTATATCCACACTTTCGAAGAGTGGGTACTTGGACGGATTTGATCCAAATTCATATGACGTCTGCGAATCTTGTTTATTAGGCAAGATGCCCAAATCACCCTTTAGCGGTAAAGGTGTACGCGCCACAGAACTGTTAGCCCTCGTTCATACTGACGTATGTGGGCCTATGTCTAGCCAGGCTAGAGGTTGATATGAATACTTCGTAACCTTTACGGATGATGCATCGCGTTATGGTTATGTGTATCTTATCAAACACAAGTCGAAAACCTTCGAGAAATTTAAAGAGTTTCGACACGAAGTTGAAAAACAGACCGGCAAAATTATTAAGACATTACGGTCGGACCGTGGTGGCGAATACTTGAGCAATGAGTTTCTTGGTTATTTGAAAGAATATGGTATTATTTCACAGTGGACTCCTCCTGGAACACCGCAATTAAACGGTGTCTCCGAACGGAGAAACCGAACTTTGTTGGACATGGTAAGGTCTATGATGAGTCGCACGGAGCTACCTATTTCCTTCTGGGGATATGGACAGGAAAGAAACAGGGTTTCTCTTTCCTGAAGATTTGGGGTTGCTGGGCATACGTCAAACGTTTGGAAGGTACCAAACTAGAACCCAAATTGGATAAATGCCTATTTTTAGGATATCCTAGGGAAACCAAAGGATATTACTTCTATCACCCACAAGAGAACAAAGTATTTGTTGCTCTACATGCGGTTTTCCTTGAGAAGGAATTCCTAAATGCAGTGATCATGGATGAAGCTGTACCACAATCTTCAATCACACAAGGACCACGTAGGTCTGGGAGAGTCAGAAAATAACCTGAGAGGTATGGGTTTCTGATCTCACCTCATGTAGATATGAATCTCATTGAGGAAGACGAGCCGACTATGTATGAGGAAGCAATACAAGGTATTGACTCCGGTTTATGGCAAGATGCCATGAATTCTGAAATGGATTCCATGTATACCAACCAAGTTTGGACACTGGTTGATGTACCAGAAGGCGTAAAGCCTATTGGTTGCAAATGGGTCTTCAAGAAGAAGACCGACATGGATGATAATGTACAAACATACAAAGCTAGACTTGTAGCGAAGGGGTATCGTCAACGACATGGTGTCGATTACGACGAAACTTTCTCACCCATTGCCATGATTAAATCAATTCGGATAATGCTTGCTATTGCTGTATATTTTCATTACAAGATATGGCAGATGGACGTCAAAACTGCTTTCCTTAACAGAAACCTGTTGGAGGATGTTTATATGCAACAACCTGATGGTTTTGTCGTGCCTAAACATGCAAACAAGGTTTGCAAGTGAAATCGGTCCATTTATGGATTGAAGCAAGCGTCGCGTTCTTGGAACCAACGTTTTGATGAGATCAAAAAAGAATATGATTTCATTCAATACGAAGATGATCCTTTTGTATACAAGAAGTTTAGTGGGAGCGCACTGACTTTCATTGTCCTTTATGTTGACGATGTATTGCTTACAGGCAATGACATTCCCATGTTAACATCGGTGAAAGCTTGGCTTTCATTTAAATTCTCCATGAAATATCTGGGAGAAGCAGCCTTTATTATGGAATAAAGATCTACCGGGATAGATCTAGAAAGCTACTTGGACTCTCCCAGAGCACGTACATTGAAAAAGTATTGAAGAGATTCAACATGGATCAGTCCAAGAGGGGACTGTTGCCAGTGTCACATGGCGTCACTCTTTCTAAGGACATGTGTCCTAAAACTCAAGATGAGAGAGACAACATTAGTCGGATACCGTTCGCCTCGACAATCGGATCGATCATGTATGCCATAATATGTACGCGACCTTATGTCTCCTATGCTTTGAGCATATGTAGTCGCTATCAGGCCGATCCAGGTGAAGGTCACTGGATGGCGGCTAAGAATATCCTTAAGTATCTTAGACGAACTAAGGATGCTTTCTCAATCTATAGAGATGGAGAACTTGAGGTAACTGGGTATACCGATGCAAGTTTCCAAACCGACAAAGACGACTGCAAGTCGCAATCTGGGTACATATTTTATTTGAACAACGGAGCAGTAAGCTGGAAATCTTCCAAGCAAGAGACTGTTGTCGATTCAACAACAGAAGCGGAGTATATTGCTGCAGCTGAAGCAGCAAAAGAGGCAGTTTTGATCCGTAAATTCCTAATTGGATTAGGAGTAGTTCCGTTAGCAACTGAGCCCGTTCCATTGTGTTGTGACAATAATGGGGCTATAGCGCAGGCTAAGGAACCGCGGTCTCATCAACGATCCAAGCATGTTCTTCGACGTTTCCATCTGATTCGTGAGATCATATATCGTGGCGATGTGAAGATCGATAAGGTCGCATCAGATTACAACATTGCAGATCCGCTGACGAAAGCTATTCTTCAGCAAAAGTTTGAGCGACATGTACATAGTTCAGGTGTTAGATGCTTGAGTGACTGGCTATAGGCCAAGTGGGAGATTGTTGGACAATTATGACCCACAACGTCACTATTTGTAAAAGACATTTCACTATTTGTAAAAGAAATTGTGTTTTTGTACAAATTAATTATGTAGCAAAGGAAATTGCCTTTTATTATTTCGTAATTAGATTACTTAAATGTGTGAATGATGAAAGTCCTTATGATTAGTTCCGAATTAAGATGATATGAGACAGTATCAATCCACGACAGTTTAATCATTAAATATCCCTAGTCGTAGTATTATCGAGACTCGACATCGATAATGCAGAATAGACTAGTATCGTACTTGTGCGTGTTATGGAAGCCTAACATCATAGTTCTCATATATTTAAGTATTGGATACTTATGCAAGTGTGGTAGGAGGCTGTGTTTTACCGATGGTACGGAAAACAGCTTCGCTCTGGATAGACCCCTCGGAATCCCATTGGTAGTATGACCATGTGTATATGGGAGTCCGCATCAGGTTAGGTGTATTTGGTCTTAACCTGAGACTTGCATCGCTAGTACTTGCGACAATCAATACGCTTTGGTTTTGGTCGTCCAGGACTTTAACAGGTTCTTGTGTACGCCTCTTCTTACTTTATTGAGAATCGTAGTGTATTGGGTGTGATGTCAAGATGGAAGTATCACTTCAGTCATATGGAGATGATGGTCACGCAGGGATACAAAACTGTTTCTCTAAAGGGTTGCAACCATCGGGATAATATGACTAGGTCATGATTATCCGATAATAAAGAGACTAGTTGCTAGTGATCTGATATATGCTTCGTATGAGGCAGACACTATTCCAGCCCCAGGCCATGCATGTGACATCTGATACTGGATCGATATACGCAATACTACGTATACTATGTCTGACATAGATTATATATTCCATTAAGAATATTTATGGACAATTGGGTTGGCATGGCGCTTTGCTAGAAGCCAACATTGTCTCGTAAATCGGAAAGAACGTAGTACAAGGTACGTATGTGTTCGGATAGTACGACGACCAGATTTACTGCCAACTTATCCAGGGATCTCTTGGGTCGCTTCCCGAAGATTCACCGATGACGTATGATTCGAACTTTATTAATTTGGGATTAATATCGGAGAGACTTTATCTGGGATAAGGTACTACTTGAAGAGATAGAACGATTAATTTGGAATTAATCGATAAAATAATATATTCGATATATTATACGGAATTGGATTTCGACGCGGAATTAATATTAGATTTTAATTCAGGCTAACGAATTGATTTAGAATTAATTCGCAAGTGACGTGAATAGTAATTTTGCTAGGCATGATTATTTAATTAAATTTGATTTAATTACGACGCAACGGAAAACTTGTTAATTCGAAATTAACGAAACCGAGCCCGAAATATGTTTTCGACGCCACTCTGATTTTGAATCAAGTGCGGCCACAAGTCACATCGTGAGTCACATCACTCGTCACTTTAGTGATAGATGACAAGTCACCTTTTTGGTGAGTGACATGCAGTCAGTATTCATGATGTTGGTTGGTGTGGGCATTTAATGCTATTTTGGAGCCAAAATTGGCTTTGACTTTTAGGAAAGGTTATACCATTTGGATAATGCTTGCTAATGCTGCATGTTTCATTTATGAAATATGACAACTGAACGGGAAAATCACTTTCCTGAAAAGGAAACCTTTTGGAGGATGTTTACAACATCCTGACGATTTTGTCGTACCAAAACTAGCAAACAAGGTTTGCGGGTTATTCGATCCATGTTTGGATTGAAGCAAGCATTAGGTTCTTAGAATTATCATTTTGATGTAATCATAATGGAGTATAATTTAATTCAAAACGAAAATGATTCTTGTGTATATAAGGAGGTTAGTGGGAGCGCACTGACAGTGGCTGTCCGATAAAAATAATGATAATATGTCATTTCTTGGAAATGATATTCCCATAATAATCGGTGAAAGCTAGGCTTTCAAGAAAACTCTCCGAGAAATCGTACATTGTAAAATGTACGCGACCTGGTGTCTCATACACGTTAAGCATATGGATTCACAATCAGGCCAATCCAAGTGATAGTCACTGGATTGAAATTAAGAACATCCTTTAGTATCTTAGAGAACTAAGGATGTTGTCTTATACTATGGAGAAGGAGAACTTGAAGTGACTGAGATCACTACTGCAAGTTTCCTAAACCGATAAAAATGACTATAAGTCGCAAACGGTACTATAAAGTTTGAATAACGGAACAATGAGTTGGAAATCTTCCAATCAAGATACTGTTACCGAATAAACAATACATGCAGGTTATTGCTGCTGCTGAGGCGGCAATAGAAGCCTTCTGGGTCGATAATAAATCTAATTAGATTAGATATAATTCTGTTAGCAACTAAGCTACGCTACAGCACAGGCTAAAGAATTAATAGTCTCATCAACGATCCATATACATACTTTGATATTTATCTGATTCATTCGGATCATACATCGTGGCGATGTGATGATCGAATAAATCGCATCAGATGATAATCATGCAAATCCGCTGACGAAATCCTTTTCTTAGCAGTTTGAGCCAACCGTACATAGTTAGGGTGTAAGACACTCGAGTGACTGGCTATAGGCCAAGTGGGAGATTGTTGGACAATTATGACCCATATCGTCACTATTTGTACAGATCATGGTGTTTTTGTACAAATTAACTATGTGACAAATGAGATTGATCTCTTATCATTTGTGATTAGATCACCAAGATGTATAAATGATAAGAGGTCCTTATGATTTGTTCCTGGATTGAGAATGATATGAGACAGTATCAGTCCACGAAGGATAAATCATTAAATATCCCTAGTCAGATTATTATCGAGATTGGACATCGATAAATGCGTAAAAAACTAGTATTACACTTGTGCGCGTTGTGAGGGCATAACGACATAGTTCTCATATATTTGGTTATAGGATACTCATGCAAGTGTAATAAGAGGTTGTGTTTTATCGATGGTACGGGAGACAGCTTCGCTCTAGATAGACCCCCTCAGAATTCCATTGGTAGTATGACTATGTGTCTATGGAAGTCCGAAATCAGGGTAGGTGTATTTCGTCTTAACCTGAGACTTGCACCGCTAATACTTGCGACAATCAATATACTTTAGTTTTGGTCGTCCAGGGATTTAACCGGTTTCTGTGTACGCCTCTTCTGGGTATATTGAGAATCATAGTGTGTTGGGTGTGATGTCAAGACGGAAGTATCACTCCAGTCATATGGAGATGATGGTCACGTAGGATACGGGACTGGTTCTCTTATATGTTGCAGCTATCGGGATATTATGACAAGGTCATGTATATCCGATTATAGAGACTAGTTACCAGACATCCGACATGTGCTTCGTACGGGGTAGACACAATTCCAGCCCCAGGCCTAGCACGTGACATCTGATACTGGACCGACATACACAATACTACGTATACTGCACCTGATATAGATCCTTATATTCCTGTAAGGATATTTCTGGAGAATTGGGTAAGCATGGCGCTTTGCTAGAAGCCAACCTTGTCTTGTAAATTGGTATTAACGTAGTACTAGGTACTTAAGTGTTCGGATAGTCAGACGACCGAATTTACTGCCAACATATACGGCGATCTCATGGGTCGCTTCCCAAAGATTCACCGATGACGTATGACTCGCACTTTTATTAATCTGGGATTAATCAGATGAGAGAGAAAATTAATCTGGGATTAATTGAGGAGATATTTTATCTCGGATAAAATATCAATTAAAGAGAGATAACGATTAATTTGGAATTAATCGATAAAATAATATATTAGATATATTATACGAAATTGGATTTCGACGCGGAATTAAAATTAGATTTTAATTCGGGCGAACGAGTTAATTTAGAATTAATTCGTTAGCGACATGAATAGTAATTATGCTAGGCATGATTATTTAATTAAATTAGATTTAATTACGACGCAACGAAAAATTTGTTAATTTGGAATTAACGAACTGAAGCCCGGGATTGTTTGCGAGCGCATTCGCATTTCGAATTCGAGTACGGAACGCAAGTCAAATCAAGCGTCAAATCGCTAGTCGAATCTAGCGTCACATCATTCGTCAATCAAGTGATAAATGTCTTTCACTTTGATTGACGCCAGTCATTATTCATTGATTGATGGAAGTTGATGTGAGTAGTTGGCAATCATTTATGGCTTGATTTTTTAAAAATCAAAAGTTGTATATGTTTAATTGTTTTTAGAAAACAATTATCAATTACACATTTTCATCTCTCTCTCTCTCGGCTCACGAATTGGAGCCAAATTTCTTCATCTCTCTCTCTCGGTATTTAGGCCATTTTCTTCACTGGTTTTCTGGGCAAAACCGTGAGCAAGGGAAGCAAAAGTGTGGTGATTTTATGGCAAAATCGTCAAGAGCTAGCACTCCGAAAGACATGCGAAGGTAATAGGGAAGTCCACCCATGAGCTTGGAATCATTTGACGAAGCTTGGAGCTTGACGTAGATGATCCAAAACCGAAAATGGAGGACACCATTGCAGTGAACTGCCGTGACCATGACAGTGAGCAGAAAAGAATTTTTGTTCGTTGCCGCGTCCCTCAACCGATCGATGTGAGTATTCCGCAAATCCGTGATGTATTCGCATGTTTATTTTATGCTTGTTAATCGATCCTCGGGGCCATAGAAACTCCAACAGGTCTATCCAAAGCGAAGCTGTTCCCGGTCCAACAGCTAATAGAACCTCCTATCACACTTGCAGAAGTATCCAATACTTAAATATACGAGAACTATGCCGTTAAGCTTCCATAACGCGCACAAGTGTAATACTAGCATATTCCGCATTATCGATGTCTAGTCTCGATAATACTACGACTATGGATATTTAATGATTAAACCTTTCGTGGATTATTACTGTCTCATATCTTATTAATCCGGTACTAATCATATGGACTTCTATCATTTATGTATCCAAGTAATCCAATTACAGAAGTGATAAAAGAGTAATTTCCTTTGTCACATAGTTAATTTGTACAAAGAACACCATATCTTTTACAAATAGTGATGTTATTGGTCATAATTATCCAACAATATTAAGTCTAAGGCTGAAACCTAAAATTCCTTTGTCAAGTTTATTTTAAGTTTACCACATCAATCTTATTAATGGCCAGGTAACAAGAAGCATTAAGCTTAAGACTTAATAAATAAACCTTTATATTACCCAAGTCATGAAATAACCCCTTATAAACCAGTGATATTGGAATTCATCACAACCCCAGATAACGGGTTTAGTTACGACACATATCTAAGGCTAGTAAAAGCTTAAATAAAGTAAATGCTGGAAATTAAAAAGGTAAAAATACAATAAAAGAAAATGATGGGGTTAGAGGATCCACTTTTATTACTTATATTTTAGATATCTCCTTTATTACAATATAATAACTTTGCATGATAATTACCAACCGACCATAAAGACGGTATCCTGATTAAGTCAAATTTATAATTAATTCCAACCGACCATACAGGCGGTATCCATTTTTAGTCAGGTTAAAACCAATTTTAAGATTAAGTCCAACGGACCATAAAGGCGGTATCCCATTAAGTCAGATTTTAAATAGTTTATATATTATAATTAAGGGAGATTAATCTAAATATTAGTAATAAAAGCTTAACCTTTCACCCCATCAGAGGGGAGTTACCTCCTTATGCTAAATAAATAAGACCGAAAAGTAAAGAAAAGAAAGTATTATTGCAAAAAGTAAATAAAATTAAATACTGAAAGCTGTAAATAAACAAGAAAGATACAACTTTCTTAGTATTCTTAAGGAATTCCTTAGAAGAAAGTATGAATTGAATTCTGAAATTGACCTCAATTTATAGGAAAATTAGGGCTTCTCGCGTGCCACCTTGCGCGTCACGACGCGACATTGATTGTTGACACGTGGCATGGCTTTTCCGGAGATGAGGACATGTGGCGTCAGTAGAATTATTAGCTGAATTATTGGCTTGGCGTCGCGATACATAACGGTGTGTGTGTCGCGATGCTGACGTCAGTAATGATGTGGATTGTCGGCAGCATGAGATGATGACACGTGTCCGGCGCACGCTAGCATTCGACGTATTTTAACACGGCGCATTTTAGTAGGAAATTTATATTTTTTTGCCATTTTTGTTTATTTTTCGTTGTTTTGGCCCCGAATTACCTCAAGAGAGTCCTGTTATTTTATTTATCTATAAAATAACACAAAACACATCAAAATATCCACAAAACTTAAGAAACTATACAAAATATTAAGTCCAATGAGTGGGAAATAGTGAAATATTTACCACTCATCAAACATCTATTGTTTGTGTCATTATGATGTGAGACTCATCATCCATTCTATTAACATCATATGTCAATCTAGGTGACACACAATAATATCGATCAAGTGATATATTATTGTACTGTATAACAATCACATTTTACCAAGAACTTAATTTAAGACATACATAAATATCGTTGACTCTCATAATCGCAAACGTCTTTTGGATTAACAATATTCATTTGACATAATGTCTCAGAACATACGTATAAAATATGGATGTAATAATGTGTAGTAAACAAATGCCTTTTATTAATTAATAATAAACTATATTACAAATATTATGCCTTAAACCATTACATCATAACTGATTTTAGGGCATATACTCTAACATCATCGCCGAATAAATCATCTCAAAATGTGTAATTTAGAGAGGATTTCACGTCGCCTAATAAATCATTGCTAAATGTGTAATTTTAAAGTAACATCTTGTGTCAATAGGAAAAACGATGCTAAAATTATAATATTTAGAGCCAGCAACGTTCTTTCGACACAGAAAAAAATTAAGCATTTAGTATTGACACTTAATTATCAAAGTTAAATATATAGAATCATCAATATTTAACATCGAACTTAGTTAACGATGATGTATGTTCATATTTTAGCATCGCCTATTTAGGTAGCGGCGCTAAGTGTATAACGCTAAATGTATGATATTTAGCGTCGACTATTTGCGGCGATGCTAAAAAGATTTTACAAATCCCTACTACCCACGATCACATCTTCTTCTTCATATCTATAACATCCTGCCAGAGGTGTGATGCTTCCAGCATGCGACGGGTTTCCCATCACCCTCAATCTAAGAGTACACTCGGATACAGAATCCTAAGCATATTCATTCACTAGAAGCATACACACAACATAACAGAACATACATACAGAAACCATACCATATTCCATATAAAATATTCTTCACTTACATACATGATACATAACTCGGCCTCCAGGCCTGACACATCAACAACAACACACATACGCACATGGGCCCAGACTTGGACATCACTCAGACTGGGGTGTTAACGACTTTTGTATGGCTCTCTTCTCTTCCAAAGCACATCCTCAAAAGGCATAAACCTGTAACCTGCACATAAAATACTAGAGAGTGGGGGAAATTTAGATCTTATAGAAAACCTGGTGAGTAAACACAAAAATAATCGTCAAAAAAATATATCATATGCATATACATACATACATATACACTAACGGAAATATGTCAGATCTAGACAGATGAGCATAACAGTATGGAGGCACTGAACAAGAACATCATAGACATATCATAACAGAAGCTGGAATCCATATACAAATACCTGCAGATACTAAAATAGAAGCTAAATGTTTTATACACATAAAGAGCAAACCAAATTATGGTAGCCTACGATGGGACAGAATCGATGACGAAATACAAAAATAGAAACTTATAACATAAGAAAATATTATGGAAAAGTACAATGACATTAACCTATAATAGAATACAGGGACATAAATCTTTTACAGATACAGAAATGGAAACCCAAAACAGATTACAGAGAAAAAAATCTACAACCAAAATCAGAACACGACACATAACAGAGTATAGAGTCAGTGACACACTCACAAAGTGGTTGTTTACTACCAAGTATAAGAGTGTCGATGTAATAAAATAACCTGATAAGTCCGAGATCGATCCAAAAGAAATAGATTTAGTAAAATAAAATACAAATTTGAGTAAAAATGAAAAGTCTGAATTGATATAAGTGATGACAATCTTTAAATTAGAATGTAACAATAAATTAAAATATTGGGGCTAGACAATCCACTCTTAATATTTCAAATATAAAGAAACTTAATTTTTATAATATATAAATTATCATTATTACCAAGTTAATTTACTTCAGGAACTAATTGTTGAGTGAGGAACAAACAAAACCGAGCGCAGCGGAACCCGCCCGAGATCAAATCCCGAGCAAATAATTTTTTTTTCATTATTATTATCGGCAGTCCTAAAACAGTGGGTAAATTTTTATCCAACTTACAATTTTCAAATACATTAAAAATATTTTCCATGCATTAAAAATTACCATAAGCTAATTAAAAATTTTCAACACACTTTAATACATTTATCAACTTTTGATAAATCATTCAAGTATACACAAATTAATTTCCAACACTTAAAAATTAATCTAAGTATACACAACAATTTCCAACACTTAAAAATTAATCTAAGTATACACAACAATTTCCAACACTTGAAAAATTACTCAAAGCATACAAAAATAAATACATCAACTATATAATAATTCTTCCAACACTTGAATGCTTCAAATTCTCACATACATGCTTCAAATTAATCCAACAAATCCACAACCATTTTTCTCAACAATAATCATCAACAAATCAACAATAAAATGAACAATAAAATTTACAAATTAAATTTTACCAACAAGCTTTCAACCCTTGCCAATTTGTTGAATCTTTGCCTCCAAGCTTTGAACTCCTTCAAACTCCACCAAATTGAGCTTTCTCAAGAACAAGTCTTGGTGATCAAAAGGTGGTTTGATCACTCAAGAATGACAACCAAGATTTTCCCCAAAATCAACTCTTGAACCCTAGGAAAAATCAAGAACTTCAAGAACACAAATAATCCTTAACACTTAAAGATTAATTTCCATGGTTTTGATTATTTATAGAGTAATATTTGGTGAGATTTAGGCTTGGATTTTGGAAAACAAAAAGAATCCTTTTCTTATTCTCCCTTGTTCGGCAGAGAGCAGAGGGTAAAAAACAATTCCCTTTTTTCTTCGGCAGAAGCAAAAGCAATGAACAACCCCTTTTATTTCTTTTTGGTTTCTATGCTCGTTAGTGAGAGAAAAAGCAAAAGTCAAGCCAATTTGTTTGTTTGTTTTTTTTAATTAAAATTAAGAAAAACAAAAACAAATCATTTAATTAACCATGGTAAGAAAGCATCTTTTATCTACACCACTTATTTCAAAAAGCAACTTAACCAAGGTTAAAATTAATCTCACCAACTTTAGTTACTAAGTTACCTTTATGAATCATTTAGTTACTTTAACCAAATAATTCAATTTGCTTTACCTTAGTTACTTTAACTAATTAAAAGCTTTATTTGCAAAATCTATGTAATTAATATTATATATTAATTAAAAAAATTAAATTAATTCACAAAATAATTACTAATTTAATGTAAATCGAATTTACATTTATTATACAATAAATTTATATCAACTTTTGATATAAAATTAATAAATTGAATTCATCTCATGAATTATCGGATTAAACAATTTAATCCTAAAATCCCAAAAATACTTTGTGAACATTTGACGAGAGGTCGCCCTAGTGCTCAACGAGTAAACTCAATATAATGAAACTCTGTAGGCTTACCTTCGGTTGTTACTTATATATATACTTATATATCTCATATACTTGTATATATATATATATATATGCATGAAGGCCTGCCCACCTACAAATCATGACTAAAACAACACGACACGTCGAACCATACAAGTCGAGGTTAAAACGCTAATGTATAATACCTTCGTCATTACCGTTTCCAATTGAGTAAGGTTACAGTTATACTGTCAAAATCTTATCTACTCAATATATGAAACTTTTCATCCTTATATTCCATTAATAAATAATATATGAAAAACTCTTTTCAATATTATTTTCATATATTATTTATAATGTCAAAGAAATAATTTATTCGACGTACTTTTGGCCAAAAGATTTCCGGAATATACTCTGAAAAATTTATGGGAACATAATCCAATCATATGGACTGACGAATCATCATCTTAACACACACCGACCTTCGTGAGCATTAGTCTATACCTAACAGACATCCAGCGGTCAGACCATGAAAGGTCTCTGACATGCATGGTATCAACATAAGGGATCACTCACAAGACCACCGTGGTGTCTCAAGTAAAAGGACCACAATAACCACTCAACTCGAACAGACAACTATTGAGAGTTTTATGGAATATCTATTAGTCATGTTTTATGAGTTTGTTCAATACTCATTCAACTAATGAATATATGCATTTCTATACGAACTTCCGTTAAGCTCACAGTCTGTTAAGATAAACCATATGTCCATTACGTATATAGACAATTCACTAGTCTTACAAATATAATGATCGGCCCATGTCAATATATCTAGACCATGAATAAGTTATATTTGAGAGAATGCGTGATATTTCTCAACACCATTTGTAACTCTTGCAACTATATCACCATATGTTGTAACTCTCGAGTCTTTACTAAATTCATATAAGGTTCCGAGTGTAACTCGAAATCTCTAACTCTTAGAGTAATCTAACTCTTAGATTTACAATATATAAATAAAAGTAAGAGTTTTACCATATAAATAAATAAATAGCCATGATAAAATAATTATTATATTGCATAAATATCAAATATTCATACAAAAAGTGAATGGTTCTCGATCACCATGTCCAACACTCCCACTTGATCTAGTGCCATTCACGATGGTATCTAATACCCATGGACTCCACGTATTTCTCAAACTGTTGGTTTCTATTATTTGTCCCAAGGAAAGATTAAGCATATGAAATACAACAAAATGAATATATATAATAAACTTGAAGCATGGCGGAATCATACTTACAAAGCTTTTGTGATGAAAAGATGAACAAAGGTTGAAGCTCCAAGATCCTTGAAGTTTCGGCCAAGAGGAGAAAAGAGTTGAAAGCTCCAAGCTTTTTGTATTCCAAGCTCCAAGGTGGTTTCCCTATCACCTCCTTTGATTCCAAGATGTGCTAGCAAAAGAGAAAATGAAGAAAAAATTTCTTCCTTTGCCTTAGTGAAGATTCGGCATTGAGAGAGAGAGGGAGAGCTTTTGGTTTTTCAATTTTTCTTTCTAAAAGAATAATAAAATCTAATACCAAATATTTGGTATATGGCTTTTCCAAAAAGTCAAACTCAAATTTCCCTCCAAAAGCCTTTAATTGGCTCCACCAACTTCCATCATGAATAGTGACTAGATGTCACTTTATTAAAGTGATTTGTGACTTCTATCACCAAGTCATGTCAAGTGATGTGACTTCGCGATGTGACTTGCGGGCCCCACTCGTTTCAAAATACGAATGTGTCCGCAAATATTCTCGGGCTCGGTTTCGCTAATTCCGAATTAACGAATTTCCGTCGCGACATAAATTAAATAATTATGCCTAGCGAAATCATTATTCACGTTGCTAACTAATTAATTCTAAATTAATTCGTTTGCCCGAATTAAAATCCAATTTTAATTCCGCGTCGAAATCTAATTTCGTTTAATATATCGAATATATATTATTTTATCGATTAATTCCAAATTAATCGTTTTCTCTCAAAATAAGGCATTTTATCCAAGATAAAGTTTCTCCGTAATTAATCCAAGATTAATAAAGTTCGAATCAAATATCATAGGTGAATCTTCAGGAAGCGACCCGAGAGATCTCTGGATATGTTGGCAGTAAATACGGCCGTCGGATAATCCGAACACGTACGTACCTAGTACTTCGTTTTTACCGATTTACAAGACAAGGTTGGCTTCTAGCAAAGCGCGATGCCTACCCAATTCTCCAGAAATATTCTTATAGGAATATTAGATCTATATCAAGCGTAGTATACCGTAGTATTGCGTACATCGATCCAGTATCGGACGATCACATGTTAGGCCTGGGGCTGGAAATGTGTCTTCCCCGTACGAAACATATATCGGACATCAAGCAACTAGTCTCTTTAAATCGGGCAATACTGACCTAGTCATATTGTCCCGACGGTTGCAACCTTTTATAGAGCACTAGTTCTGTATCCTGCATGATCATCAACTCCATATGTCTGAAGTGACACTTCCATCTTGACATCACACCCAGTGCACTACGATTCCTGATAAACCCAGAAAAGGTGAACACAGAACCAGTTAAGGTCCCCCAACCACCAAAACCAAAGTTTACCTATTGTCGCAAGTACTAGCGATGCAAGTCTCAGGTTAAGACCATATACACCTACCCTGATGCGGCCTCCCATAGACACGCAGACATACTACCAATGGGATTCCGCGGGGTCTATCCAGAGCGAAGCTGTTTTCCGTACCATCGGTAAAACACAACCTCCTATCGCACTTGCATAAGTATCCTATACTTAAATATATGAGAACTATGCCATTGTGCCCTCACAACATGCACAAGTGCAATACTAGTCTATTCCGTATTATCGATGTCCGATCTCGATAATACTCCGACTAGGGATATTTAATGATTTAAACCTTTATGTATTGATACTGTCTCATATCATCTCAATACGGAATTAATCATATGGACTTTCGCCATTTATATATCAAAGTAAATAAATTACAAAATGGCAAAAGGCAATTTCATTATCACATAGTTAATTTTGTACAATAATACAATATCATTTACAAAACAGTGACGCTATGGGTCATAATGTCTAACACAAACACCTTGGGAGTTAAGGCTTTAGTCAGTGGATCCGCTACATTTTCTTCAGTTTGTACTTTACAAACTTCAATATCACCTCTAGCCAAAATTTCTCTAATTATGGGATACTTTCGTTCCACATGCTTAGATTTCTGATGAGCGCGAGGTTCCTTGGCTTGAGCTATAGCACCATTGTTGTCACAGAATAACGGAATAGGATCTACTATAGATGGGACTAAAATGGGACTAATCCAAGCTCTGCAACAAACTTTTTGATCCAGACATCTTTCTTTGCAGCTTCTGAAGCAGCAATGTATTCTGCCTCGGTGGTGGAATCAGCAGTCGAACCCTATGTGGTGCTTTTCCAACTAATGGCACCGCCATTGAGAAAAAACACAAACCCAGATGTAGATTTTCTATCATTTGGATCAGATTGAAAATCTGAATCCGTGTAACCTCTCAATTGTAAGTCATTTTCTCCATAAATGAGAAACTTATCCTTTGTAGCCTTAAGGTATTTCAGAATATATTTCACAGCCATCTAATGGTCCTGACCCGGATCAGATTTATAATGGCTTGTAACACTTATAGTCATGTTGATATCTTGTCTAGTACATACATGGCATATATTATGCTACCAACAACGGAAGCATAAGACTGGCTAAGCATTTTAGCCCTTTCATCATCTGTCTTAGGACACATTTTCTTAGACATATGAATACCATGTTTGAA
Organism: Zanthoxylum bungeanum; assembly: GCA_019454045.1. NCBI lineage: Eukaryota > Viridiplantae > Streptophyta > Magnoliopsida > Sapindales > Rutaceae > Zanthoxylum > Zanthoxylum bungeanum. Next base: position 83,253 of record SKCR01028681.1, on the reverse strand, counting down.
AGGCACATTGATTGTCTTACAGTCAACGAAGTTGAACCTTTCTAATATGAAATCAATGTACTTGGACTGAGCGAGTGCTATCAGCCTCCTTGCTCTATCTCTATAAAGCTTTATACCTAGTATAAAATAGGCCTCTCCCAAATCCTTCATGGAGAAATTCTTACTGAGATAGGCTTTGATAGATTGTAACATACCTATATCGTTTCCGATAATAAGTATATCATCAACATAAAGCACTAAGAAGACTACCATGCTCCCACTAACCTTTTTATAGACACATGATTCCTCTTCATTTTTAATTAAATGATCACATCGTCAAAACAAAGATTCCAACTACGGGAAGCTTTTTTAAGTCCATAAATAGACATTTTAAGCTTACATACCAGATTAGGAACTTTGGCGAATTCGAATCACTCGGGTTGTTCCATATGGATATCTTCCTCCAGATTTTCATTCAGAAAAGTCGTTTTCACATCCATCTACCAAATTTCATAATCATAGTGTGCGTCAATAGCTAATAAAATCCTAATTGACTTAAGCATGGCTATAGGAGAAAAGCTTTCCTTATAATCAACACTTGATTTCTGAGTATATCCTTTTGCTACTAGTCGGGCCTTAAAGGTTTCAACCTTTCTATCGGGCCCCCGCTTCCACTTGTAAACCCATTTACAAGCGATAGGAACAATTCCGTCGGGAAGCGGAACCAAGTCCCAGACTTGACTATCATGCATTGAGGCAATCTCGAATTTCATAGATCCAGCCATTTTTCCGCATCGATGTCTAACATCGCCTCTCTGTAGGTTAAATGATATTTTTCTTGCACTAAGAAAACATCGAGGTTATCATCAGATGACATCCCGTATTTGATAGGGGGTCTCGATATCCCTTCTGACCTACGAGGTGGTTGTGTCAAAGTTATTTCATCTTCCTGAACTTCCGGTTCTATCGTTGATTCAATGATACTTGGATTGATGTCATCTAAATCAATCATTCTATGATCTGTACTTTCTAACATAAATTATGTTTCTAAGAAAGTTGCATTTCGAGCAACGAACACATTTCGGTTCTCGGCATCATAGAACTGATATCCCATGGATTTTTTAGGATATCTAATGAATCGACACTTGTACCATCTAGGTGCAAGTTTATCCCGCTGTGCAACTCTTACATAAGAAGGAAAACCCCAAATCTTAACATACTTAAGACTCGATTTCCTTCCAGTCCATAACTCATACGGAGTAGTCGGAACGGCTTTCGATGGAACTTTGTTCAGAAGATGAGCGGCAGTGTCTAGAGCATGGCCCCACAATTATATTGGTAGATAAGTGAAACTCATTATTGATCGAACCATATCTAATAAAGTTTGATTCCTCCTCTCCGAAACACCATTATGTTGAGGAGTGCTTGAAGGATCATATTGAGCGAGAATCCCATTCTCTTTTAAATAACTCACGAACTCACTACTCACGTACTCACCGTCTCGATCTGATCGAAGAAATTTCAAGAGTTTTCCGGTTTGTTTCTCTACTTCAAATCGGTATTCTTTGAACTTTTCAAAAGTTTCCGATTTGTGTTTCATAACAAACACATAACCATATCGTGACAAATCATCGATAAAAGTTACAAAGTATTGAAACCCACCCATGGCAGCATGATTTATAGGACCACATACATCGAAATGCACAAGTTCCAATAAATCATTAGCACGGTGTCCAACACCACTAAATGATGATTTGGTCATTTTACCTCGAATACAATATTCACAAACTGGTAAAGGTTCTTTGGTTAGATCCGATATCACACCATCCTTAACTAGTTTGGTTAGGCATTTTATGCCTATATAACCTAATCTCATATGCCAAAGTTCTGTGTTATTTATATCACCCGATCTTTTCCTTTTAGATTTCTCTATATTAAAGACATCACGATTTTTTGTTAGAATGTAATGACCATCAACCATGGGACATGAAACAAGAAAAACATTCATATTATCATATAAATTCAAAAGACCATCTTTAATATTTACATGAAATCCTTCACTGTAAAGTATAGGAAGTGAGATGATTTGTCGTATCATAGTCGGCACAAAATAACAGTTATTAAGTTTTATATTAAATTCCTCAGAGAGTTTCAAAAACAAAATTCCTACTGCTTCAACTTGTAGAGAATCTTCATTCCCTACTCGCAGCTGGATCTCTCCCGGCTTTAGTCTTCTAGTTACCCACAGATCCTGTAACGAATTATAATTAAAAGCAAAAAATCAAGTGTAAACATTTTCCTGAGGGAGCTTTCTTCAAAGAAGCTAAATATTTCGGACAGTGGCGTTTCCAGTGTCCATTCATGTCGCAGTGGAAACATTTTCCTTTTGAAACATATGTCTTCACCTTCGGTTTAGAAACCCCTGTGGAATCAACCTTTGGACCTTTACCTTTAAATTTCTTCTTCTTTTTCTGTTTCTTCCCAGCCGGCTTTTGAGAAGCCTGAGAAGGTCCAGAAGAAGAAGCACCAGTGATCATGAATGCAGAACTATTCTTATTCATGTCATTTTGATCTGTCAGCAATATATTGTGCAACTCAGAATAGGTGGGAAGCATCTTATGCATGTTAAAGTTAACGATAAAGTCCTTGAATGACTTAGGAAGAGATGCGAGAATCACACTATTCCCGAGGTGATTGTCAATAGGTATATCCATTTTTTCGAGCTTTTCGATACAATCTATTAGCTTCATCACATGTGGGCTAACAGGTTTTCCCTCTGGGAGGAAAGTATGAAAAAGCTCGACAACCACCCTATACATCTCTACCTGAGGTCGATCACTGAATAGTTGTCCGGCGTAATCACACGCGTATAACGCAAGCGCACATATCGTTCAAGTAGTATAAAAAGTATCGATCCCACGAGGACTTAATACCTAATCTATTAATTTTATGAGGTCAAATGATTATTACTATCTAACAGGTTGATTGATTGATTTGAAATGGTTAAGATTTTGAATTTAAAAACAAGTAAATAAAATTTCACGAAAGTAGGTTTAAGAAAATTCAATATTAAGAAACTATCTAGGGTTTTGAATCTTTCCAATATCTTTTAAAAGATGAAATGGTTATTTCATGTTTTTGTAATATATCAGTTTACTAATCTGGAACACTAAATTATACGAAAGCCTCTGTCGATGGTCAGACGCAAATACCCAGTATAACCCAATTGAATCATATGTCTATGTCAACAAAATTACCTGGATTCATTAAGTTTAAGTTCCAATTATGGCTACCCCCGCATGACAGGTATATGTCTATCCTGTAAGGAAATCTATTAAAGGGTTATCCATCCTCAAGGAAGATCATGGGCTATTAAGTCTAAGGCTGAAACCTAAAATTCATTTGTCAAGTTTATTTTAGATTTACCAGATCAATCTTATTAGTGGCCAATTAACAAGATGCATTAAGCTTAAGATTTAATAAGTAAACCTTTAAATTACCCAAACTATAAAATAACCCCTTATAAACTGGTGATATTAGAAGTCATCACAACCCTAGATAACTAACTTAGTTATGACACATAACTAGGACTAGTAAAAACTTAAAAGTAAAAGACATAAAGTAAAATACTGAAAAGTAAAATGTTGGAAAGTAAATAAAGAAAATTATAATAAAAGAAAATTCTAGAGTAAAATGATCCACTTTTATCACTACTAATTTAGATATCTCCCTTAATATAATATATTAACTTTTGATGATCTTACCAACCAGCCATATATGCGGTAACCTGATTAAGTCAAATTAAGTCCGACCAGCCATAAAGGCGGTATCAAAATTTATCCATGAGCCTGCCATATAGGCGGTAAGAATATTTAATTACCAACCGACAAATCTGGCGGTATCCTTGCTTAGTCAGGTTTAAACTAGTTTAAATGAATTACCAACCGACCAATATAGCGGTATCCTCATTAAGTCAAATTTTAAATAGTGAATATATTATATTTAAGGGAGATTAATCTAAATAGCAGTAATAAAAATTTTAACTTTCACCCTAGCAGAGGGAAGTTACATCCTCATAGCTGAATAGTAAAAACTGAAAAAGTAAAGAAAGTAAATTATTATAACATAACGTAATTAAAATTAATTACAAAACTGAAATTAAAATAAAATAGATAGAAAACTCTCTATTTACATCAGAGAATTCAGAGAGGAAGGTACATCTGAAACTGAAATCTCGAGCTCAATTTATAGACCTCGGTAGGCTTCTCGCGTCGGGAGGCACATCTCGCGTCGCGATGCGCGTGATTGACGGTGTGGAATGCGGAGAGCTCGACATGTGGCATTCTGGATAAGGTGATAAGGTGACACGTGGCAAGGCGGCTGGGAGCTGAATGATTGTGCTGATGTGGCGATGACGTGGTGCTAACGTGGTGACACATGGAGAAAGAGACTGTCGACACTGTAGGATTACGACATGTGGCACCCTGTGATTGGATAATGATGACGTGGCGAGTTGACTCGATCTACTGCTGATGTGGATGATGATGTGGCTGACATATGGAGTGACACATGGCAACACATGGCGATGGCGATTGTCGGCATCATAGGATGATGACACGTGTCACAGCGCACGTTAGTAGATCGCTTGTGATATTGACACGTGGCAGACACATGTTAGCAAGTCAAACTTTTCAGATTCTGACACGTGTCCTATGGCGTATGTTAGCAACTCATGGCGTATGTTAGGCGTCGCGACGCGCAAAATTATCAATTTGTCCTTTTGTCCATTTTTCACTGTTTTGGCCCCAAATCACCTCAGAGAGTCCTGAAACTTTATTTATCTACACATCCACTGGGATGCATCTCAAGAGTTTTAGATATATCATCCAAAGACTCCTTACTCAAGCCATCCCTAATGAAATAAATTTTATCTTCACGGTTATCAGACACCATTCCTAAAGAACGACAACGAGTATCACAAAACATATGAGCACATTTATAACAAACACACATTCTTTTGGCTCTTCTTTTTTTAGCATAGGTGCTCATTCCTAAACCAGGCAGATGTGAAATAAAAGTGTCAGAAGACTCAACTGCCAATCGAACCCGTGCTTCGATAATCCAACGAATGTCAGTAGGAATACCTTTGATCATCAATAGTCTCATCCGTTACAAGCGAGCTTTGTAGACTTTCATCAGAGATTTTTGAGGGAGAGAAGGAAATTGCTTGTGAAGATTTGCGAGAACTTCTTCCATCTTGAATAGACTTTACCTGCAAAAATTAAACACACAAAAATAAAACATACCAGATCACAATATATACACAAATTGCATGGGTTGCCTCCCTGCGAGTGCTAAGTTTAACGTTGTCAGCTAGACGTTACTGTCCGAATGTTAGGCTGGATCTGAAAGTGTGACACTTTCTTTTTGTAGCTCAAATTATTCTCCCCAGTAGTGCTTAATACGCTTATTTTTAACCTTGAATGTTTTGTTGGAGTCGGGATCATGTATCTCAACGGCTCTGTCTGGTAAAACCTTGGTGATCACAAATGGACCTGACCACCGTGATTTTTGCTTCCATGAGAAGAATTTCACCCTTGATTTGTTTAACAGTACCTTCTACCCTGGTTCCAGTTGTATGCGCACTAACTTCCCATCATGTCTTTTCATTTCATTTTCTTTGTACAATTTGGCATCCTTAAAAGGCTGATTGTGAAATTCTTCCAATTTGTTGAGCTGGTGGAAATTTTTCTCTTTTGTTGCTTGTAGTGCAAGAATTGGCTTTTTCAGTGCAAAAGACGTTTTATCTTCAGGCTCCACAGGCAATTGACATGTTTTAAGTTTGTCAGTAGAACTTTGCATTGCATTGGAATTCTGAATGGTACTATGTATCACATCAAGTCTAAAACATTCCTCATTCTTTTCATCATCTGAGAAATTCATAGCCTTGAAAACATTGAATCTTACTTCTTGGTCCTGTACCCTCATGGTTAATTCTCCTTTTTGTACATCGATAATGGTTCAACCTATAGCCAAGAACGGTCTCCCGAGGATGATTAGCATGTCTGCGTCTTCCTCCATATCAAGAACAATAAAATCTGCTGGGAAAATGAATTTGTCAACTTTGACCAGCACGTCTTCAATTACACCTCTCGAAAATACTAGTGTTCTATCAACAAGTTGCAGAGAGACTGAAGTTGGCATTGTATCTCCAATCTGTAGTTTCCTGGAAAATGAAAAGGGCATCAAGTTAAAACTTGCACCTAAATCACATAAAGCCCTACCGAAATTATGTTATTTTATGATGCAAGGAATGGTGAAACTGCCAGGATCTTTCAGTTTTGGGGGAAGCTTCCCCTGAATGATGGCGCTACATTCTTCTGTCAATGCTACTGTCTCGTAATCTCTCAATCTCCATTTTCGTGAAAGAATGTATTTCATGAATTTTACATAACTGGGCATTTGTTCCAAGGCTTTTGCAAATGGAATGTTGATGTGCAGCTTTTTGAACACCTCCAGGAAACGAGCAAATTGCTTGTCCAGTTTGTTTTTCTGAAGACGTTGAGGAAAATGTGGAGGTGGAGTGATCTGTTCTTTTTCCTCCATCTGTTGCTTTGTTTCTTTTCGAACTTCCTCAGTAGTTGTTTTGGCTCCAACATCTTTTTTGATTTCATTACCACTTTTTAACATGATGGCATGACACTGCTCCTTCCCTATGTTCATTGGATTTGGTTCTGTGTTGCTGGGAAGATTCCCTGGCGGTCTATAACTCTGAGCATTGGCCAGTTGTCCAATTTTATTCTCCAGTGCTTTGATGGAAGCAATTTGGCTTTGAAATATAGCATCATATGCTGCTTGTTGCTTTTTGAACATCTCTGCAATCCATTCTTTCATTTCTGGTTCCTTTTCATGTTCATGGCCTTTTTCTGTTGTTGAAATCCTAGTGGTGGATAGTTCTTTTGCCCTGAATTGTTGCCTCATGAAAAATTGGGATGATTCCTTCACCCTGGGTTTTGTAGGTGTTGGAATATGGATTGTTCCAATGTCTATTGAAATTGTTGACAAAAATCACTGTCTCTTCAGGTTGGTTCGGTTCTGGTGCTCCTCCATATGGTGAACTTGTGGATCCAGAGGTAAGAGTCTCCATGAATTTGCAGATCTGTTCCAGCTTGGCGTTGACTGCTGTATTGGCTCCAACTTCATAAATTCCTTCAATTCTTTGGATCATGCTTCTTTCTGTTGGCCACAAGGAATTGTTGTTGGCCATTACTTCGATTAGGTCTCAGGCTTGATCTTCTTCCTTTTCCATTAAATCTCCTTCAGCAGCAGCATCGATTGTGGTTCTCATCAGTCCAGAAAGTCCATTATAGAAAGTTTGGACTTGAAGCCATTTTGGAATCTCATGGTGAGGAAATTTCCAGAGCAAATCTTTGTACCTTTCCCAAGCTTCGTAGAGAGTTTCCGTGTCTTGTTGTACAAAGGATGTGATATCATTCCTCAGCTTTCCAGTTCTGGCTGGTGGAAAATACTTTGCAAGAAATTTGGTGGCTAAGGTGTTCCAAGTTGTGATGGAACCTGCTGGTAGTGAATGTAGCCAAGCTTTAGCTCTGTCTTTCAAGGAGTATGGAAAAACCCGCAGTCTCATTGCTTCTTCAACTTCTCGGTTGTAATTGAAAGTGCCGCAAACTTCCAGAAAGTAACTGATGTGGGTATTAGGATCTTCAATTGCTATTCCCCCAATCTGCACTGACTACTGAATCATCTGAATGCATGTTTTGATGTCACACGCATTTACTGGTAAATGAGGAAGTACAATATAGGAAATGAAGCCGTCGACCACCGGAATGGTTCTGTCTCGAATGGGTATTAGTGGTGCAACTTCCAGAGGTTCAAGTTCCATATTGACTAAAGCTTCTTGGCCTTCACGTCTTTCCCTTATCAACTGTCATGTGGTTCTTTCAATTTCTGGGTCGAGCGGTCGGAGTTCAAAGCTTCTCGTTCGTCTCATGTAGTTTCTAAGAACCTGAAACATAAGAAAACAAAAACAATAAGTAAAAAGAAATTAGGTCTCAGGCTTGATCTTCTCCTTTTTCCATTAAAGCTCCTCTAGCAGCAGCATCGATTGTGGTTCTCATCAGTCCAGAAAGTCCATTATAGAAAGTTCGGACTTGAAGCCATTTTGGAATCTCATGGTGAGGATATTTCCAGAGCAAATCTTTGTACCTTTCCCAAGCTTCGTAGAGAGTTTCCGAGTCTTGTTGTACAAAGGATGTGATGTCATTCCTCAGCTTTCCAGTTCTGGCTGCTGGAAAATACTTTGCAAGAAATTTGGTGGCTAAAGTGCTCCAAGTTGTGATGGAACCTGCTGGTAGTGAATGTAGCCAAGCTTTAGCTCTGTCTTTCAAGGAGTATGGAAAAACCCGCAGTCTCATTGCTTCTTCAGCTTCTCGGTTGTAATTGAAAGTGCCGCAAACTTCCAGAAAGTTATTGATGTGGGTATTAAGATCTTCAGTTGCTTTTTCCCCAAACTGCACTGACCACTGAATCATCTGAATGCATGTTTTGATGTCACACGCATTTACTGGTAAATGAGGAAGTACAATACAGAAAATGAAGCCGTCGACCACCGGAATGGTTCTGTCTCGAATGGGTATTAGTGGTGCAACTTCCAGAGGTTCAGGTTCCATGTTGACTAAAGCTTTTTGGCCTTCACGCCTTTCCCTTCTCAACTGTCCTGTGGTTCTTTCAATTTCTGGGTCGAGCGGTCAGAGTTCAAAGCTTATGGTTCGTCTCATGTAGTTTCTGAGAACCTGAAACATAAGAAAACAAAAACAATAAGTAAAAAGAAATTAGATACAAGTAACGTATCTAACCCCAAAACTAATAGTGAAAGATAAATAAGTCCCCGGCAACGGTGCCAAAAACTTGACTAGCGTAATCACACGTGTATAACGCAAGCGTACGTATCGTTCAACTAATATAAAAAGTATCGATCCCACGAGGGCTTAATACCTAATTTATTAATTTTATGAGGTCAAATGATTATTATTATCTAACAGGTTGATTGATTGATTTGAAATGATGAAGATTTTGAATTTAAAAACAAATAAATAAAATTGCACGAAAGTAGGTTTAAGAAAATTCAATATTAAAAAACTATCTAGGGTTGTGAATCTTTCCAATATCTTTGAAAAGATGAAGTGGTTATTTCATGTTTGTGTATATATCATTTACTAACCTGGAACACTAAATTATGCGATAGCCTCTATCGATGGTCAGACGCAAATACCCAGTATAAACCAATTGAACCATATGTCTATGTCAACCAAATTACCTGGATTCATTAAGTTTAAGTTCCAATTATGGCTACCCCCGCAAGGCAGGTATATGTCTATCCTGTAAGGAAATCTATTAAAGGGTTATATATCCTCAAGGAAGATCGTGGGCTATTAAGTCTAAGGCTAAAACTTAAAATTCATTTGTCAAGTTTATTTTAGATTTACCAGATCAATCTTATTAGTGGCCAATTAACAAGACGCATTAAGCTTAAGACTTAATAAGTAAACCTTTAAATTACCCAAACTATAAAATAACCCCTTATAAACCGGTGATATTAGAAGTCATCACAACCCCAAATAACTAACTTAGTTACGACACATAACTAGGACTAGTAAAAACTTAAAACTAAAAGACATAAAGTAAAATACTGAAAAGTAAAATGTTGGAAAGTAAATAAAGAAAATTACAATAAAAGAAAATGTTAGAGTAAAAGGATCCACTTTTATCACTACTAATTTAGATATCTCCCTTAATATAATATATTAACTTGTGATGATTTTACCAACCAGCCATATAGGCGGTAACCTAATTAAGTCAAATTAAGTCCGACCAGCCATAAAGGCGGTATCAAAATTTGTCCATGAACCTGCCATATAGGCGGTACGAATATTTAATTACCAACCGACCAATCTGGCGGTATCCTTGCTTAGTCAGGTTTAAACCAGTTTAAAATGAATTACCAACCGACCAATATAGCGGCACCCTCATTAAGTCAAATTTTAAATAGTGAATATATTATATTTAAGGGAGATTAATTTAAATAGCAGTAATAAAAATTTTACCTTTCACCCTAGCAGGGGGAAATTACCTCCTCATAGCTAAATAGTAAAAACTGAAAAAGTAAAGAAAGTAAATTATTATTACATAACGTAATTAAATTAATTACAAAACTGAAATTAAAATACATTAGATAGAAAACTTCATATTTACATAAGAGAATTCAGAGAGGAAGGTACATCTGAAACTGAAATCTCGAGCTCAATTTATAGACCTCGGTGGGCTTCTCATGTCGCGACGCGCATCTCACATCGCGATGCCCGTGATTGACGACGTGGAATGCGGAGAGCTCGACACGTGGCATTCTGGATAAGGTGATAAGGTGACATGTGGCAAGGTGGCTGGGAGCTGAATGATTGTACTGACGTGGCGATTACGTGGCGACACATGGCGAAAGTGACTGTCGGCATCGTAGGATTACGACACGTGGAACGCTGTGATTGGCTGATGATGAAGTGTCGATGACATGGCGAGTGGACTCGGTCTACTGCTGATGTGGACGATGACGTGGCTGACACGTGGAGTGACACGTGGCAACACATGGCGATGGCGATTGTCGGCACCATAGGATGATGAAACGTGTCACGGCGCACATTAGCAGATCTGGTGTGATGTTGACAGGTGGCAGGTGCACGTTAGCAAGTCAAACTTTTCGGATTCAGACATGTGTCCTCCGGCGCATGTTAGCAACTCATGGCGTATGTTAGGCGTCGCGACGCGTAAAATTACCAAATTCCCCTTTTGTCCGTTTTTCACTGTTTTGGCCCCAAATCACCTCCAGAGAGTCCTGAAACTTTATTTATCTACAAAATAACACAAAAAACATCAAAATATTCACAAAACTCAAGAAACTATACAAAATATTAGGTCAAATGAGTGAGAAATAGTGATACATTTACCACCCATCAATAAATCCTTCAAATGCAACAAGATGGATCCGGAATCAAGCATCAACATGTACTTCCTTTGTAGTTCTGGTACCATAGATCCCAAGATGTATGACTGGACTTTCTGATCATCATCCTTCCATCTGTTGAACGTCTCACGTTCTTCATCTAAAGTATCATCTCAAACCCTTGCGGGCATTGGACGATCTAGAACATATTCAAGTTGCTCTGCTTGGCAAAGAATACGAAGATTCATAAGCCAAACATTATAGTTAACATCACCCTGGAGCTTATCCGTATCAAGTATATGCGAAAGCGGGTTCGACACAGACATTCTATGTACAAAAGGAAAAATAAAGCAGAAATTAATATTTAAATATCATGATAAAACACTAAATAGAATACGGATTTACTTTTTCTATAAAGTGCCCTCACATTGTTTTACATATTCTTTATAATCTCTACAAACAAGAATACAGAAATTTAACTCTTAAATCTCATAATGCAAAGTAGATCATTCTTGACATTTACGCAAGTCTCACGCGTTAGCAATATTGACCATTGTAAATTCGAGAAGGTAGACAATTATTGTCAATTGCATCTCATGCAACTCTTACATTCGGTCCTAAATCGAATCTCATCCTCACGCTTTAGCAATATTGGATAGTTAAATTTTTAGATGAACTTGTCTATCGCCGAAAGTAAGATACTAATATTAACCTCACGCTTTAGTAATATTGGATAATACTTTCTCTTAAATTCGACTCATCTCATGCTTAACCAGAATAGTACAAAATATTATAACCAATCCCTCACGCTTTAGCAATATTGGGAATAATCTCAATGGTTTCACTAACACCGTATAGAAAAGTCGGACCATGTCATATTTTCGACTAAAATAATGACACTTAATGATCTAACGTAGAGATTTTTCCAAAGTCAAATGCATACAAATATGTAAAATGTATGCATGTCCAAAAATGCCTAAAGCATGTAATTCACAATTAAATGTATGCATGGGCATTTTATAACATTGAGAAAAATTGTAAGGAACATGAACAATTAGAAGCACGTATCGCTATGATACCACTTGTTGAGTGAGGAACGGATAAAACCAAGCGCAGCAGAACCCGCCCGAGATCAAATCCCGAGCGAATAATATTTTTTTATTATTATCGGCAATCCTAAAATAGTGGGCAAATTTTTATTCAACTTACAATTTTCAAATACATTAAAAATATTTTCCATGCATTAAAAATTACCATAAGCTAATTAAAAATTTTCAACACACTTTAATACATTTATCAACTTTTGATAAATCATTCAAGCATACGCAAATTAATTTCCAACACTTAAAAATTAATCTAAGTATACACAATAATTTCCAACACTTGAAAATTACTCCAAGCATAAAAAAATTAATACATCAACTATATATTAATTCTTCCAACACTTGAATGCTTCAAATCCTCACATACATGCTTCCAATTAATCCAAAAAAATCCACAACCATTTTTCTCAACAATAATCATCAACAAATCAACAATAAAATGAACAATAAAATTTACAAATTAAATTTTACCAACAAGCTTTCAACCCTAGCCAATTTGTTGAATCTTTGCCTCCCAGCTTTTCCAAATCCTCCAAGCTTTGAACTCCTTCAAACTCCACCAAATTGAGCTTTCTCAAGAACAAGTCTTGGTGATCAAAAGATGGTTTGATCACTCAAAAATGGCAACCAAGATTTTCCCCAAAATCAACTCTTGAACCCTAGGAAAAATCAAGAACTTCAAGAACACAATTAATAATTAACACTTATAGATCCAAAATGCTTCTTTTCCTGCCTAAGCCGCAACAGTGTATTCCACTTTTGTTGTTGAATGGACAATAATATCTTGCTTGGAAGATTTCCAGCTCACTGTTCCGTTATTCAAATAAAATATGTACCCTTATTGCGACATACAGTCGTCTTTATCAGTTAGGAAACTTATATCACTTCAAGTTCTCATTCTCCATAGATTAATAATGCATCCTTAGTTCATCTAAGATACTTAAGGATGTTCTTTACATCAATCCAGTGACTATCACATGGATCAGCCTGATTGTGACTTCAGATGCTCAAATCATATGAGACACCAGGTCGCGTACATGTCTAACAATGTACGAGCTCTCAGAGAGCGCCAATAACTTTTAGATCTATACTATTAGATCCTTATTCCTAGAAAAAAGGTTGCCTCTCCCAAGTATTCCATGGAGAATTTTAATGAAAGCCAAGCTTTCACCGATTTTAATATGGGAATGTCATTTCCAAGAAATAATACATCATCAACGTATACGACAATCATTGTTAGTGCACTCCCACTAGCCTTCTTATATACATAATAATCATCTTCGTTTTGAATGAAACCATATTCCATTATGATCTCATCAAAACGTTGGTTCCAAGAACACAATGCTTGCTTCAATCCATAAATGGATCGGTTTAACTTGCAAACCTTGTTTGCATGTTTTGGTACGTAAAAACCTTCAGGTTGTTGTATATAAACATCCTCTAAAAGGTTTCCATTAAGGAAAGCGGTTTTGACGTCCAGCTGCCATATTTCATAAGTGAAATGTGCAGGAATAGCAAGCATTATCCGAATGGATTTAATCATGGCAACAGGTGAAAAAGTTTCGTCGTAATCGATACCATGTTGATGACGATACCCTTTCGATACATGTCTAGCTTTGTACGTTTGTATGTTGCTATCCATGTCTGTCTTCACCATGAAGACCCATTTGTTACTAATAGGCACAATGCCTTCTAGTACATCAACCAATGTCCAAACTTGGTTGTATACATGGAATCCATTTCGGACTTCATGGTACTTTTCCATAAATGTAGTCGATACCTTATATCACTTCCTCATGGCAACAGGTGAAAACGTTTCGTCGTAATCGATACCATGTTGATGACGATACCCTTTCGATACATGCCTAACTTTGTACTTTTGTATGTTGCCATCCATTTTTGTCTTCACCATGAAGACCCATTTGCTACTAATAGGCACAATGCCTTCTAGTACATCAACCAGTGTCCAAACTTGGTTGTATACATGGAATCCATTTCGGACTTCATGGCACTTTGCCAAAAATATAATCGATACCTTGTATCACTTCCTCATACGTAGCCAATTCGTATTCCTCAATAAGATTAATATCTTCATGAGGTGAGATCATAAACCCATACCTCTTAGGTTGTTTTTTGACTCTCTCCGACCTACGCGGTTCTTGTGTATTAGAAGATTGTGGAACAATCTCATCCCTAATGAATTGTTCGTGTTCCGTACGGGGATCGGTGTTAGGAAAAGTATCACTCTGATTTTCATCGAGTTCCACTTTCCTCCTACTTACCACTGCATTTAGGAATTCCTCTAAGAAAAACCGCATGGAGAGCAACAAATATTTTGTTCTCTTGTGGGTTGTGGAAATTGGTTTCCCTAGGATAACCAATTACAAATAGACACTTATCCAATTTGGGTTCTAGTTTGGCACCATCCAAATGTTTAATATATGCCTAGCATAACCAAATTTTCAGGAATGAGAAACCCGGTTTCTTTCCTGTCCATATTGTTATATGGAGTCTGTCCTACAGACTTTTACGGAACCTTATTCAAAATAAGTATTGGACTGTTTAATGCGTATCCCATGAAGGAAATTGGTAGCTCAGTGTGACTTATCATAAACTTTACCATGACCAATAAAGTTCGGTTTCTCCGTTCGGACACACCTTTCATTGAGGTGTTCCGGGAGGAATCCATTGTGAAAGAATACCATACTCTTTCAAGTAATAGAGAAACTCATTACTCAAGTATTTTCTACCATTGTCCAACCGCAATGTTTTAATACTTTTGTGCGTCTATTTTTCTACTTCGTATCAAAACTTTTTGAATTTCTCAAAAGTTTCTGACTTGTGTTTCATTAGAAACACATAACCATAACGCAATGCAACATCCGTAAAGGTTACGAAGTATTCATATCCACCTCTAGCCTGGCTAGATATGGGCCCACTGCGTCACCATGAACGAGGGCTAACAGCTCGGTGGCACATACACATTTACTGCTAAAAGGCGTTTTAAGCACTTTGCCTAATAAACAAGATTGACAGACATCATATGAATTAGGATCAAATTCGTCCAAGTATCCATTCTTCCAAAGAGTGGATATACAATTCTTGTTAATGTGTCCCAGACAACAATGTCACAAATAAGTCTCATATAATTTACTCAGTTTGAGCCTTTTGTTTGTCATGTTATATGTTTGAGATTCATTTATATTCAAAATATAAATATTGTTATTCACATCTAATATGTATATCTCAATATCATCTTTATAAACAAAACACCCAAGGTTCTGGAACATAAAGGTTTACCCGCAACGGGTTAAACTAGATATAGAGATAATGTTTCTAGTGAAACTAGGTACATTATAACAGTTTCCTAATTTAAGTACATGCCCAAATGGCAGTTCCAAAACTTAGGTTCTCACAGCCAAAACAGCGACTCTCGTCCCGTTTCTGACTCACAGGTCGATCTCATCTGAAGCCATTCTCCTGCTAATCAGTAGATCCCGCACATCAGTACATATGTATGTACCATATCTACTATAAAAAATCCAATTTTTAAAACCAGTATTGGACACGTTTATTACAATAATAAACATACCTGAAGTCGGAGCCTTGCCCGCCTTCACTTCCTTCATGTCTGCCTTGTCCATACGATAGTCACGCTTCCAGTGACCGTGTTTGCCACAGTTTAGGCAGACATCTTGGGATATGTCATTTGTCTTCCCAGAATATTGTGACGATTTTTCCTTTGCCCTTTTTCTTCACACCCCAGAAGTCTTCGGCCAAGCCTTGGCCTTCTGGGATGTCGAAGTAAGATGCGTCTTGCACTTCTTACCCTTTTGGAAGCTCTGGCTTTACCTCATTGAGCATAGCCATTAACTCTCCAAGAGTTTTCTCTTGGTTCATGATGAACCCGCCCCAGTATTCGGGCAGAGACTGTAAGATCAAATCTATGGATGTCTCGGCCTCATAGGTAATGCCCAGCTAACCTAACTATTCGATGTCAGTAATCATCTACGACACCTAGTGCTCGACAGATGTACCCTCTGACATACGTGAACGAAAGAGATTCTTTTGCAATTCGTACTTCTAAGATCTAAGGTTAGATCTATGACGATCCTTTAATTTCAACATCACGGTTTAACGATCTAATCCTTTGTTCTGACGACGAAATTAAGGAGTCATTGCAGCAAGCATAACAGATTGAGCACTAAAGTTATCATCACGATGAGTCTTCCTAAGCTCATGCTCTACTATTTGCACAACTCCAGGCTCAGGGCCCGAGAGGTTTCTCTATCTAATAGAGTAACTTCTCAGCTCCCAGGACTATCCTGAGATTCATTTCCCAATCTGGAAAATTTATGCCGTTAAAGATATTTTCACCCAGGATTATGTCCCTTAACGCTAATCTTTCCAGCCATCTCGATTGAAATAGTCCAACTATCCAATCAATGATTTTGGGTACACTCAAAATGTAATGGTTACTATAGTTCAACTATATAAGCAACTACAAGTGGAGTAGTATTTTAAGTACAGTCCAACTGTTCATAGAAAGCAATAAAAGATATTAGTCCAACTAATATGTATTTATAACAACGATAAATAATTAAAAGAGCACGTGTAAGCAAGTATTAAACGAAATTGCAAATTTAATACTAGCCTCCCACTATTTTTCGGTGAGCCTCTAAACCTATGTGGAGTACTCGGGAAACCCAATTTCCTAGTAGGCTAGGATCCCGTTAAATAACACACAACCTTGACTTTGGCCAACAAGTTGTATGAAACTTAACTAAGTAGATCTCTAAGATCAATTGGATCCCTTCCAACTCCTAGATCCGGTAGGTGAACCTCCAAGTCCGAGATATATATCCAATATATATTTCCTAACCTTTTCCTCTGAATCAACTAAGCTTTGGCTTTGGCTCTACAAGCTTAATGATTCCAGCTAAGCGCGACCCATTGACAGTGGGAAAGCTTCGTAATCCACGTCGATGTATAGAAGAGACCTTGACTTTGGCCAACAAATCACAACTTCCCAAGACATGCGATTTGTAACAAAGATTTCGTGGTTCAAACACATCCGTGATGGACATTGATCTTGAATTTGGCCAACAAACCAATGTCAATCTTGGATCTTGAGAGAGAACCACTCAATGGAAGGAAAACACTTATATTTAATGAGGGTTTTTTTGCGTAAATTGGAAACCAATTTATTATCTTTTATTAGGTCCCATCATACACCCTTAAACATGTATTCTAAAAGCATAATAAGGCGCGGACAATTTAATAATGATATGCGGATGGACATATAAAAAAATTTATTCGTAGAACAAATCTCTCATTTTCCTCTCTCCCGCTAGCACTATACAAACTTCTACCCAATTACATAACACTAAAAGAAATCCCATTTTCATTGAGGGGAATTGGTGAGAAGAGAAATACAAAGAGAATAGAAGATAATAGGCTGGACACGCATGTCCAATTTAATAAATTCTAAATTTATTACAATAATTTCCAAAATTGCCCTCACCAATCTAATATCCATCTGATATACATTATTCATACAATACATCCAAGTATTCACACAAAGCATGTTATTTATTCAATCTAATCCAATTAATTAATCTTTAAATTAATGACCATCCAATGTTCAAACAACGATTTGATTTGCGCGAGTCCAACTCGTTTAAGAATAAATACTTAAAGTACATATTCTTGAATTATATCAAACTACAATTTTAAATCTAATTTAAATTGTATCCAATATTAATTTATATTTAATTCCAAATTAAATAATTACACTTATTTTTGTGCCTTACAAACATGGATTCCCAATTCAATCCAATTAGGTCTCAAAGGCCCAATTAGTATCCAATAATATTCAATTAAAGTCCAATGGGCTTTCAATTAATTCTTTAGGCATGAGCTTTGGCCATTATGGATCAAACCCAAGATGCTAAGGCCCAAATAGGAATCACCATATGCCAAAAATCAATTTAGGCTCATTAGGCCCAATTAAATTTTTTTTAAAAGGCCCAAAAAGTATATTTGGACTTTATGGAAATGGTTTTAGGCCCAATTGGATCCAACCCGGTTGTCCAAAACAATACTTGGCCCAACAAAGCCCATTAAGCCCAATTACAACAAATTAAATTAACATATTATTCCAAATTACATATTAATTTAATTAAAGTACAATTAACATAATTAATTAATTAAACTAATATTTCCAAAACATCAATTAAACTAATTAATCATGCTTTATTATTCAATTCATGTCCAACACAATTGAAGCAAAATCAATTCTAAAACATGCAACATACTCACGGCAAAGGCATAGAATAACATCCAATTTTTGATTTCAATCCAATTAAATCAACAATCAATATTCTTTTCATGCCAATTACAATATCTAATTGTCAAATTTCAAAAGGTTCACCATGAGCACTTAGGGTTATATTCGGCCATTACAAGGAATTGGGGAAAATTAGATCCAATTAATTTTTCTCAAATCCTATGATGTATAAATCTAATTCATCATCATCAAAGCATGACCAAACTACCAATTTGGAAAAATCATACTCCAAGCACAAAAAACCCCAAATAAATTATATAAACCCTAAAATCCAAATCAAGCTTAGATCTCTATCTGATACCATTGTTAGTGTCCTAGACATGCCATGGGATCTATAGGCGTGATTATTGTGTGAATTATCAAGTGAATTACGAAAAACACTTACATTGATTTGGACGAAAATTCGAAACTTTCATGGATGTAGATGGAAGCTCCAAGCTTTCTTTTGTGTTCCAAACTCAATGGTGAGTTTCCCTATCACCTTTCTTTGACTCCTTGAAGTGCTAGCTTGCTTGAATTTTGCAACAAAATTCCAATGGGAAGAGGAGAAGCTCACGGTTCTGTGACTAGAAGAGAGAAGATGAATAGTTATTTTTTGTTTTCCAAAAACATAATTTAAAGTTAGCTTGTGTGTTGGTGTAAATGCAACATTTATTAAGCTCAAAAACTTCCATCAAATGCTTGACATGTGATGTAAGTCAATGGGTCCCACCCAATTTAAATTCAAAATTTAAGTTGGCTTCCAACACACAACTTAGCTTTGGGCCCGGGTTTGTTTAATCCGATTAAACGAATTTTTCATCGCAACATAATTAAATCCAATTTAATCAAATAATAATGCCTCACAAAATTATTACGGAATTCGCTTACGAATTAATACCAAATTAATTGGTTCGCTTGAATTAAAATCTAATTTTAATTCCGAGTTGAAATTCAATTTCAATTAATATATCCAATATATTATTTTAGCCCAAATAAATAAATTAAATAGAAAAAATCCAATTTAACTATTAAATTTATTTTACCGATTAATTCCAAATTAATCGCGTTCTCTCTTCTACACGAATTAATCCCAGATTAATTCATGACGCAATTAATCCCAGATTAATTTTCTCTCTTTTAATTAATCCTAGATTAATTCTTGCCGTAATTAATCTGAGATTTATTTTCTCTCTCATAATTAATCCCAGATTAATACTGTTCGAATCAAATGTCATCGGTGAATCTTTGGGAAGCCACCTAAGAGATTCATGGATATGTTGGTAGTAAATACGGTCATCGGACTATCCGAACACGTGCGTACCCGGTACCACATTCTTATCGATTTACAATACATTGTTGGCTTCTAGCAAAGCACCGTGCCTACCCAATTCTCCAGAAATGTATTCAACATGGAATATATATAATCTATATCCGGCGTAGTATATATTGTATTGCGCATTACGATCCAGTATCGGATGTCACATGCTAGGCCTAGGGCTGGAATTATGTCTGCCCCGTACGAAGCATATATCAGATCACTAGCAACTAGTATATGTAATTGGATAATCATGACCTAGTATACTATCCCAATATGTGCAACATTTAAGAGTACCAGTTATGTATCCCTGCGTGATCATCATCTCCATATGACTCAAGTAATACTTCCATATTGACATCACAGCCAGTACACTACGATTCTCAGTATACCCAGAAGAGGCGTACACAGAACCTGTTAAAGCTCTTGACGACCGAAACCAAAGTATACTGATTGTCGCAAGTATTAGCGATGCAAGTCTCAGGTTAAGACCACATACACCTACCCTGATTCGGATTCCCATAGACACATAGTCATAATACCAATGTGACTCCGATGGGTCTATCCAGAGCGAAGCTGTTCCCGGTCCAACAGCTAACATAACCTCCTATCACACTTGCAAAAGTATCCAATACTTAAATATATGAGAACTATGTCGTTAAGCTTCCATAACGCGCACAAGTGTAATACTAGCATATTTCGCATTATCGATGTCCAGTCTCGATAATACTATGACTATGGATATTTAATGATTAACATTTTGTGGATTAATATTGTCTCATATCTTATTAATTTGGTACTAATCATATGGACTTTTATCATTTATATATCCAAGTAATCCAATTACAAAAATGATAACACAACAATTTCCTTTGTCACATAGGTAATTTGTACAAAGAACACCATGTCTTTTACAAATAGTGCTGCTATAGGTAATAATTCTCCAACATTGATGCCTTGTGTGATTTGAATGTTTGGCTAATAGATTGGCATATATGTGAATATATAGATATGAGAATTTGACATGGTAAAGTATAAGGATAATAAAAAGTTGATAAATCTGAACTTGTAATAATTTAGTAATTCTGATAATCTACTGATATACTTGACTTGTATGTTTTGTCTGTAGTATGAGTGCGGTTACTTACCGAGTTTTAAAACTAACACCAAACTAGTTTGCTAGTTTGCAGGTTAGCTTCGAGATTGGTCAACCTCGTTAGTTTTCAAAAGTCATGCTCGAGACGCGGATTACCCAAGTTGCAGTTGTTGGACAGTTATGACCCATAGTGTCACTGTTTATAAAAGACATTGTGTTTTTGTACAAAATTAACTATGTTGTAATGAAATTTCCTTTTACCGTTTTGTAATTTATTTACTTTGTTATATAAATGGTAAAAGTCCTTATGATTAATTCCAGATTGAGATGATATGAGACCGTATCAATCCATAAAGGTTTAATCATTAAATATCCCTAGTCGTAGTATTATCGAGATTAGACATCGATAATGCGAAATAGACTAGTATTGTAGCTGTGCGCGTGTGAGGGCATAACTGTATAGTTCTCATATATTTAAGTATTGGATACTTATGCAAGTGCGATAGGAGGTTGTGTTTTACCGATGGTACGGAAAATAGCTTCGCTCTGGATAGACCCCGCAGAATCCCATTGGTAGTATGTATATGTGTCTATGGGAGTCCGCTTCAGGGTATGTGTATTGGGTCTTAACTTGAGACTTGCATCGCTAGTACTTGCGACAATCGGTAAACTTTAGTTTTGTTCATCCAGGGCTTTAACAGGTTCTGTGTACGCCTCTCCTGGGTTTATTGAGAATCGTAGTGTCTTGGATGTGATGTTAAGACGAAAATATCACTTCAGACATATGGAGATGATGATCACGCAGGGATTCAGAACTGGTTCTCTATTGTGTTGCAACCATCGGGATAATATGACAAGGTCATGATTATCCGATTGAAAGAGACTAGTTGCTTGATATCTGATATGTGTTTCGTACGGGGTAGACACTATTCCAGCCCCAGGCCTTGCACGTGACATCCGATACTGGATCGCAATACACAATACAACGATATTCTACGCCTGATATAGATCGTATATTCCATTAAGAATATTTCTGGAGAATTTGGTAGGCATGGCACTTTGCTAGAAGCCAACCTTGTCTCGTAAATCGGTAAAAATGTAGTACGAGGTACGCACGTGTTCGGATAGTCCGACGACCGTATTTACTGCCAACATATCCAGGGATCTCTTGGGTCACTTCCCGAAGATTCACCGATGACGTATGATTCGAGCATGATTAATCTAGGATTAATCGCGGAGACACTTTATCTTGGATAAAGTACTATTTGAAGAGAGAGAAAGATTAATTTGGAATTAATCGACAAAATAATATATTTGATATATTAAACGAAATTGGATTTCGACACGACGGAATTAAAATTAGATTTTAATTCGGGCAAACGAGTTAATTTAGAATTAATTCGTTAGCGACGTGAATAGTAATTTAGCTAGGTATAATTATTTAATTACATCGCGATGGAAGTTCGTTAATTCAGAATTAGCGAAACCGAGCCAGGAAGTGTTTGCGGGCCCACTCACATTTTGAATTTGAGTAGGGCCCACAAGTCACATCGCGAGTCACATCACTTGTCATTTATTTTTGATAGATGTCAAAAGTCACTTTTGGTGAGTGACATGTTGTCACTATTCATGATGGAGTTTGGTGTAGGCAATTAATGCCAAATTGGAGCCAAAATGGATGTTGACTTTTTGAAAGTTACTAACAAATATTTGGTATTTGTTTTTCTATTCATCATTTACGTTTTTTAAGCCTAAAAGGAATAGAAAACAGAACTCATTCTCTCTCCTAAAAACAGCAAAACCGTGAGCTCCATTGGAGGGAAAAATTGGATTTTCTTTCTTCATTTTGCTAGCACAATCAAAGGATCAAATACAAGGTGATAGGGAACCGAATCTTAGAGCTTAGAATCCTTAAAGCTTGGAGCTTCATCATCTTCATCAACAAAGCTTCTCTTGGCCGAATCTTGGAGTAGCTTGAAGGGAAGGAAAATTTTGTTGAGCATCACATCCAATCTGTTCAATGTAAGTGTGTTTCCGCCACATTTCTTTAGAGTATTCATTCAATTTTGTGGCTTAAATGATCTTGGGACATCAATAGAAACCAACAGTGGTATCAATGACCCTTGTTTAAGCATGAAATATTTTAGGGTAAAATTTGGGTAAATTGATTTTGAGCATGTTTTGAATAAATTACTTGTTTGAGCATGCTTGTGGATGGATGAATTTGAGTTGTTTATGATCAATTTTGTGAAAAACAAATTAGATGAATTTTTCCCCAAAAAATGAGGCTTGGCCGAATACTCATTACCCTTGCAAGTCTTGGTATTTTGTGTTTTGATGATCATTGGATGACTTGAAACGAATTGGAAATATCGATTTGTAATTCGATCGGATTGAAAAACGAAATCGGACTAAAATCCTTACTTTGGCCGAGAGTTAGAAGACATGTAATGAGATGATTTTTTGATTCAAAAATTGTTGGACATAAGTTGAACAAATGAGAACATGATTAATTAATTAAATTGTATTTTGGAAATATGGATTTAGTTAATTAATTGATGTATTACACTTTAATTAACAAAGTTATAAATTTTGGAATTTTTAAAATTTGGTTAATGGGCTTAATTTTGAATTGGGCTTGAAATTATTATATTTGGGCATAATGGGCTTGGTTGGGCCAAGTTGGTTTAGGCTAATTGGATTGGATCCTAATTGGGCCTAAATCATTCCATTAAGTCCAAATGTAATAAATGGGCTTTAAAGTTTAATTGGGCCTTATGGGCTAAAATTGGTTTTTTGGCATATGAGGGTGATTCCTCAATTGGGCTTGGTAATTGGGTTTGACCCATATTGACCAAAGCCCATGCCTTTTGAAATCAATTGAAAGCCCATCGGACTTTAATTAAATGAACATTGGATGTTAGTTGGGCTTTGAGACCCGATAAGATTAGATTTGGAATCTTAGTCGTTAAAGCGCATTAAAAATTGCAGATATTTAATTTGGAATTAAATACATGAATTAGTATTGAATACGAATTAAATTAGATTTAAAGTAGTTCGATATAATTCAAGAATTCGTACTTTAAGTACTTATTCTCAAACGAGTTGGACTCGCGCAAATCAAATCATTTTTTGAACATTGGATGATCACTAATATTCAAAGATAATTAATTTGATTAGTTTGATTGAATAACATGCTTGAATGAATATATGGATGTGATGAATGAATAGCGTATATCAGATGGATATTAGAAGGGAAAGGGTAATTTTGGAATTATTTAAATTTGGAATTTATAAATTGGACCTGCATGTCCAACCTTATCTCTTATTATCTCTTTGTATTCTCTTCTCACCTAATTCCCCTCAATGTTAATGAGGTTTCTATTATTGTATTATGTAATTGGGTAGAAGTAGAATAGTGCTAGCCGGGGAGAGGAAATTGAGTGATTTGTTCTAGGAACAATCTGTTTAAATATCCATCCGCATATCGTTATTAGTTTACTTTCCGCGCCTTATTATGCTTTTAGAAATACTGCTTAAGGGTGAATGATGAGACCTTAACAAAGATAATAATTTGGTTGCCAATTTACGCGAAAAACCCTCAAAACATATTAAGCGTTTTTTCCTTCCGTTGAGTGATTCTTACTCAAGATCCAAAGTTGGCATTGGTTTGTTGGCCAAAGTCAAGACCTTTGTCAATTGCGGATGTGTTTGAATCATGAGAGTTTTATTCCATATCGGTGTCTTGTCCAAGTCGTGATTTGTTGGCCAAAGTCAAGATCACTTCTTGTCCATCGACATTGATTACAAAACTTTCCATGTCAATGGGTCCCGCTTAACTGGAATCATTAAGCTTGTTGTGCCAAAGCCAAGGCTTAGTTGATTCAGAGGAAAAAGGTTAGGAAAATATATTGGATATATTGGCATATATATTGTATATATGTTTCGGAATTGGATGTCCACCTACCGGATCTAGGAATTGGATGAGATCCAATTGATCTTCGAGATCTACCTAGTTAAATATCATACAACTTGTTGGCCAAAGTCAAGGTTGTGTGTTATTTAACGGGATCCTAGCCCACTAGGAAACTGGGTTTCCTGAGTACTCGACAGAGGGTTAGAGGCTCGCCGAAAAATAGTGGGAGGCTAGTATTGAATTTGCAATTTCATTCAGATACTTAGCTTTATGCGCTTTCATATTATTTCGTCAAAATTATTTTATTAGTTGGACTAATATAATGTTATTTTTCTTGTAACAGTTAGACTGTACCCTATATTGTTGATTAGATAGTTAGACTATCGTAATCAAGATGACAGGAAAGGGAAATGTCCGAGACATTATCATGGGCGAAAATGTCTTCAAGGGCACAAACTTTGCCGATTGGGAAATGAATCTGAGGATTGTCTTTGGAGCTGGGAGGCTGTTATATACTATACAGAGACCTCTTGGGCCTAAGCCCAAACCTGATCAGTTACTTGAGCTGGAGCTTTGGAAGACTCACAGGGATGATAATGATACTGCTCAGTCTATTATGCTTGCTGCTATGACTCAACATTTTCGTCGACAGAACAGGGACTTGGATCCCTATAACATGTTGGCGAGGTTGCACGATCTTCACCGATCTAACCGAAGGTCGCAGAGATATGAGTTAATGAAGAAGCTATTCCATTCACGTCTGTCAGAAGGCATGTCTGTTGAGTCCCATGTGGTACAGATGATTGCTGACATAGATGAGCTGGCTAAGATGGGGATAGTCTTAGAGGCTGAGATTACCATAGATATGATCTTGCAATCTCTCCCCGACACTTGGAAAAAGTTCATCATAAGCTATAACCTGATGAACACTGATGATACTCTTGGAGAGTTGTTGTCAATTCTCAATGAAGCTGAAAAGGAGATGCTTAAGGGCAACAAGTACGAGGCGCACTTTGCTTCGACATCTCAGACACCGAGGGCTGGGCCCAAGGCGACTGGAGGTGTGAAGAAGAAGAAGCATAAAAGAAAGGGCAAGGCCAAATCGTCAAAGGCTTCTGGGAAGCCTAAGGACAAATCTCAGGATTTTTGCCTCTAGTGCGGCAAGCGGGGTCATTGGAAACGTGACTGCCGCGAGTACAAGGCGCTCCAGAAGGAGATTAAAGCTGGCAAGGCACCGGCTTCAGGTATGTTTGTTATTGAAATAAACATGACTATTTCTAGTTTTAAAAATTGGATTTTTGATTCTGGTTGTGGTACTCACATATGTACTGATGTGCAGGATATGCGGATTAACAGGAGACTGGCCTTAGGGGAGATTGATCTACGCATCGGAAATGGGGCACCAGTCGCCGTTTTGGCCGTTGGCACTTTTGTTTTAGAACTGCCCTCGGGGCATGTACTTGAACTTAATGACTGTTATTATGTACCTAGTTTGACTAGGAATATTATTTCTGTATCTATGTTAACCCAATATGGGTATACTTTTGTATTCAGGAACACCGGGGGTTTTGTGTATAAAAATGATGTAGAAATTTGCACTGCTGTTGCAAATAATGGTCTTTATATTTTGAGTAATAAAGATGAAACTTACATGTGGCACTGTCGTCTGGGACATATAAACAAGACTCGCATATCCACACTTTCGAAGAGTGGGTACTTGGACGGATTTGATCCAAATTCATATGACGTCTGTGAATCTTGCTTATTAGGCAAAATGCCTAAATCACCTTTTAGCGGTAATGATGAACGCGCCACCGAACTGTTAGCCCTCGTTCATAGTGATGTATGTGGGCCCATGTCTAGCCAGGCTAGAGGTGGATTCGAATACTTCGTAACCTTTACGGATGATGCATCGCATTATGGTTATGTGTATCTTATGAGACACAAGTCGGAAACTTTTGAGAAATTCAAAGAGTTTCGACACGAAGTTGAAAAACAGACCGGCAAGAGTATAAAGACATTGCGGTCGGACCATGGTGGTGAATACTTGAGCAATGAGTTTCTAGATTACTTGAAAGAATATAGTATTCTTTCACAGTGGACTCTACCTGGAACATCGCAATTAAACGGTGTGTCTTAACGGAGAAACCGAACTTTTTTGGATATGGTTAGGTCTATGATGAGTCGCATTGAGCTACCTATTTCCTTCTGGGGATATGCATTAAACAGTGCAATTCTTATTTTGAATAAGGTTCCGTCAAAGTCTATACAACAGACACCATATGAAATATGGACAGGAAAGAAACCGGGTTTCTCATTCCTGAAGATTTGGGGATGCTGGGCATATGTCAAACGTTTGGAAGGTACCAAACTTGAACCCAAATCGGATAAATGCCTATTCGTAGGATATCTTAGGGAAACCAAAGGATATTACTTCTATCACCCACAAGAGAACAAAATATATGTTGCTCTACATGCGATTTTCCTTGAAAAGCAATTCCTAAATACAGCGATTAGTGGGAGGAATGTAGAACTCGATGAAAATCGGAGTGATACTGTTTCTGGCATAGAATCCTCAACGAAACAAGAACAGTCCATCCGGGATGAGACTGTACCACAATCTTTTATTACACAAGGACCGCGTAGATCGGAGAGAGTCAGGAAACAACCTGAGAGGTATGGGTTTCTGATCTCACCTCATGTAGATATTAATCTCATTGAGGATAACGAACCGGCTACGTATGAGGAAGCGATACAAGATATCGATTCCACTTTATGGCAAGAGGCCATGAAGTCCGAAATGGATTCCATGTATACCAACCAAGTTTGGACACTGGTTGATGCACCAGAAGGCGTAAAGCCTATTGGATGCAAATGGGTCTTCAAGAAGAAGACCGACATGGATGGCAACATGCAAACGTACAAAGCTAGGCTTGTAGCGAAGGGGTATCGTCGATATGGTGTCGATTACGATGAAACTTTCTCACCCGTTGCCATGATTAAATCCATTCGGATAATGCTTGCAATTGCTGCATATTTCGATTACGAGATATGGCAGATGGACATTAAAACAGCTTTCCTTAACGTAAACCTTTCGGAGGATGTTTATATGCAACAGCCTGACGGTTTTATCGTGCCTAGACTTGCAAACAAGGTTTGCAAGTTAAATCGGTCCATTTATGGACTAAAGCAAGCATCGCGGTCATGGAACCAACATTTTGATGAGATCATAAAAGAATATGATTTTATTCAAAATGAAGATGATCCTTGTGTATACAAGAAGGTTAGTGGGAAAGCACTGACTTTTATTGTCCTTTATGTTGACGATGTATTGCTTATAGGCAATGACATTCCCATGCTAACGTCGGTGAAAGCTTGGCTTTCATTGAAATCTCCATGAAAGATCTGGGAGAAGCAGCCTTTATTCTGGGAATAAAGATCTACAGGGATAGATCTAGAAAGCTGCTTGGACTCCCCCAGAGTACATATATTGACAAGGTGTTGAAGAGATTCAATATGGATCAGTCCAAGAGAGGACTATTGCCAGTGTCACATGGCGTCTATCTATCTAAGGACATGTGTCCTAAAACTCAAGATGAGAGAGACAACATGAGTCAGATACCATTCGCCTCGGCAGTCGGATCGATCATGTATGCCATGATCTATACGCGACCTGATGTCTCATATGCTTTAAGCATGTGTAGTCGATATCAGGCCGATCCAGGTGAAGGTCACTGGATGGCGGTTAAGAATATCCTTAAGTATCTTAGACGAACTAAGGATGCTTACTTAATCTATGGAGATGGAGAACATGAGGTAACTGGGTATACCGATGCAAGTTTCCAAACCGATCAAGACGACTGCAAGTCATAATCCGGGTACATTTTTTGTTTGAATAACGGAGCAGTGAGTTGGAAATCTTCCAAGCAAGAGACTGTTGCCGATTCAACAATAGAAGCGGAGTACATTGCTGCAGCTGAAGCAGCTGAAGCAGTAAAGGAAGCAGTTTGGATCCGAAAATTTCTAATTGGATTAGGAGTAGTTCCGTTAGCAGCTGAGCCCGTTCCATTGTATTGTGACAATAACGGGGTTATAGCACAGGCTAAAGAACCGCTGTCTCATCAACGATCCAAGCATGTTCTTCGACGTTTCAATCTGATTCTAGAGATCATACATCGTGGTGATGTGAAGGTCGAGAAGGTCGCATCAGATGACAACATGGCAGATCCGCTTACGAAAGTTATTCCTCAGCAAAAGTTTGAGTGACATGTACATAGTTTAGGTATTAGATGCTTGAGTGACTGGATATAGGCCAAGTGGGAGATTGTTGGATAGTTATGACCCATAGCGTCACTGTTTGTAAAAGACATTGTGTTTTTGTACAAAATTAACTATGTTGTAATGAAATGGCCTTTTACCGTTTTGTAATTTATTTACTTTGATATATAAATGGTAAAAGTCCTTATGATTCATTCCGAATTGAGATGATATGAGACAGTATCAATCCATAAAGGTTTAATCATTAAATATCCTTAGTCGTAGTATTATCGAGATTGGACATCGATAATGCGGAATAGACTAGTATTGCACTTGTGCGCGTTGTGAGGGCATAACAGCATAGTTCTCATATATTTAGGTATTGGATACTTATGCAAGTGCGATAGGAGGTTGTGTTTTACCGATGGTACGGAAAACAGCTTCACTCTGGATAGACCCCGCAGAATCCCATTGGTAGTATGTATATGTGTCTATGGGAGTCCGCTTCAGGGTAGGTGTATTTGGTCTTAACCTGAGACTTGCATCGCTAGTACTTGCGACAATCGGTAAATTTTGGTTTTGGTCGTCCAGGGCTTTAACCGGTTCTGTGTACGCCTCCTCTGGGTTTATTGAGAATCGTACTGTATTGGATGTGACGTCAAGACGGAAGTATCACTTCAGACATATGGAGATGATGATCACGCAGGTATTCAGAACTGGTTCTCTATTGTGTTGCAACCATCGGGATAATAGGACAAGGTCATGATTATCCGATTCAAAGAGACTAGTTGCTTGATATCCGATATGTGCTTCGTACGGGGCATACATTATTCCTTCTATAGGCCTTGCATGTGACATCCGATACTGGATCGCAATACACAATACTACGGTATACTACGCCTGATATAGATCGTATATTCCATTAAGAATATTTCTGGAGAATTTGGTTGGCATGGCACTTTGCTAGAAGCCAACCTTGTCTCGTAAATCGGTAAAAACGTAGTACGAGGTACGCACGTATTCGGATAGTCCGACGACCGTATTTACTGCCAATATATTCAGGGATCTCTTGGGTAGCTTCCCGAAGATTCACCGATGAAATATGATTCGAGCATGATTAATCTAGGATTCGACGCGGAATTAAAATTAGATTTTAATTCGGGCAAACGAGTTAATTTAGAATTAATTCGTTAGCGACATGAATAGTAATTTAGCTAGGCATAATTATTTAATTACGTCGCGACGGAATTTCATTAATTCGGAATTAGTGAAATCGAGCCCGGAAGTGTTTGCGGGCCCACTCGCATTTTGAATTCGAGTGGGCCCCACAAGTCACATCGTGAGTCACATCACTTGTCATTTATTTGTGATAGATGTCAAAAGTCACTTTTGGTGAGTGACATGTTGTCACTATTCATGATGGAGTTTGTTGTGGGAAATTAATGCCAAATTGGAGCCAAAACGGATGTTGACTTTTTGAAAGTTAATACCAAATATTTGGTATTTGTTTTTCTATTCATCATTTACGTTTTTTAAGCCTAAAAGGAATAAAAAACATAACTCATTCTCTCTCCCAAAAACAGTAAAACCGTGAGCTCCATTGGAGGGAAAAATTGGATTTTCTTTCTTGATTTTGCTAGCACAATCAAAGGATCAAATACAAGGTGATAGGGAACCGAATCTTAGAGCTTGGAATCCTTAAAGCTTGGAGCTTCATCATCTTCATCAGTAAAGCTTCTATTGGCCGAATCTTGGAGTAGCTTGATGGGAAGGAAAAATTTTTTAGCATCACATCCAATTCGTTCACTGTAAGTGTCTTTCCGCCACATTTCTTTAGAGTATTCATTCAATTTCGTGGCTTAAATGATCTTGGGACATCAATAGAAACCAACAGCAGTCACCCTCACAAGTGTCTTGTGAGAAGTCTTATTGGTTAAGGAATCTCTGATTTTTATATTGTTTGTCATGTTGAGCACTTTGTTTTGTATTGTTCAGTAAAAGTTTTAATTTGTATATGATTTTATGGGCACAGAGCCCTTGAGTGTTGATAGATAATATGGGCACAAAGCTCTTTAGTGTTGATTTTGATGTGTTTTGTGTGGACCTGAGGTTCTTCTAAATGTTGGTTGTTCTTTTCAGGTTTTGGTTGATGCTGGACTTTGATCCGGGTTGTCCAGTTTTAGAATACTTCATGTCCGTTCTTCTGTAAATTTGGAAGCTTATGGAGATGGCTTAATCCTGTCTCATGCCGGTAGCATCCTGCTTCTGGCAGGGTGTTACAATTTTGGTATAAGAACAAAGATTTAGGTGTTGATTACTGCAACTACATGGTATCTGATCGTCTGAGTAAGTTTTCTGTTATGTATAGACTATATAAGTCTAATGTTTGAAACTTGGTTTGATTTCTGGTATATGGTATGATGTGCAATGGTTTTGATTGATATGGGTGATTCAAATTATCTGTACATGTTTGTATGTTATGAATATATGTATTTGTATAGGTATACTAAGTTAAAAGTATGTCATTTATATAGGTATATGTATAAGTAAGTCATGTAAATTCAATATATTTTGAGGTACGGGTTACGCTATGATGTTGATGGTTTGAATTGTGAACGGATATTTTGATTTATGTTTTGAAAAGTTGTTATTTGATTTTTGGCATAAAACTGTTTTGAAAATAATTAGGAAATAAAAGAAGAAAGAAATGAAAATTTCAGTTATTTTGATTTTGATTATAAAGAATAAAGAAAATATTTATACCTCGACGTTTGATTCACATTTTCATATTTTGAGATTTATCGATATATTTTCGTTGAGGTTCTTGATGATATGTTTATGTCTCGGTGCTCGAAAATGATTTTGATATTTTTAAACCATAAAACTTTATTTCTGTCGAGAAGTTCGAAAATCTATTTTTGTCATGGTTCTTGATGATTTTATGTTTCTGACCCTCCGTGGCACTTGTTTATGTTTCGTTCCGGCTTGGTCGGGGCTCTTGTTATGTGGTCCAGGCCATCAAAAAATGGTTGGCCCACTACTCTGTCGACATGGTTCGTACATTGTCGGGTAAGTGCGCGGGACTCAAACAGTAAGCGCTCGATATGTATTTTGAAATGTTTGCATCCAAGATTTATTTTTGATTTAGACATATTTATATTTTCGGGGGAAAGAATGATTAAGAATTACATTTTGATTTTGATACATTTCGATATTGTTTATGCTATTATATGATATGATATATTTCTGTCATGGCGCTTGTATATGGTTTTTACTGATTTATAATTTGATATGATATGTTTCCGTTGTGGCACTTGTATAGGGGTTTATCCAACAGTAGTGGGCCAACCCGCTACCATATATGGACAAGGGATCATTTCGTTAATTGTCTGATCTGTGAACGTGATTTGGACACTGGGCTCTCATTATGTTTCGTCCAGTTGAGTTATACTAGATACTTGAAATTGATTTACGATGATGAATTTTTAAATTGATTTTGTTTACAGTAAAGGAGTTTTTCAAATGTGTTTTCGAGATGTTTTTTTTTTTAAATAAATTGTTTTACGTTTTCCATTTTAATGATGACAAAGATTGACAGATTTCAGACTATCAACATCATAAGAGTATTATAGTTATGTGTCACTTCTGGTTGTGATGATGGATGTATTTGTTTCTATAAGAGTTTATGTTCGTTATAAGAGTATGTATGCATGTTAATAGTTTAATTATGGATCTTTTGAGTATTGCAATGGTGATGTATGCATTGTTATTAACCATATAAAATTGTATATGCGATGAGATATGTACGTATGTAAATTTTGATGTTGATATCATTTACATATATGATATAGAATGACAAGATATGAAATGAATAAGTTCCTATTCAGATTATGGATGAAATTGTTGGACAATTATGACCCATAACATCACTATTTGTACAGATCATGGTGTTGTTGTACAAATTAACTATGTGACAAAGGAAATTGCTTTTTTATCATTTGTAATTGGATTACAAGATATATAAATGATAAAAGTCCATATGATTAGTTCCGAATTGATAAGATATGAGACAGTCTTAATCCATTAAGGTTTAATAATTAAAACATCCCTAGTCGGAGTATTATCGAGATTGGACATCGATAATGCGGAATAGACTAGTATTGCACTTGTGCGCATTGTGGGAGCATAACGACATAGTTCTCATATATTTGGGTATTGGATACTCATGCAAGTGTAATAGGAGGTTGTGTTTACCGATGGTACGGAAATAGCTTCGCTCTGGATAGACCCCTCGGAATCCCATTGGTAGTATGACTGTGTGTCTATGGGAGTCCGAATCATGGTAGGTGTATTTGGTCTTAACCTGAGACTTGCACCGCTAATACTTGCGACAATCAATATACTTTGGTTTTGGTCGTCCAGGGCTTTAACCAGTTCTGTGTACGCCTCTTCTTGGTATATTGAGAATCGTAGTGTATTGGGTGTGATGTCGAGATGGAAGTATCACTCCAGTCATAGTGGAGATGATGATCACGTAGGATATGGAACTGGTGCTCTTATATGTTGCAGCTATCGGGATAATATGACTAGGTCATAGTTATCCGATTATAGAGACTAGTTACCAGAGATCTGATATGTGCTTCGTACGGGGCAGACACAATTCCAGTCCCAGGCCTAGCTAGTGACATCTGATACTGGATCACAATACGCAATACTACATATACTACGCCTGATACAGATTATATATTCCTTTAAGAATATTTCTGTAGAATTGGGTAGGCACGGTGCTTTGCTAGAAGCCAACCATTTCTTGTAAATCGGTAAAAACGTAGTACTAGGTACGTGAGTGTTCGGATAGTCCAATGACCGGATTTACTGCCAACATATTCGGGGATCTCATGGGTCGCTTCCCGAAGATTCACCGATGACGTATGACTCACAAATTATTAATCTGCGATTAATTATTAGAGAGAGAAAATTAATCTAGGATTAATTACGGAGATATTTTATCTGGGATAAAATATTAATTAAAGAGAGAGAACGATTAATTTGGAATTAATCGATAAAATAATATATACGATATATTACACGAAATTAGATTTCGACGCGGAATTAAAATTGGATTTTAATTCGGGCGAACGAGTTAATTTAGAATTAATTCGCTAGTGACGTGAATAGTAATTTTGCTAGGCATAATTATTTAATTAAATTGATTTAATTACGTCGCAACGGAAAATTCGTTAATTCGGAATTAACGAACCCGAGCCCGGGAGTGTTTGCGAGCCCATTCATATTTCGAATCGAGTGGGGCCCACAAGTCACATCACGCGTCACATCATTAGTCATTCATGTGATGGGAGTCTTGTCACATTTTTGGTGATTGACAACTTGTCAATTTTTGATTGATGTGAGTTGATGGAAGGCTTTAATGCCTTGTACCAATTTTTGGAAAATGATAAATGTATTTGATTTTTGAAATCAAAATACATAACAAACAATCAACTCATCCTCTCTCTCTCCCTCCTCCTACCTCACGGCCAAGGGCCATTTCTCTCTAAATTTCTTGCCAAATGCCGAGAGCAACAAAGTGAAGAATAGGAAGAATTTGTGGCAATTTTTTCCAAGTGCTAGCACACCAAAGAGTCATCCAAAGGTGATAGGGAAACAAACCCTTGAGCATGGAATCTCAAATCAAAGCTTGGAGCTTGAAGAACACAAATGGAGAACAAAGAGGGGCAAAGCCGAGAGCTTCAAGGAAGGAGCAACATTTTTGTGTTTCATCGCATCGCAAATCCGATCATTGTAAGTATGATTCCACCATACTTCTTTATTGTATTCACATTGATTTTCATTGCTTGAATGATCTTGGGACTATAGTAGAAACCCAACAATGGTATCAGAGCCTTATTTAAGCATGAAATTGATTTAGGGTAAAATATGGGTAAAATTGATTTGAGTATGATTTGATGAAATTGATTGATTGAGTATGCTTGAATGATGATAACATAGTGTTATGCATGATCAATTTGATGAAAATTGAATTGGATCAAATTTTCCCCAAATTGTTGGCTTGGCCGAAAGTTAGTGTGCCCTATATGTCATGGTGATTTTTGTTTTTTGAATCATTGGATGAGTTTGAAAGACTTGGGAAATGTTGATTTAGGATTCAATTGGATTGAAATTGGAATTGATCATGAAAACCCTAAATTGCCGTAACCAAAATCATGGAAAATGAATTGATTTTTGATTCAATAATGTTGGACATGTGTTGATGATGATTAGCACAATTAATTATGTAAATTGGTATTTTGGAAATGTTAATTTCGTTAATTAATTATGGCTATACACTTTAGATTAATTTAATTGTGAAATTTGGAATTTTGTAATTTAATTAATTGGGCTAAATTTGGAATTGGGCTTATAAAGTTGTATTTGGGCTTAATGGGCTTGGTTGGGCCAAGTTTGGTTTAGGCTAATTGGTTGATCCAATTGGGCCCAAAACTATATCCATAAAGTTCAAATATAACAAAATGGGCCTTTAATATTTTAATTGGGCCTAAATTGGTTTCTTGGCAAATAAGGGTGATTCCTTAATTGGGCTTTGGTATTTGGGTTTGACCCATATTGACCAAAGTCCATGCCTTAAGAAATTAATTGAAAGCCCATTGGACTTTAATTAAATTTACATTGGATGTTAATTGGGTTTTGAGACCCGAAAAGATTAGATTTAGAATCTAAGTTACAAAGGCTTATTAATAAAGTGTAATTATTTAATTTGGAATTAAATAAAGAATTAGTATTAAATCAAGAATTCGTACTTTGAGTACTTATTCTTAAAACGAGTCGGACTCGCGCAAATCAAATCGTTGTTTGAACATTGGATGGTCATTAATTTCAGATTAATTAATTGGATTAGATTGATTAATAACATGCTTTGTGTGAATACATGGATGTGATGTATGAATAATATATATCGGATGGATATTAGATGGTGAGGGCAATTTTGGAAATTGTGGTAAAAAATTTAGAATTTATTAATTGGACATGCGTGTCCAGCCTATTACCTCTTGACACTTTGTATTTATCTTCTCACCTATTCCCCTCAATGTAAATGAGGTTTCTTTAGAAGTGTTATGTAATTGGGTAGAAGTAAGATTTATGCTAGGGAGAGAGAGGAAAGTGAGAGATTTGTTCTAGGAACAAAGTGTTTTAAATATCCATCCGCATATCATTATTAATTTATTTACGCACCTTATTATGTTTTTAGAATGCATGTTTAAGGGTGTATGATGAACCTTAACAAAGATAATTAATTGGTTGCCAATTACGCGAAAACCTCTCATCATATATTAAGCGTTTTCCTTCCATTGAGTGATTCTTACTCAAGATCCAAGATTGGCACTGGTTTGTTGGCCAAAGTCAAGACCTTTGTCCACCGCGGATGTGTTTGAATCATGAAGGCTTTGTTCCATATCGTATGTCTTGTCCAAGTTGTGATTTGTTGGCCAAAGTCAAGATCACTTCTTGTCCATCGACATCGATTACGAAGCTTTCCAAAGTCAATGGGTCCCGCTTAACTAGAATCATTAAGTTTGTTGTGCCAAAGCCAAGGCTTAATTGATTAAGAGGAAAAAGGTTAGGGAATATATTGAATATATTGGCATATATAAGATATATGTTTTGGACTTGGATGTCCACCTACTGGATCTAGGAATTGGATGAGATCCAATTGATCTTAGAGATCTACCTAGTTAAATATCATACAGCTTTTTGGCCAAAGTCAAGGTTGTGTGTTATTTAATGGGATCATAGCCCACTAGGAAACAAGGTTTCCCAAGTACTCAACAGAGGGTTAGAGGCTCGTCGAAAAATAGTGGGAGGCAAATATTAAATTTCAAATTTCGTTTAGATACTTGCCAATACGCGCTCATTTTATTTTTCGTCATTACTCTAATAATTATTAGTTGGACTAATATTTAATCGTTGTTTTAACTAAACAGTTGAACTATATTCAAACTACTTCAATTATAGTTGATTATATAATTGGATTATAGTAATCAATATATTTGAATTTAACCAATCAAATTATAATTGATTATATAGTTAGACTGTAGTAATCATTATATTTAATAGTACCTCAAATCGTTGATTGGATAGTTGGACTATAGCAATCAAGATAATTGAAAGATTAGCGTTTAAAACATAAACCTGGGTAAAATGTCTTTAAATGGCTTTAATTTTCAAATTGGGAATAAAACATCAGGATAGTCATGGGAACTGAGGAGTTACTTTATTTGATAGAATAACATCTCGGGCCTAAGCCCGGAGTTGAGCAAATATTAGAACATGATATTTGGAAGATTCATGTGATGATAACTTTAGTGCTAAATCCATTATGCTTAATGAAATGACACTTTAATTCTGTCGTCAAAGTTAAAGATTTGATCCTTGTACCATGATAATGAAATTAAGGATCTTCATAGATCTATTCTTAGATCTTAGAAGTACTAATTGCAAAAGAAGCTCTTTAGCTCGTGAATGTCAGAGGGTACATCTATCGAGCACTAGGTTTCACAGATGATTGCTGACATCGATCAGCTAGGTTAGCTGGGCATTACCTACGTGGCCGAGACTACCAAAGATTTGATCTTATAGTCTCTACTCGAAAGCTGGGGCAGGTTCATTATGAACCATGAGAAAACTCTTGGAGTGTTAATGGCTATGCTCTAGGAGGCAGAGCCAGAGCTTCTAAAAAGGGCAAAGGCAAAATCATCGCAGTCTTCTAGGAAGACAAAGGACATATCCCAAGATGTCTGCCTAAACTGTGGCAAACAGAGTCACTTGAAGCGTGATTGCCGTATGGACAAGGCACACATGAAGGAAGTGAAGACGCGGCAAGGCTCCGACTTCAAGTATGTTTATCATAAACATGTTCACTATTAGTTTCAAAATTGGATTTTGATACTAAGTATTGTACATAAGATATGTACTGATGTGCGGAATCTGCCAATTAGCAGGAGACTGATTTCAGTTGAGATTTTTTTGCGAGTCGAAAATAGGACGAGAGTCGCTGTTTTAACCGTAGAATCCTAAGTTTAGGAACTACCTTTCGGGTGTGTACTTAAATTAGGAAACTATTAAAATATAACTAGTTTGACTAGAAACATTATCTCTATATCAGAGTATAACTCGTTGCGGGTATACCTTTATATTCTAGAACACTAAAGTGTTTTATTTTATAAAGATGATATTGAGATAAACACATTAGATGTGAATAACATTATTTATATTTTGAATATAATTGAATCTCAAACATATAACATGACAAATAAATAGATCAAACCTAATTTAATCAGATTAGACTTATTTGTGGCATTGTTGTCTGGGACACAATAAACAAGACTCGTATATCCACACTTTTGAAGAGTGGATACTAGGACAAATTTGATCTTATTCAAATGATGTCTACGAATCTAGTTTATTAGGCAAAGTGCCTAGAATACTTTTTACTTGGTAAAAGTGCAAGTGCCACCGATCTGTTAGCCCTCGTTCATAGTGACGTAAGTGGGCCCATATATAGCTAGGCTAGAGGTGGATATGAACACTTCATAACCTTTACGGATGTGGCATCGCGTTATGGTTATGTGTTTCTTGTGAAACATAAATCGGAAACTTTTGATAATTCAAAGAGTTTCGACACGAAGTTGACAGACAGATCGGCTAAAGTATTAAAACATCATGATTAGACCATGATAGAAAATACTTAAGCAATAAGTTTCTTGAATATATGAAAGAGTATAGTATTCTTTCAATATGGACTCTTCCCGGAACACTTCAATTGAGCAGTGTGTCCGAACGGAGAAACCAAATTTTGTTGGACATGATAAGGTTAATCATGAGTCGCTCAGAGCTACCATTTTCCTTCAAGGGATACGCATTAAACAGTGCAACACTTATTTTGAATAAGGTTCCATAAAAATCTGTCTGACAGACTTCATATTAGATATGAACAGGAAAGAAATTGGGTTTTCTCATTCCTGAAGATTTGGGAATGATAGGCATATGTTTGGATGATACCAAACTAGAACCCAAATCGGATAAGTGCCTAAATTGTAGGTTATCCTAGGGTAACCAAAGTATAGTACTTATACAACTCACTAGAGAATAATGTAATTGTTGCTCGCCATGCGGTTTTCCTAAGAGGAATACCTATATGCAGTGGTTAGTGGGAGGAAAGTAAAACTCGATGAAAATCGGAGTAATACTGTTCCAGGCACCGACCCTTAATGGAACACAAACAGTTCATCAAGGATGAAACTGTACCAATAATCTTCGAATACACAAGAACCGCACAAGTCGGAGAGAGTCAGAAAATAACCTGGGAGGTATGGGTTTCTGATCTCACCTCATAAAGATGTCAATCTTATTGAGGAATACAAACTGACTACGTATGAGGAAGTGATACAAGGTTTCGACTCCCTATTATGGCAAAGTGCCATGATGTCCGAACCAGATTCCATGTATACCAACTAAGTTTGGATACTAGTTGATGTACCGCAAGGCATTGTGCCTATAGGTACTATATAAGTCTTCAAGGAAGACATACATGGATGGCTACATACCAACGTACAAAGCTTGGCTTGTAGTGAAAAGGTATCATTATCAACATTGTGTCGATTACGACGAAACCTTTTACTCGTTGCCATGGTTAAATCCATTTGGATAATGCTTGTTAATGCTACATGTTTCATTTATGAAATGTGGCAGCTGAACGTCGAAATCGCTTTCCTTAAATGGAAACCTTTTGGAGGATATTTACAACATCCTGATGGTTTTGTCGTACCAAAACAAGCAAACAAGGTTTGCAGGTTATTCGATCCATTTATTGGGTTGAAGCAAGCATTGCGTTCTTGGAACTATATCGTTTTGATGTAATCATAATGGTATATGATTTAATTCAAAACGAAAATGATTCTTGTGTATATAAGGAGGTTAGTGGGAGCGCACTGACAGTGATTGTCCTACATATTGATGATATATCATTTCTTGGAAATGACATTCCCATAATACAATCGGTAAAAGCTTGGCTTTCATGAAAATTCTCCGTAGAATTCTTGGGAGAGACAACTTTTATTCTAGGAATAAGGATCTACTGGGATAGATCTAAAAGTTGTTGGCACTCTCTGAGAACTCGTACATTGAAATAAATGTACGCGACCTGGTGTCTCATATGCTTTGAGCATATGGAGTCACAACCAGGCCAATCCAAGTGATAGTCACTGGATTGATGTTAAGAACATCCTTAAGTATCTTAGATAAACTAAGGATGCTTTCTTAGACTATGGAGAATGAGAACTTGAAGTGACTGGGTTCACTAATGCAAGTCTCCTTACCGATAAAAATGACTATAAGTCGTAATAAAGGTACTATATAGTTTGAATAACGGAACAGTGAGCTGGAATCTTCCAAGCAAGATATTGTTGCCAAATAAACAACAAAAGCAGAATATTACTGCAGCTGAGGCAGCAACAGAAGCCATTTGGATCTTAATAATCCTAATTGGATTAGGTGTAGTTCTGTTAGCAGCTGAGCTAGGCTACAACACAGGCTAAAGAATTAATGGTCTCATCAACGATCCAAGTATATACTTCAACTATTCATCTGATTCGTTCGGATCATACATCGTGGTGATGTGATGATCGAATAAATCGCATCAGATGATAACTTTGTAAATCCGCTGATGAAAGTAGTTTCTCAACAGAAGATTCAGTGAACCGTACATAGTTCAAGTGTAGGACACTTGAGTGATTGGCTATAGGCCAAGTGGGAGATTGTTGGACAATTATGACCCATAGCATCACTATTTGTACAGATAATGGTGTTGTTGTACAAATTAACTATGTGACAAAGGAAATTGCTCTTTTATCATTTGTAATTGGATTACCAAGATATATAAATGATAAAAGTCAATATGATTAGTTCCAGATTGATAAGATATGAGACAGTATCAATCCATTAAGGTTTAATCATTAAAACATCCCTATTTGGAGTATTATCGAGATTGGACATCGATAATAAGGAATAAACTAAGCACTTGTGCGCGTTGAATGAGCATAACGGCATAGTTCTCATATATTTGGGTATTGGATACTCATGCAAGTGTAATAGGAGGTGTGTTTACCGATGGTACGGAAACAGCTTCGCTCTGGATAGACCCCTCGGAATCCCATTGGTAGTATGATTGTGTGTCTATGGGAGTCCGAATCAGGGTAGGTGTATTTGGTCTTAACCTGAGACTTGCACCGCTAATACTTGCGACAATCAATATACTTTGGTTTTGGTTGTCCAGGGCTTTAACTAGTTCTGTGTACACCTTTTCCGGGTATATTGAGAATCGTAGTGTATTGGGTGTGATGTCGAGATGGAAGTATCACTCCAGTCATAGTGGAGATGATGATCACGTGGGATACGGAACTGGTGCTCTTATATGCTGCAACTATCGGGATAATATGACTAGGTCATAGTTATCTGATTATAGAGACTAGTTACCAGAGATCCGATATGTGCTTCGTACGGGGCAGACACAATACGCAATACGCAATACTACGTATACTACGCCTGATACATATTACATATTCTTTTAAGAATATTTCTGGAGAATTGGGTAGGCACGGTGCTTTGCTAGAAGCCAACCATGTCTTGTAAATCGGTAAAAACGTAGTACTAGATACGTCTGTGTTCGGATATCCAGGGATCTCATTGGTCGCTTCCCGAAGATTCACCGATGACGTATGACTCGCAAATTATTAATCTGCGATTAATTATTAGAGAGAGAAAATTAATCTAGGATTAATTACAGAGATATTTTATCTGGGATAAAATATTAATTAAAGAGAGAGAACGATTAATTTGGAATTAATCGATAAAATAATATATACGATATATTACACGAAATTAGATTTCGACGCGGAATTAAAATTGGATTTTAATTCGGGCGAACGAGTTAATTTAGAATTAATTCGCTAGTGACGTGAATAGTAATTTTGCTAGGCATAATTATTTAATTAAATTTGATTTAATTACGTCGCAACGGAAAATTCGTTAATTCGGAATTAGCGAACCCGAGCCCGGAAGTGTTTGCGGGCCCATTCATATTTCGAATCGAGTGGGGCCCACAAGTCACATCACGCGTCACATCATTAGTCATTCATGTGATGGGAGTCTTGTCACATTTTTGGTGATTGACAACTTGTCAATTTTTGATTGATGTGAGTTGATGGAAGGCTTTAATGCCTTGTACCAATTTTGGAAAATGATAAATGTATTTGATTTTTGAAATCAAAATACATAACAAACAATCATCATCCTCTCTCCTCCCTCCTCCTACCTCACGGCCAAGGGCCATTTCTCTCTAAATTTCTTGCCAAATGCCGAGAGCAACAAAGTGAAGAATAAGAAGAATTTGTGGCAATTTTTTCCAAGTGCTAGCACACCAAAGAGTCATCCAAAGGTGATAGGGAAACAAACCCTTGAGCATGGAATCTCAAATCAAAGCTTGGAGCTTGAAGAACACAATGGAGAACAAAGAGGGGCAAAGCCGAGAGCTTCAGGAAGGAGCAACATTTTTTTTGTGTTTCATCGCATCGCAAATCCGATCATTGTAAGTATGATTCCACCATACTTATTTATTGTATTCACATTGATTTTCATTGCTTGAATGATCTTGGGACTATAGTAGAAACCCAACAATGGTATCAGAGCCTTATTTAAGCATGAAATTGATTTAGGGTAAAATATGGGTAAAATTGATTTGAGTATGATTTGATGAAATTGATTGATTGAGTGTGCTTGAATGATGGTAACATAGTGTTATGCATGATCAATTTGATGAAAATTGAATTGGATCAAATTTTCCCGAAATTGTTGGCTTGGCCGAAAGTTAGTGTGCCCTATATGTCATGGTGATTTTTGTTTTTTGAATCATTGGATGAGTTTGAAAGACTTGGGAAATGTTGATTTAGGATTCAATGGATTGAAATCGGAATTGATCATGAAAACCCTAAATTACCGTAACCAAAATCATGGAAAATGAATTGATTTTTGATTCAATAATGTGGACATGTGTTGATGATGATTAGCACAATTAATTATGTAAATTGGTATTTTGGAAATGTTAATTTCGTTAATTAATTATGGCTATACACTTTAGATTAATTTAATTGTGAAATTTGGAATTTTGTAATTTAATTAATTGGGCTAAATTTGGAATTGGGCTTATAAAGTTGTATTTGGGCTTAATGGGCTTGGTTGGGCCAAGTTTGGTTTAGGCTAATTGGTTGGATCCAATTGGGCCCAAAACTATATCCATAAAGTTCAAATATAACAAAATGGGCCTTTAATATTTTAATTGGGCCTAAATTGTTTTCTTGGCAAATAAGGGTGATTCCTTAATTGGGCTTTGGTATTTAGGTTTGACCCATATTGACCAAAGTCCATGCCTTAAGAAATTAATTGAAAGCCCATTGGACTTTAATTAAATTTACATGGATGTTAATTGGTTTTGAGACCCGAAAAGATTAAATTTAGAATCTAAGTTACAAAGGCTTATTAATAAAGTGTAATTATTTAATTTGGAATTAAATAAAGAATTAGTATTAAATACAATTAAATTGGATTTAATATTGTAGTTTGATATAATTCAAGAATTCGTACTTTGAGTACTTATTGCCTTTTCAAACATGGATTCACTCTTGCCTATAAAAAGAAACCTTCACCACACATCCAAACCCTAGCTCATTCACACAAAAATACTCCTAGCATTCACACATAACAAGCCATTAGCAATAAAGAATTCTCTTCTTCTCCCTCACTCTCAATAACCGAAAATCATAAAATCAAAAAGCCCTCATTGCCGCAACAAAACTACTCCCGTACAGCCCCATTGCCGTGACCAAATATACTATCATACAACCCCTACAACCACCGAAACAGTAGCCATTCGCACCCCCTACAACCACCGAACAGCCTCTGAAAATACCACATGCATTCACCGAAATCTATATCCCAAAACAATGGCCTAAAATCACCTAAAATAGTGAACAAAAACTGCACTTTAAAACCCTTAAATAACCACACAAAACCACAGCCCCAACCCCCTTTAAACCGTAAAAACAGTCCATCAATACACCAAGAACAGTGACCAAAAAATACAGCAAAAATGGCAGCGAAGCAGAGGGAAAACAGCGGCCTGAAAAATGAAAACAGCGAGAAAAGACGTGAACCAGTGAACTGGAGGAGCCGCAGAGCATTAACCCTTCCGACGACCGTGTACGGTACTTACAAGAGATGATCTAAAAGGTTAGACCTGAGGGCACCATCTTTTATTTATCTTTATTCATATTTTAATCATTTATCGAATTTTCTTCGCATGAGAGTCGTTGATTGATGTGTGTTGAGGCCCTTGAATGAATGGAAAATGTGTCGTCTCTTGTGGTATATAGGATGGAAACCCAGATGTAAATTCCGTAGCTGAATCCGAATGGACGGTAGTGCGGTCTGTACTTGGGATACAACTCCACGTACCACTTGAGCAAACGACACATATTTCGATATGTTTTATCTTGTTCGTTTGTTATCCGCATTTTATATTCCGCCATTTAATTTCTGTACGATTATTTGTTTGTATTGATGATGTGATGCGCATGGGCTTAGAATGTTGGCCTAAAGGTTCCCTATTTGAGGGAAGAAAAATCTGAAAGACTACCTTTACGACAATGCTTTGCCGCGCCGGACAAAGTGTGTTTGATTGAATGTGATATATGTTTAATCGAATATGCGAAGTCCTGTATTGTTGTCCTTATTTTTATATTCACGGTAACATAATACGCATGGGCTAACTATGGTGGATTAAAGGTCCTTTATTCAAGGGAAATGCCTGAAGGCTACCTTTACCAAGATGTTTTGCCGCGCTTTTTTATTATGTC
Source organism: Zanthoxylum bungeanum (assembly GCA_019454045.1). Taxonomy (NCBI): domain Eukaryota; kingdom Viridiplantae; phylum Streptophyta; class Magnoliopsida; order Sapindales; family Rutaceae; genus Zanthoxylum; species Zanthoxylum bungeanum. The sequence continues at coordinate 38,262 of SKCR01028681.1, read as the reverse complement.
ATTTACCCTTTGCATATCGTTGCTTTATTTACGCATGCATTGCATTCTTGTGCGCATGGGCTAACTAGGGTGGATTCAAGGTCCTCTATTCGAGGGAAAATGCCTAAAGGCTACCTTTACCATGATGTTTCACCGCGCCGGATGAGGTACACCCGATTGAATGGGAACGAGTTCAATCGGGCACATGGGGTCCTACATTATGGATTTGCTTATCTATGTATGTATTGCGGCGTCTATCATACATCAGGTCTAGTCCCGTTCGAACGCGTTCTCAAACGCTATACAACGTGAACCTTCTGTTTACCGTTCGAACGTGTTTACTAACGCTACTCGAATGCGCATGTATTTCCTTTATTTTATCATGCATCAGGTATGGTCCCGTTCGAACGTGTTCTCAAACGCTATACGAACGCGAACCTTCTGTTTACCATTCGAACGCGTTTAAGAACGCTACTCAAACGCGCATGCATTTTGTTTCATCAGGTATTGTCCCGTTCGAACGCGTTATCAAATGCCACACGAACGAGAACCTTCTGTTTACCGTTCGAACACGTTTTCAAACGCTACACTAATGTGCATACACTGAACTGAGTCTTTTTCATCACATTCCATGCATGATTGCTTCTTGGGTGATTTCTCTTACATTATGTAATTAACCATGCCATTCTTTTAGTGACACTTTTACTGCTACCATCTACTTGTGTTCCCGTATTTATCCGTTTGATGTGTTCGTGAGATGGTATTCAAGCATGATTAGGTCGTTAGGATGTTACTTGTTTCTCAAGTATGATTTAGCCGCTAGTACGTTATTCCTCTATGCATGATTTAGTTATCTTCTTTCGCAATAGGCGTTCAACTTATATTTAGGTTGTTATTTATTTTCCCGCGTTTGATGATTCAACATGTCATTAGATTATTGTGTGATATTGTATGTTTGTCATTATTATGATTTATTTTATACATACGAACTTAGGAGTAAATTACCCCATTGGAAATAGTTGCTTAGGCTAGGTTAGATTATTGCACAAATCATTTCATTACAAGTGGCATAAGTAAGGGACCATTCCGAACCCAACGGTTTGAGGTCTTCCCTTGCGAGGGGTGCGTGCGGCCTTAAATCATTTTCCCGGTTCACACCGGGTGGCGACTCCATAATATTTCTATGGTTTAGTCCCCCGAGGGCTATTCCGTACTCCCAACTGGGCCGCGAGCCCGGAACAGCGTCGTCCAACATCTGTGTCCTACAATGCCTTGTACCAATTTTTGGAAAATGGTAAATGTATTTGATTTTTGAAATCAAAATACATAACATACAACCAACTCATCCTCTCTCTATCCCTCCTCCTACCTCACGGCCAAGGGCCATTTCTCTCTAAATTTCTTGCCAAATGCCGAGAGCAACAAGGTGAAGAATATGAAGAATTTGTGGCAATTTTTTCCAAGTGCTAGCATGATTCCGTGTTTCGTCGCATCGCAAATCCGAAAGCTTAAATGAATGGGCAAAGACGAACACAAATGGAGCACAAAGATGGGCAAAGCCGAAAGCTTAAAGGAATGAGCAACATTTTTATGTTTCGTCGCATCGCAAATCCGATCATTGTAAGTATGATTCCGCCATACTTCTTTATTGAATTCAAATTGATTTTTATTACTTGAATGATCTTGGGACTATAGTAGAGACCCAACAGAAATGAATAGTATGAAATCCATATTAAGTCTCTATTTTGATACTATATTTGATTGCTTGTAAACAACTTGTGTTATGGTCCTTATTTTTTATGATGAATGTGATTAACAGTATATAATTCGTGTTCAGGTTTATGTTTCTTTGATGGAAGAATTTGAAATGATTTGAGCGTGTTCCTACGAATGAATGTGAATTGAAATGACAAGTTCGATGTGATTCTGGTATGAAATGTTTGATTCAATTGATTTTACTTTCAAATAGTATGACTTGTATTGATATATGAAATATGTAGCTTCGAAAATGTTTAAAATGAGATGATTTCCGATTGCGGATGAGATTTTCATGTACATATGTTCGGTTCTGAATGATCAGACATAAGGATGGAAAAATTTTGATAACAAAATTTTTATAGGGAATGGGGGATGTAATATCCCAAGTTTTTCGGAATAGTATGGGAATGTTTATGAATTAAAGTTAAGGATTTGGAACTAGATGATATTCGAAAATAAGACTTTATGTGTTGGAAAATAGGTGAAAATGTTTTTAAGTGAAGCTTCATCGAGTTGGAAAATACATGGTTTCGAGAACGAGTTACGTGACTTTTATTTATATCGTCAAACGCGTAAAATTTTCTTGTTTCGGCTATAAAAATAGCAAACGAACTTCGATTGAGCTAAATCTTAAACCACCAGACTCGTTTTTCCAAGATGAACAACTTTGGTGTTGAACACTTTTCGAAATTTATATCTGAATGGCTTCAAAATGAGAATTTTCATAAAAGCCCTATGGTAGGGACCTAGAAGCAATTTCACAGCGGTAGAATGTAAATTTCAGAAAATTTTCTATATACCCCAAGGTTTTAATAATTAACGAAAATGGAATAATCTTCCTAAACCCCACACACGACCCTCCGTCCCCAATTTCACGTTTTTGTCACCCTTGTAGGGCTGGTGGCCTGTCGGTCGGTGTGATGGGCCAGAAGGGTGTGCTGACCACTCATCCACCTTGTGATGGCCCGCGACAGCACTATGACACCAGCGAATGGTGGAAATGAAAGGAGATACATGTGAGTTTTATTTCTCGATCATGGCTCATCGTTTCGTTTCATGACCTAAGCTACCCGCCAAATCAAAGCTCTCGAAGAGTACTGCAAGTTGGCGATGGCAGATTTTACATTTCGTGCATGGTTGCACACGAATCGAGGAAGAAAATGGTAGTGAATAGTAACCTATGAGTGAACGGTATCTTCAATCAGAATTCCATCGATTCTAGCACGTTCGTGGGATCATTTGGAGTCCGTATATGCCCTCAAAATCTCGGTAAGACCTCCCGGTAATAACTTGCTAATTTCAATTTTTTATGTTAAATGTTCAGATATTTCCAGTAGCTTCATAGAGTAGCGTAATGATTTAAATTGAATTTTTTGAGTATTAGTAAATTGAATGTGTGCATTTAGTATAATTTGAATGAAAGGGAAATGAGTTAGACCAATCCGATAGATTATGTAAGTTTTCGGTAAAAGTGGGTTTTCTGTGTATTAATGTATTTTGATCGTAATGATAGATATAAGATATATATGATGGTACGATAAAATTTTGATAAATCCGGGTAGGTTCGGACGTTTCGGGACCTTTCCGTAGCATTTGTGAAAACTTTTCGGAATATTTTCCAAAAACGTGTAAACCGAGGATTCAAGTAACAAGTGGCATTGAATTGGTTTGTAATGGTGTTTTAAGAAAATTGGAACTGAAATCATTGAAATCAGACTTAATTTGATTGTCCTGGAAAGATTCAGAAGTTGTCATGGTAAAGTCAAGATTTCTGTAAAGTTGTGATTCTAATGGCATTTCAGGATTTATTTTGAAAGATTTGACTAAGACCTGATGTGCTCGCGAAGCCAAGTAAGTAACTCATGCGATGAGTGCTTGAATAATTGATTTTGGTTATATATATATATATAATTAAAGTGTTTAGGATAAGTCGAGGATAGTTAAGGGATATTCTTGAGAACAAAGTTCAAGATTACGTATGGTTAAGTTAATAAACCACCACATGTATGGATTTTTGTAATGCTATGATATGAAGTGAAATATTTGATGAGGTGTTTAGGATATGACGAGGATAATTAAAGGATATTCTTGAGAACAAAGTTCGAGATTACGTATGGTTAAGATAATCAACCACCACATATATGGATTTTTGTAATGCTATGATATGAAGTGAAATGTTTGATGAGGTTGATGTCTATTGATGTATGTAAATTTATGAGGTTGATGTCTATTGATGTATGTAAATGTTGTTGGGTTTTCTAGGTCAAACCAAGATCATATTAAGCGATGAAAAGTGCGAATACAACAAAGTAAAGTTGCGGAAATTCTCACTTTGATCGGCTTTTGGATGCGATGAACACAAAAATTTCTTCAAGAGACTCTCGGCCAAGCTCCTCTTTGTCCTCCTTGAGATGTTCTTCAAGCTCCAAGCTTTGAAAAAGGATTCCATGCTCATGAATGGGTTTCCCTATCACACTTGTGTGACCCCTTGGATGTGCTAGCATCATTGAAAAATTTGCCACAAATCTTTCCTTAGCATCTTGTTGCTCTCGGCCATGATAGGAAATTTGAGAGAATAATGAACCTTGTGCCGTGAGATGAGGGAGAGGGAGAGAGGAAAAAAATGATTTGTGTGTTTTTGGATTTCAAAAATCTAATACAACTTACACTTTTCCAAAAAGTGGTACAAGGCTTTAAAGTCTTCCAACTACTCCTATCAATCACAAAAGTGACAAGCATCACATCACTCAAAGTTGATGTGACTTCCATCACAAGAATGACTAATGATGTGATGCGTGATGTGACTTGTGGGCCCCACTTGATTCAAATTGCGAGTGGTCCCGCAAACACTCCCGGGCTCGTATTCGCTAATTCCAAATTAACGAATTTTCCGTTGCGACGTAATTAAATCAAATTTAATTAAATAATTATGCCTAGCAAAATTATTATTCAAGTCGTTAGTGAATTAATTCTAAATAAATTTATTAGCCCGAATTAAAATCTAATTTTAATTCCGTGTCGAAATCTAATTTTTCTTAATATATCGAATATATTAATTTTATCGATTAATTACAAATTAATCGTTCTCTCTCTTTAAATATAATTTTATCCCAGATAAAATATCTCCGCAATTAATCATAGATTAATTTTCTCTCTCTTATAATTAATCCTAGATTAATTATGTTCGAGTCATACGTCATTGGTGAATCTTCGGGAAGCTCATGAGATCCCCGGATATGTTGGCAGTAAATCCGGTCGTCGGACTATCCGAACACATACGTACCTAGTAATACGTTTTTACCGATTTACAAGACATGGTTGGCTTCTAGCAAAGCATCGTGCCTACCCAATTCTCCAGAAATATTCTTAAAGGAATATATAATCTGTTTCAGGCATAGTATATGTAGTATTACGTATTGCGATCCAATATCGGATGTCACATGCAAGGCATGGGGTTGGAATTGTGTCTGCCCCGTACGAAGCATATGTTGGATCTCTGGTAACTAGTCTCTAGAATCGGATAAACATGACCTAGTCATATTATCCCGATAGCTGCAGCATATAAGAGTACCAGTTTCGTATCCTACGTGACCATCATCTCTATATGATTGAAGTGATACTTCCATCTTGACATCACACCCAATACACTACGATTCTCAATATACCCAGAAGAGGCGTACACAGAACCTGTTAAAACCCTGGACGATCAAAACTAAAGTATATTGATTGTCGCAAGTATTAGCGATGTAAGTCTCAGGTTAAGACCAAATACACCTACCCTGATTTGGACTCCCATAGACACATAGTCATACTACCATTGGAATTCCGAGGGGTCTATCCAGAGCGAAGCTGTTTCCGTACCATCGGTACACACAACCTCCTATTACACTTGCATGAGTATCCAATACCCAAATATATGAGAACTATGCCATTATGCTCCCATAACACGCACAAGTGCAATACTTCTCTATTCCACATTGTCGATGTCCAATCTCGATAATACTATGACTAGGGATAATTTAATGATTAAACCTTAGTGGATTAATATTGTCTTATATCTTATTAATCCGGAACTAATCTTATGGACTTTTGTCATTTATATATCCCAGTAATCTAATTACAAATGATAAAAGAGCAATTTCCTTTGTCACATAGTTAATTTGTACAACAACACCATGTTCTGTACAAATAGTAATGCTATGGGTCATAATTGTCCAACAATCTCCCACTTGGCCTATAGCCAATCACTCAAGTGTCCTACACTTGAACTATATACGGGTCGCTCAAACTTCTGCTGAGAAACTGCTTTCGTCAGCGGATTTGCAATGTTATCATCAGATGCGATTTATTCGATCATCACATCGCCATGATGTATGATCCGGTGAATCAGATGAAATAATTGAAGTATATACTTGGATCGTTGATGAGACCATTAATTCCTTAGCCTGTGCTGTAGCCTAGCTTAGCTGCCAACAGAACTACTCCTAATCCAATTAGGATTATACAGATCCAAAGTGCTTCTATTGCTGCCTCAGCTGCAGCAATATTCCGCTTTTGTTGTTTATTCGGCAACAGCATCTTGCTTGGAAGTTTTCCAGCTCACTATTCCGTTATTCAAACTATATAGTACCCTTATTGCGACTTATGGTCATTTTTATCGGTTATGAAACTTGCAGCAGTAAACCCAGTCACTTCAAGTTCTGCTTCTCCATAGTATAAGAAAGCATCCTTAGTTCATCTAAGATACTTAAGGATGTTCTTAACATCAATCCAGTGACTATCACTTGGATTGGCCTGATTGTGACTCCATATGCTCAAAGTATATGAGACACCAAGTCGCGTACATTTATTTCAATATATGAATTCTCGGAGAGTGCCAACAACATTTTGATCTATCCCAGTAGATCTTTATTCCTAGAATAAAGGTTGTCTCTCCCAAGAATTCTACGGATAATTTTTCATGAAAGCCAAGCTTTCACCGATTGTATCATGGGAATATCATTTCCAAGAAATGATATGTCATCATTATTTAGGACAATCACTTCCAGTGCGCTCCCACTAACCTCCTTATATACACAAGAATCATTTTCGTTTTGAATTAAATCATATACCATTATGATTACATCAAAACGATAGTTCCAAGAACGCAATGTTTGCTTCAATCAATAAATGGATCGATTTAACTTGCAAACCTTGTTTGCTTGTTTTTGGTACAACAAAACCGTCAGGATGTTGTAAACATCCTCCAAAAGGTTTCCGTTTAAGGAAAGCGATTTTGACGTTCAGCTGCCATATTTCATAAATGAAACATGCAGCTTCAGCAAGCATTGTCCAAATGGATTTAACCATGGCAACAAGTAAAAGGATTCGTCGTAATCAATAAAATGTTGATAACGATACCTTTTAGCTACAAGCCTAGCTTTGTACGTTGGTATGTTGCCATCTATGTATGTCTTCCTTGAAGAATCATATAGTACTAATAGGCACAATGCCTTCCGGTACATCAACTAGTGTCCAAACTTAGTTGGTATACATGGAATCCATTTCGGACATCATGGTACTTTACCATAATAGGGAGTCGATACCTTGTATCACTTCCTCATACGTAGTCGGTTTTTCTTCCTCAATAAGATTGACATCCTTACGAGGTTAAATCAGAAACCCATACCTCCCAGGTTTTTTTCTGACTTTCTCCGACTTATGCGGTTCTTGTGTATTTGAAGATTGTGGTACAGTTTCATCCCTGATGAACTGTTGGTGTTCCATGAGGACTCGCTGCCTGGAACAGTATTACTCTGATTTTCATCGAGTTTTACTTTCCTCCCACGTACCACTGCATATAGGTATTCCTCTTAGGAAAACTGCATGGAGAGCAACAATTACATTGTTCTTTTGTGAGTTGTGTAAGTAGTATACTTTGGTTACCCTAGGATAACCTACAATTAGGCACTTATCCGATTTGGGATCTAGTTTGGTATCATCCAAACATATGCCCAGCATTCCCAAATCTTCACGAATGAGAAAACCCGATTTCTCTCCCGTACATATCTAATATGAAGTCTGTCTAACAGATTTTCATGGAACCTTATTCAAAATAAGTTTTGCACTGATTAATGCTTATCCCTAGAAGGAAAATGGTAACTCAGAGCGACTCATAATTAACCTTACTATGTCCAACAAGGTTCGGTTTCTCTGTTCGGACACACCGCTCAATTGAGGTGTTCCGAGAGGAGTCCACTTTGAAAGAATACTATACTCTTTCAAGTAATTGAGAAAATTATTGCTTAAGTATTTTCATCACGGTCCAATCATGATGTTTTAATACTTTAGCCGATCTGTTTGTCTACTTCGTGTCGAAACTCTTTGAATTTATCAAAAGTTTTCGATTTATGTTTCACAAGAAACACATAACCATAACGCGATGCCACATCCATAAAGGTTAAGAAGTGTTCAAATCCACCTCTAGCCTAGCTAGACATGGGCCCACTTACGTCACTATGAAAGAGGGCTAACAGATCGGTGGCACTTACACTTTTATCAAGTAAAAGTGCATTAGGCACTTTACCTAATAAACGAGATTCGTAGACATCATTTGATTAGAATCTAATCCGTTCTAGTACCCACTCTTCAAAAGTGTGGATATATGAGTCTTGTTAATGTGTCCCAGACAACAATGCCACAATTAAGTCTCATCTGATTAATTCAGTTTGAGCTATTTGTTTGTCATGTTATACGTTTGAGATTCATTTATATTCAAAATATAAATACTGTTATTCACATCTAATGTGTTTATCTTAATATCATCTTTATAAAATAAAAAACTTTAGTGTTCTAGAATATAAAGGTATATCCGCAACGGATTAAACTCTGATAAATAGATAATATTTCTAGTCAAACTAGGTAAATTATAACAATTTCCTAATTTAAGTACATACCTGAAGGGTAGTTCCTAAACTTAGGTTTCTACTATTAAAACAGCGACTCTCGTCCTGTTTCTGATTCACAGATCAATCTCTTCTGAAGCCAGTATCCTGCTCATCAGCAGATTCTGCACATCAGTACATATATTTATGTACCACTTCTAGTATCAAAAATCCAATTTTGAAACTAATAGTGAACATGTTTATGACAAACATACTTGAAGCCGGAGCCTTGCCCCGTCTTCACTTCCTTCATGTATGCCTTGTCTATACGGCAATCACGCATCCAGTGACCCCATTTTCCACATCTTTAGGTAGACATTTTGGGATATGTTCTTTGTCTTCCTTGAAGACTGTGATGATTTTGCCTTTGCCCATTTTAGAAGCTCTCGTTCTGCCTCCTTGAGAATAACCATCAACTCTCCAAGAGTTTACTCTTGGTTCACAATGAACCTGCCCCAGCTTTCGGGTAGAGACTGTAAGATCAAATCTTTGGTAGTCTCGGCCACGTATGTAATGCCCAGCTAACCTAACTGATCGATGTCAGTAATCATCTGCGACACCTTGTGCTCGAAAGATACCCTATGACATACTCGAGCGAAAGAGTTTCTTTTGCAATTCATACTTCTAAGATCTAACAATAGATCTATGAAGATCTTTAATTTCATCATCATGGTACAAGTATCTAATCCTTAATTTTGACGACGGAATTAAAGAGTCATTGCGGTAAACATAACGGATTGAGCACTGAAGTTATCATCACATGAATCTTCCAAAGATCATTTTCTACTATTTGCTCAACTTTGGGCTTAGGCCTAAGAGGTTGTTCTATCAAATAGAATAACTTCTAGTTCCCAGGACTATCCTGAGGTTCTATTCCCAATCTGAAAATTAGAGCCGTTTAAAGACATTTTCACCCATGATTATGTTCTAAATGCTAATCTTTCAATTATCTTGATTGCTATAGTCCAACTATCTAATCAATGATTTTAGGTACTATTGAATATAATGATTATTATAGTCTAACTATATAATCAACTATAATTTGATTGGTTAAATTCAAATATATTGACTACTATAATCCAATTATATAATCAACTATAAATTGAAGTAGTTTGAATACAGTCCAACTATTTAATTAAAACAACGATTAAATATTAGTCCAACTAATATATATATATATATATAAATAACGATGAAAAATGAAATGAGCGCGTATTGGCAAATATCTAAATGAAATTACAAATTTAATATTTGCCTGCCACTATTTTTTGGCGAGCCTCTAACCCTCTGTTGAGTACTCAGGAAACCTTGTTTCCTAGTGCGCTAGGATCCCGTTAAATAACACACAACCTTGACTTTGGCCAACAAGCTGTATGATATTTAACTAGGTAGATCTCTAAGATCAATTGGATCTCATCCAACTCCTAGATCCAGTAGGTGGACATCCAAGTCCGAAACATATATCTAATATATGCCAATATATCCAATATATTCCCTAACCTTTTTTCCTCTGAATCAATTAAGCTTTGGCTTTGGCACAATAAACTTAATGATTCCAGTTAAGGGGGACCCATTTACCTTGGAAAGCTTCGTAATCGATGTCGATGGACAAGAAGTGATCTTGACTTTGGCCAACAAATCACAAATTGGACAAGACATGCGATATGGAACAAAGCCTTCATGATTCAAACACATCCGCGATGGACAAAGGTCTTGACTTTGGCCAACAAACCAGTGCCAATCTTGGATCTTGAGAATGAATCATTCAATGGAAGGAAAAACGCTTAATATTTGTTGAAGGTTTTTTCGCGTAATTGGCAACCAATTAATTATCTTTGATTAGGTCTCATCATACACCCTTAAACATGCATTCTAAAAGCATAATAAGGCGCGATAAATAAATTAATAATGATATGCGGATGGATATGTAAAACAACTTGTTCCTAGAACAAATCTCTCCATTTCCTCTCTCCCGCTAGCACAAATCTTACTTCTACCCAATTACATAACACTTCTAAAGAAACCTCATTTACATTGAGGGGAATAGGTGATAAGAGAAATACAAAGAGTCAACAGGTAATAGGCTGGACACGCAGGTCCAATTTAATAAATTCTAAATTTATTACAACAATTTCCAAAATTGCCCTCACCCTTCTAATATCCATCCGATATACATTATTCATACATCACATCCATGTATTCACACAAAGCATGTTATCAATCAATCTAATCCAATTAATTAATCTGAAATTAATGATCATCCAATGTTCAAACAACGATTTGATTTGCGCGAGTCCAACTCGTTTTAAGAATAAGTACTCAAAGTACGAATTCTTGAATTATATCAAACTACAATATTAAATCCAATTTAATTTGTATTCAATACTAATTATTTATTTAATTCCAAATTAAATAATTACACTTTATTAATGAGGCTTTGCGACTTAGATTCTAAATCTAATATTTACGGGTCTCAAAGCCCAATTAACATCCAATGTCAATTTAATTTACAGCCCAAGGGGCTTTCAATTAATTTATAAGGCATGAACTTTGACAACCAAAGCCCAATAAGGAATCACCCTTTTCCAAAAATCAATTTAGGCCCATTAGGCCTAATTAAAATTTTAAAGGCCCATTTAATCATATTTGGACTTTATGGAAATGGTTTTAGGCCCAATTGGATCCAACCAATTAACCTACCAAACTTAGCCCAACCAAGCCCAATAAGCCCAAATACAACTTTATTAGCCCAATTCCAAAATTAGCCAAACTAATTAAATTCTAAGATTCCAAATTTCACAATGTAATTAATTAAAGTGTATTAGCCATATTTAATTAGTTAAATTAATATTTCCAAAACACCAATTACACTAATTAATCATGTTAATCATCATCAATACATGTCCAACATTATTGAATAAAAAATCATCTCATTTCATGCTATACATGTCACGGCAATTTAGGGTTTTTCAAATCCGATTTCGATTTCAATCCAATTAAATCCTAAATCAATTTATCCCAAGTCTTTCAATTCATCCAATGATCAAAAGAACAAAATTACCATGACTTTAGAGCACTTTAAACTTTCGGCCAAGCCAAAAAATTGGGGAAAAAATAATCCAATTCAATTTTCATCAAATTGATCATGCATAACTCTAAGTTATCATCATTCAAGCATACTCAATCAAACAATTTCATCAAATCATGGTCAAATCAATTTTACCCCAAATCAATTTCATACTTAAAAACCTAGCTCTGATACCATTGTTGGGTTTTCTAGGACAAACCAAGATCATATTAAGCGATGAAAATTTTGAATACAACAAAGTAAAGTTTCGGAAATACTCACTTTGATCGGCTATGTCAATATCAAAAAAATCGCATCAGATGATAACCTTGAAGATCCGCTGACCAAAGCTATTTCTCAGCAAAAGTTTGAGCGACCTGTACATAGTTCAGGTGTTGGACACTTGAGTGATTGGCTATAGGCCAAGTGGGAGTTTGTTGGACAATTATGACCCATAGCATCAATATTTGTAAAAGACATGGTGTTTTTGTACAAATTAACTACGTGACAAAAGAAATTGATAATTTATCATTTTGTAATTAGATTACTTAGATATATAAATGATAAAGGTCCATATGGTTAAACCAGATTAATAAGATATGAGACAGTATTAATCCACGAACGGTTTAATCATTAAATATTCATAGTCGTAGTATTATCGAGACTGGACATCGATAATGCAGAATAGACTAATATTGCACTTGTGCGCGTTATGGAAGCTTAACATCATAGTTCTCATATATTTAAGTATTGGATACTTATGCAAGTGTGATAAGAGGTTCTGTTAGCCATTGGACCGGGAATAGTTTGCTATGGATAGACCCCTCGGAAGCCCATTGGTAGTATGACTATGTGTTTATGGGAATCCGAAACAGGGTAGGTGTATGTGATCTTTAACTTGAGACTTACATCGCTAGTACTTGCGACAATCAGTTTGCTTTGGTATTGGTCATCCGGAGCTTTAACAGGTTTTGTGTACGCCTGTACTGGGTTTATTGAGAATCGTAGTGTATTGGATGTGATGTCAAGATGAGAGTATCACTTTAGTCATATGGAGATGATGATCGCGCAGGATACGGTAGTAGTACTCTTAAATGCTGCAACTATCGGGATAATATGACTAGGTCATGATTATCCGATTATATAGACTAGTTACATGGGATCCGATATATGCTTCGTACGGGGCAGACACAGAGCCAGCCCTAGGCCTAGTATTTGACATCCGATACTGGATCATATTACGTAATACATTGTATATTATGCCTGATACAGATTATATATTCTTCGTTGAATATTTCTGGAGAATTGGGGAGGCACGGTGCTTTGCTGGAAGCCAACCATGTCTTGTAAATCGGTGAGAATGTGGTACGGAGTATGCACGTGTTCGGATAGTCTGATGACCGTATTTACTGCCAACATATCCAGGGATCTCTTGGGGCGCTTCCCAAAGATTCACCAATGATATTTGACTCGAACAGAATTAATTTGGGATTAATTATGAGAGAGAAAATTAATCTGGGATTAATTACGGCAAGAATTTATCTGGGATTAAATTCGTCTAGAAGAGAGAACGCGATTAATTTGGAATTAATCGATTAAAAAAATTTATTAGTTAAATTGGATTTTTCTATTTAATTTATTTATTTGGGCTAAAATAATATATTGGATATATTAATTGAAATTGGATTTCAATTCGGAATTAAAATTGGATTTTAATTCAAGCGAACGAATTAATTTGGAATTAATTCGTAAGCAACTTTCGTAATAATTTTACGAGGCATTATTATTTAATTAAATTGAATTTAATTATTTCGCGATGGAAAATTTGTTTAATCGAATTAAACGAACCCAGACCCAAAGTGTGTTATGTAAGCTAACTTAAATTTGGAATTTATTGTGGTGGGACCCACAACTTACATCATGTGTCATAAGCTTGATGTGAGTAGTTGGCTTGCATTTAATTAATTCTTTTCATTACACCAACTTTGGAAGTAAACTTTGGTATTAGTTTTTGGATAACAAAAATACACTATTCACTCTCTTCATACTCTCTCTCATTGCCGAATTCTCTAACCATGGAGGTGGAAACTTTTTGTTCATTTTTGATCAAAGCTAGCACTTTGGGTGTCATTTTAAGGTGATAGGGAAACTCACCCAAGAGTTTGGAACTCAACAAAAGCTTGGAGCTTTCATCATTTAAAGGATTTTTGAAAATTCTCATCCGATCAATGTAAGTTATTCCGCAAACTTTACTTGATAAATTCACACATAAATCATTGTTTAGAGACCTTGGGCATGTGTAGGACACTAACACGAACACCCTAGTGACTGCCATCGATATCCATCCTCTCGAGCTCATCCTTCGGATGACCTGTAAAAAAAGAAACTGGAAGTGGGGGTTAGGTCATTTGAACGATCTAGTGATTAGACAGTTAAAATAAAATAGGAACTAAATTGCTTTTTTGAAAATCCACGATTTTAAAACCAAATTTATCTCAAATCATCACTTCTGAAGTCTCTTTCCTTATCTGAAAACAACTTTCTTTCGGGAAATTTTTTCTGAAGCTACTTTTGGTCTGTAATTTATGAAATCCTTATAAAACAGTTTCTTATAAAAACTCTCTCTTGAAATCATCATTTCTGTAAGTCTGTCTCTGAAAATATGTTTTTCAAAATTTATTTCTGAAAAATCTATATCTGAAAGTCTGCTGAAAACCTGAAGGATTGGGTAATTACATATCGTCATCATCTCATATGTCTAATTAGAGCTAGGTGTGCAAATCCATGACATTGAGGCGTTACGTATCGCCATCCCCCAATGCATGACACTCTCTTGTCCCTGAAACTAGTGTCTAGGGGCCTTATGTATCACCGTCCCCCTAGCCATAAAATCTGATGGTCTTGGGGCGTTACATATTGCCATCCCCCAAGCCACAAATATGGGCTACCCTCCAGACTCTGAATCTAAGATCTAGGGGAATCTGTCATCACTAGTCCTGAACTGCGTGTGCACACGATATCTGAATTCATCAATTCCATATCTTAGTCAAGTTACATATTGAGGTGGGGTATAAAATCATGTTTTTGTAATCATCACTTTTCTAAATCATTTCTCAAAACATTCTTATTCAAAATATATTTGAAAGTAATCTTGGCTAACGCCCTAAATGCAGAAAGGTAAATCTTTACTTAAAATAATATAAATGAAAAATCAACTTTGAAAGAGAGTGTCAACTCACTGATTTGGAGACCTGCTAGCATTACTTCACTTCGCCGAAGAAATTTGCGGTTCATGCGATTACCTTTAATGGGTAACTTAATTAGAATACGAATCGTGGAATATTTTAACATCCCCAATCTGGGAGGTGCTACCGACAAGGAATAAGTCATATTATTCCCCTAAGCCTCTGACTTTGACTAAGAACAATATTGATATTCTTTTCAAATACACACTCTCATATGGAACCATTGCCCAAACTATTACATAGTACAAAATACTTCACATACGACTAAACGTACAAATGTCAATTATCTTGAAAATTCTATACAAGAATACTTATACATATCTTTAAAATATGACTGATTGGACTGGACTTTACTTAACTCGACTGACTCAATCTTTGACTGGTGGACTCAGACCCTATAGTGACTGCCATCAGTATCCGTCATCTCGAACTTGTCCTCCGGAAATTCCTGAAAAAACAAAGAAACTGGAAGTAGGGGTTAGACCGTTATACGGTCTAAGTGAGTGGACGAAAACTAAAACACTGATATAAAAGCATTTGGTTCTAAAACCAAAGTTCCAGAAATAACTTTATATAAAACTCTTTTTCTGAAAACTTTGTCTGAATTCCCTTTATAAACTTATCTTTCTAAAATCTGCGTTTGGAAGTCTGATTTTGTAAACTTCCATCTGAAAAACCTATTCAGAAATTTTTTTATGAAATTTATGTTTTTTGAAAACTATTTCTAAAATCTATTTTCTGGAAACTATTTTTGAAAATCTGATATCTGAAATTTGATCTGTCTCTGAAAAAAAACTTGACGTATGGGGGCGTTAGATATCACCTTCCCCCCATACGTCTAACTAGAGCCATAAGTGTAAATCCATGACTTTGGGGCGTTACGTACCACCGTCCCCCAAAGCATGCCTCTTCTAAGCCACTGAACTAGAACTGGGGGTGCGAATCTATGCTACCTTCGAAGTTCTGAAACTAGGATATATGGGCATCTGTCATCCCTAGTCCTGAACTAAGATATTGGGGCATTACGTATCGCCATCCCCTCAGTCCTCTACATGTGCACATGTGCTGTCCGTCAATTCCATAACTGAATAACGTTACATACTGAGGTCGATTTTTCCCCCATGCCTCGAAAAACATAAATCATATACTGAAAACATTTCTTTCTTAAATATAACTTAAATCTTAATTTTTTATGAAATGACTGTAATAAAGTAATCTAACGCCCTAAAGTTTAAAAATAATATGATATAAAAATAACAAAACGAAAGTCAATTTAAAAAAGGTAGTGTCTACTCACAGATTGGAATCTGGCTGGTGCTATATCGCTTCGTCGAAGGAAAAATTCAATTCTTACAATGGTCTACGAATGGTAACTTGGTCAGATTACAAACCATAAGATGAGTTTCAAAACTAGGTTAAACTTTCTCAATTCACGTCTGTAATACTGTCACTTAGTACATCATGATTGGAATAAGATGCAATGTATGCATGTGAACTGATACGAGACCTTGAGGGTGGTCTCTAACGCGCTAGGGCGGAACTGGGATGGTTTAAAACTGTTTTGGGAATAAGTTGTGCCACGCGTTGCGACGCAACTCCTTGCGCGTCGAGACGCGCAATGTCCAGAAACATGCTTTCATTTTTCTCTTGCACGTCGCGACACACATAACTTTAGCGTCGCGACATGAGTCACTTTTCCAAGATTCTGCTATTTCTTCTTCAAATCTAATTCAGCCACATAGTAAAAGCAATACAAAAAACATCAACATACATTAACTTTACACATTTGAATTCAAGTTAACATCCTCAACACTTCATTAATCACATCATTTTCACTTTTAGCTTAAACCCTTAGAATTTATCAAACTTTGGTACTTATGCTACAACCAATTTCTTTTCTAATCAATCAACAATAAACAACCCTTATCATGCTAATATTTATATTCTTTCATCCAATCTCCCAAAAATCTTACAACTTAAATTTTTGGGTTAAGTTTTCTTACCTTCTTCCTCTTGAATTTCTTCATTATCTAAGCCTTCATTGATGCTCATCTTCTTTCCTTTGCTTCTTATTCTTCTTTCTTCTCTCTTCTTCATTTTCTTTTTCTTCATCTTCTTCTTCTCTCCATGTTGCTTCTTCTTTCTCTTCTTTCTTTTTCCAATTTTTTTGTGATTTAGTGAATAGTTTACTCTTTATATAGAAGCGGTTGTTTGATATTAGGGAAAAATGGAGAAAAGTGTGGAATTGTGTAGAAAGTTTTAGATTCTTCCAATTGAGTCTGGAATTAATATTCATTCGAATTTTGACTTACATGTTTTACCTATTTGTGTTCCGAATTTGGAAAAGTTTCAACGTTGAATTTGTAGAGGTCGATCTCAGCTTTCCGACGGTATATTATTCATAAAACTCGGAGTTCGTATGAGCAATTTATGGCCCAAATACAATGGGCTGACCGGGGTGGTATATTATACAGTCTCGTGTTGGAATTTCGGGGAATTAACCGACTATCCTTAAATTCGTTCCATGAGTGTATTCGTGCACCAGCATAATTTATATTATGTTATCTTCATCTCGTAATACCTCAGTGCTACAACGTAACAGTAGTAAATACAACCGGTCCTTACAAATATACTTCGAAATTATCGTCGCTATATGATGTTCTACGTTTGTGACATGAAAATTTATGTGTATATAAGATTATACGAAACCTTTCGGGTGGTCTCTAATATCCTGAGTTGAAACTGAATTGGCTAAAAATTATTCATGAGAAATGGTCACGCGTCACGACTCTGGCCCAAGGACGTCGCGACGCTCACTCAAGTGGCTGAGATAGAGTGCATCTGATGGTTTCACGTCGCGATGCTATAGTCTTAGCGTCGCGACTCCCTCACGCATCGCGACGCTAAGTGCTGAACATCGCGACGTCCACTAAACAAGGATGAGGCAGTGAGTTTCCCTTACTTTCTGCGTCGCGATGAAAGTATTTGGGTGTCGCGATGCTCACATTCCATAACCGAATCTGTGAAATTTTTCCAGTACGTGTCGCAATGTCGGGGGTGTGTATTGCGACGACAGCCTATTTTTCAGGATCCAACACTCGCTTCCCAATATCTATCTTACCCAAAATTATCTCCAACACCCTCACACTACAACTATACATAACCAATTCTTTAACTTAAATATTCAAGCATGTTAAAACCACACTCAATCATCAATTTAGTTCTTTAATCTCATAACTTTAACTTTTCTCAATTCTTAGTGAAAAGTGGAAAATATATCAATATTTACCGCCCCATTTACTTAATATTTTGTAAGTTTCTCGAGTCTTGTGAGCGTTTTGATTTGTTTTTATTTATTTTACAGATAAAATAAAATTGTGACTCAATGGAATCAGTCAGAATGAAATATGGAATAAAGATGGGCAAAACCTGGACTTGACATTTTGATTTTAGAGGTTGGAAACTTGAAATGGCGTTATAACGGAGTACAATTTTGGAAATTTCAACTTTGCGTAATTTTTCGTATTTTGGCTATAACCTTGTACTCCGATATCGGATTGAGATGATTCATGTTCCAGATAATTGAAGAATCAAAGATCTACAACTTTGATGTTCATAAGAATTTTGAATTCTGAAGTTTTCAAAATCGAAATTGATGAAAATTCCAAAGTGTTTTATGTGTAATTATTAAAGTCATTATCAAAAAACAAAAAAAAAATGGGAAATGATAATTTACATTTTTCAAACTTCCACCAAACATGCTTGTATTTTTGGTGGAGGATTTGGTGGAGTGTTTGGTGGAGAAATGGTGGAAGCCTTTATATCTGCCTATAAATAGCATGTCAAATTTGATGTAAAACTCATGTTTTCTTTTAGGGATTTTCTCTGAAAAACCTAGAAGAGAGTATCTTGTGTGTTTAATTAAGCTTCTTGTATTTTCTTTTTATTTCAGTAATAAAATTTTGTGTGTTTTTTTTCAAAACATGAGTAGGTAATCTCTTTTTGCTGAATTTTAGGTGGAACTTTTTATATGATAATTTAGATTAAACTCTCTTATTTTATAATATATAAATTATAATCTGGATTATTTATTTACCGCCTATATGGTCGGTTTTACATAACAGACTTAGTTACCGCCTATATGGTCAGTTTATGTGATAATCCGGTTACCGCATGTATGGTCGGTTTTATATGACTTTGCTACCACCTATATGGTCGGTTGGACTTATTTTGGATAAATGGAATCACCGTCTTTATCATCGGTTTTAATATAATTAATTCGGTTTATAAAGGAGAAATCTATATTTGAAATATTAAAAGTGGATCTTCTAACTCCAGAATTTCATTTCATTGTTGTAGTTTAACTGATTTGTTGTCAACTTGTTTTATGATGTTTTGTTTATTTATTAATTTAGTAATCTTAGGTATGTATTGTAACTAATAACATTATCTAGGGTTGTGATGAAAACCAATATTAATGATTTTATAAGTTGATTTATCTTATGTCTTGTGTGATGTTTTGGTTTATTTATTGAGTCTATTTCTTAATGCTTCTTGTTGCTTGGAACCAATAAGATTGATTAGGTAAACTTAAAATGAACTTGGAAAACGGATTTTAGGTTTAGTCGTAGACTCAATAACACACGATCTCACATTAGGGATTTTCATATAGGAATATAGTTAATTAAGTAAGTTTGAATATTTACATTTGACTATCGAAATATGCTTATGTATACATTCGTGTTCCAGGTTAATAAATTAGTATATTACACAAGCACAATGTAATCAATTCATCTTTAGAAGAATATTGGAAGGATTCACCTGGATATTTTCATATCATTAATTAATCTTGAAATCTATCTTAGTTTTATTTACTTATTTGTTTTTGGTAAAATCAATATCCAACCAAAAATCAATTTAGATACTTGTAGGAATTTAGTTTCATAAATTAGTAGCATATGTTATAAGTCCTCGAGGGATCGATACATTTATAATACTTGAGTGATAAGTGCGCTTGCGTGTATTTCCACTGATCAAGTTTTTAGCGCCGTTGCCGGGGACTTATTTATATTTTATTAATTTTGAAGCTAAATATTTTGCTTGTGTCTAAAAACTTCACTTATTTGTTTTTATTGTTTTTGTGTTTCAGGTTTTCATACACTACATATGAAGAAGCAGAAATTTTGAATTATGTCCGCTTGATCCAGAAATTGAAAGGACTATCAGACAATTAAGAAGGGAAATACGAGAAGATCAATAAGCACTACTCAACATGAATAATCAAGAACCTGAACCTTTGGAGGTAGCACCACCAATTCCCATTCGAGATAGAACAATTCCAGTAGTTGACGGCTTCATTTCATGCATTGTACTTCCACCCCTACTTGCAAATGATTTTGACATCAAAACATGCATTCAAATGATACAGCAATCAGTCTAGTTTTGTGGGAGTTCAATTAAAGACCCCAATGCCCACATCAGCAACTTCCTAGAAGTCCGTGGCACATTCAACTATATCCGAGGGGAAGAGGAAGCAATATGCTTGCGTGTATTCCCATACTCATTGAAAGACGGCTAAAGCTTGGCTCCATTCACCCCCAGCAGGTTCCATAACCACTTGGAACCATCTTTCAACCAAGTTCCTTGCAAAATCTTTCCCCCAGCTAGAACAGCAAAGTTGAGAAATGACATCACATCCTTTGTGCAGCACGACTCAGAATCCCTCTGTAAAGCATGGGAAAGATATAATGAATTGCTCCGAAAATGTCCTCACCATGAGATTGCAAAGTGCCTGCAAGTCCAAACTTTCTGCAATGGGCTTTTTGGATTGATGAGGACCACAGTAGATGCTACTGCTGGAGGACCATTTGTTGGGGTTGGTGCTCAGAGCGCCAATTCCCCATTGTATTTCCTTGCAAATACTATTGTAAATATTTTATTATGGATAAAATGAGCAGTTTCTATAATATAATATATCTTCTTATATGGTAAAGACGTATTAGACCATAAAATGATTAGTCATGATGCAGTTGCAAAAGCGTCGCAACTGACATTGAGTTGTATATTCTTAGACAGTTCCTAGTCAAGGTTTACACTACTTGGTCAGTAAAGTAAACCCACTGAGACCGGTACATGTCGTATACTGGAATATATGATTCCAATGGTTTCTCAATGAACCATGAGTCTTGGAGACTGATATAGACGTGTAGGTGTTTATAGTGGATATACACTGAACGATTCACCGAAGATTCTTAATGGATGGTACACCAACGTCAATAAGAATCTTCTCGGGTTGAGTAGCATTTGTGATTCTTTGACTTGAGATACCACTGTGGGCACTTGAGACATCTTCCACACTTAGATGGCAGTCACGTCACCGATATATTTAGATCATACCTCCGCCTGTTCGTTGGGTGTGGATAGATCCTCAAGGTGTCCTGTGTGTGTCGAGATAGGATCCGTCAGTTCTGTGTACAGAGCATAGGTAGTCCATATATGATTAGCAATCAGATAAAACCATGGGCCCGTGGTACACTTTGGAAGTGACTTCTAAGTGTTCTTTTAGAGATTGCTAATAGAGACATCGACGAGATTATCCCTATAGAGATTTGACGTTTACATCTATATCTCTGGGATATATCTCGATACCTGTGATGGAGGAATTATACATATGCCATGACCTCAACCTGTATGATTCAGTGAGTTTATCTGTGGTCGTCATAATTTATGGGTGGGTAAATTATGGACACGAAATTGGATTTCGTGATGGATATGCATGAATCTAGAGAGTCTCACTAGTGAAATATACTCGTAGAGTACTAGGGCAACTTTTATGAATAATACTGATTATTTATAAGTCGTTTAATGGTTAAATGAAATATACATGCGAATGGACCCAATAGTCATTTCATAATTTTTTTTATTTGATTTTAATGAAAGATTTTATTAAATACATATTAATTAAATGTCAAATTATGATATTTGACATATATCATAAATATATATGTATTTGGATATTTAAAGTAAATACAATACATATATTTAAAATATTTATATTTAAATAATTATTTAATTGTTAAATAATTAAATTAATTAAAATATAAATATCTTAAGTTTTGATATTTTTGGAAAAGCCATGAGTTGCTTTATTTGAATTTAAGAAAATCATTAAATGGTTTGATGATGACTTATGCAAGTTGATAAAGCAAATTAATGAAACAAAATTAAAATATCTAGATATTTTTCTTTATACCAAATTCGGCCAAGGCAATATTGGAGGATGTATATATTTTTTTGTTTCATTTCATTAGGTTAAGGGTTCATAAGTTACCAAAAACAAAACAAAAGAGTTGAGAGCAAAGTTGAAGATACAAAGGAAAAAGCTTGAAAATACCTTGATTTTGTAAGTTTTTTCTTAAACTTTTCAACTAGAAAATGTTTCCATCATGTTTAGCTTCAACATGTGTTGCTAGAATGTTGTCTCTACACTTTTAGTTTGTGTTTTAAATGGTATTGAACTTTTTTGAAAGATGTATGCATGTATGGTTTCAAAGTATGCTTGAAATGGTTTCATAAGCTTACTTTTGATTATTTGACAATCAAGTTGACATTCTAGAGTTGCTAAGCCACTAATTTAAGACTTAGAATTATTCTTGAGTTATTTCATGATGGTGAGACTGTTAGGGATATGCCATATACCCAACTTGTGGATGGGCTATATGTACATGTATTTGTAATATTTTCATTAATTAATAAAATGACAATCTTTATTATACGTGTTTTACATAACTTATATGAATCATCAAACACTGTAATAAAGCCCTTGGAGTAATAAGATGATGGCTTCCACACCTTATGAGAATCATTACTCTTAAATGTTCATAGTCATAGTTTTGTGAATAATCTGGGCGTTCACAAAGCGGAGAGACTAGCATGATGATATGATATGCCCTTAAGTGGGGTAGCCGATCTCATAGGCTACTAGCGGAGATCCGTCTGCTTGGTGTATCACACGGATGCATGAGTTGCTCGTGTCCATCGAACTGACCGTCGAAAGTTTTCACATGGAGTGTTTATCCCATGTTCCTGTGAGAACTTTGATGTATCGATTGTATGACTAGTCTTTAGGCTTAAGGTCTTTACAATCTTATGTGTAGATCAAATAACTTTGACATTCTCCTTCCCCAGTTCAAAAGTTCCGGTCATAAGGGTATGATTGGGTCATTTGTTGAAACGCATGAAGTTTGTAAAGATACAACAGAGAATCGACACTCTCTCGGATAATATTTTCTTATAAGAGTAGTATTATAGTTCACGGGTTGATATGTGTGATCAGTGCTTGAGACTGTGGCCACGGCGGAAGAATCATGTGAGATTCTTGGGTTAGCACAATTCATGACACTATCAACATCATACCTTTTACTATGTGGGTAGACATTTTCCATACCCTAGGTCAAAACGGTGGGGATACAGTGAGGCGATTGACCATATCATATGTAAATCGTATACAGAATGGGTGAATATATCTTTCCTTCTCATTTTGGGGCATTAGCATGTTGCTAGATGTCAACCTTGGTGATTGAAATCGAACGACCATCTGATCGGAGGATAATTTATGTTCGATTAAATTATCACGATTCATTTCATGTCCAACTTGAGGGGAACCCAAAAGGTCACACATAACAAAGTCGGAATCAATGGTTAATAGTGCACAGTACAAATTTAACAGCATATATGATTGCTGTTGGAATTGTTCATAAATGGTTCAATGTGTTTAATTATTGAACAGATCATTTATGAGATTCCATAGTGGCTTAGGGATTGGTGAATGACGATAGGGGCACTTTGGGAATTGGAATAAATAAATAATTAAAAAAAAAAATTGAATAGTAACATGAATAGTAAATATTGTTATTTGTTATTTGTTTTGAATTCCAATTTGGCCCAAACTCTTATTAGGGTATTATAATCTCATTAAACCACTAAATTAAGATCCAATGGCTAAGATTAAATTAGCATTTATCCCACATCGGATTCTTAATTAACTTTGTTGTCTTTGGAGCACCTATATAAACCAAAGAATTCTTTACAAATTTTGCACCAAACCTTTCATATCTTGGGTTTATATAGTGAGCAACTCTAAACTTTAAGATTAAGCCACTGATTTTGAGGATCCTTAAGTCTAATTGACTAGAGGAACCTCGAGTTAAAAGTTTTGAGGTATTTGCCTAGGCTAGCACCAAGGGCAAAATACTCATGCACTCAAGGCGTAGTTTTACCGTTGAGTTTTGGCTTTGTTTTGTGCACCTTTGGAGGCCACACACTTGGGTGGCTCTTTGGAACGTGGAAGAGCTTGCTGAGTTCGAGAAAAGCTTGTAGATTGGAGGGAGGACTGGAGGAGTCATCGGTTCAAGTAAGTCATTTTATTTCTTTATTTTAATTAGAGTTCTTATGATAGTTATCATGTTTAGGTTTATGTTCTTTGCATGTTTTATGAGTTTTTATGCTTAGAATATATAGTAACATGCCTAGGTTTGTAGAATAATCAAAACAAATGGGTCTTCCGCTACGCACTCGCGACCGCTTCCCAACAGTGGTATCAACGCATCGTTTTTATTTTGATTAGTTCTCTCTCATTTGAACTCGAAATTGGGTGTGTAAAAGCTCGTTGGAAAGCTAACACCCTGAACGTAATTTTAGACATAAGTTTTGCATGATTTGGTTAAGATTTGAATTGTGAAATTGCATTTAAGGTTCACGCATCTGTAAAAAATGTGAATAGTAAATTTATTTGAATAAAATAAAATGCAATATCATAATTAAATATTAATCATAGTTATTTAATGCCTAAATAATTTCAACATATTAAAACTCATATGCTTGATGATTCTATGTATGATTAGAATTGGCATGATTATTTTAGGGTTCAAACATCTGACCGGTGCATAATCACACGCGTATAACTCAAGCGCACGTTTCGTTCAAGTAGTATAAAAGTATCGATCCCACGAGGACTTAATACCTAATCTATTAATTTTATGAGGTCAAATGATTACTAGTATCTAACAGTTTGATTGATTGATTTGAAATGGTGATTATTCTAAATTTAAAAGCAAGTAAATAAAATTACACCGAAAGTATGTTTAAGAAAATTCAATATTAGGAAAATATCTAGGGTTGTGAATCTTTCTAATATCTTTTAAAAGATGAAGTGGTTATTTCATGTTTGTGTAATAAATCGGTTTACTAACCTGGAACACTAATTATGCGAAAGCCTCTGTCAAGGTCAGACGCAATACCCAGTATAACCCATTGAACCATATGTCTATGTCAACCAAATTACATGGATTCATTAAGTTTAAGTTCCAATTATGGCTACCCACCCCCGCCCGACAGGTATATGTCTATCCTGTAAGAAATCTATTAAATGGTTATCTATCCTCAAGGAGATCGTGGGCTATTAAGTCTAAGGCTGAACCTAAAATTCCTTTTGTCAAGTTTATTTTAGATTTACACATCAATCTTATTGGTGATCAGACAACAAGAATCATTAAGATTAAGACTTAATAAGTAAACCTTTAGATTACCCAAACTATAAAATAACCCCTTATAACAGGTGATATTAGAGATTTATCACAACCAAGATAACTAACTTGGTTACGACACATAACTAGGGATAGTAAAAACTTAAATAAAATAAAGACATAAAGTAAAATGCTGAAAAGTAAATTGCTGAAAAGTAAATGACGGAAAGTAAATGCTGAAATTAAATACTGAAAATTAAATGCGAAAAGTAAATGCTGAAAGTAAATTACTGAAAAGTAAATGCTGAAAGTAAATTGCTGAAGTAAATCTGAAAGTAAATTGCTGAAAAGTAAATAAAGTAAAAGTACAATAAAAGAAAATGTTGAGGTAAAAGGATCCACTTTTATTACTTCTATTTTAGTATCTCCCTTAGTAAATTGCTGAAAGTAAAAACTGAAAATTAAAGAAAGAAAGTATTGTGCGTAAAGTAAATTACGGAAAGTAAAAACTGAAAAGTAAAGAAAAAGAAGTGTGAAAGCGGAAATTAATTACTGAAAGCTGTAAATAAACAAACAAGATACAATCTTCTTAGTATTCTTAAGGAATTCCTTAGAAGAATGTATGAATTTACAAATGAAATGGCTTGGTATTTATAGGCAAAATTTTGCCTCCATCAATCATCCACCAAATCCATTATTAATTGCTCCACTAATTGCTCCACCAAATCCATTATTAATTGCTCCACTAATTGCTTATCATGTTGGTGGTGATTTGATAATTTTTAATATTTATTTATTAATTTATTTTTTTGTTTTGAAAATGATTGAAAATGACTTTAATAATTACACACAATACACTTCTGGATGGTTTCTTAAATTCGGGCATGAAATCTTCATAATTCGAGCCTTCTTTGAGTCTTCTTTAAAATCTGGAACTTGAATCAGCTCAATCCGATACGGAAAAGAAGTTTTGCCAAAATACAACAGATGCGCAAAATTGGAATTTCCAAAACTGCACTTCGTTAAAACGCCCTTTCAAGTTTCCAATCTCCAAAATTAATATGTGAAGTCCAATTTTGCTCTTATTTGACCCACATTCGTCTTAAATGATTTCATTGTGTCCCAATATTTTTTATCTGCAAAATAAACTAAACACATCAAAATGTTCATCAAACCCCGAGAAACTAAACAAAATATTAAGTAAAAGGGGCGGTAAATATTGATATATTTTCCGCTCATCACACCCCAACCTAACATTTTGCTAGTCCTCGAGCAAAAAAAACAAATAAAATACAAGAAATAATTAAAATTAAACTAAGCCACTTTCGTAGGGATCACAGTTGCATTTAGCATATGCAACAAGCCTTTAAACCCCTAGGTATCCCTAGTGGACGAGTTATAGTCTCATGAGGGCTTACAGCAACGATACCCACAAACGTTTTAAAAAAAGTAAAAAGATAATAAACTAATGCACACAAAAGCAAAAAGACAAGAGAAAAGAGAATAAAGAAATTAGTGACTAATCAGGTGAAACTTCTACTGCAAGTTACTAGTTGTTTTTTTCTTTCTAAATTATTGAATAAGTAAATTCTCAGATTATATTTACCATTCTCCATATGCACGCCGACAAAATCTTAATCAACTCATTTTTTCCCACAAGAATCATAAGTGCAGTTGATAAGAGAGTAATATTTTTGTCCTAAAGTTTTATCAGAATTCACACCTTTTTGCAACAATGGAATAATTTTTCTGATTTTTCTCTTTGATTTTTGATTTTTGATTTTTTATTTATTTATATACAATATCTTCCATATATGTAGCGAGTGTTGGGTCGGTGACCCCAAACCAGTTGGCTTTAGGGCACCAGTGTTAAGACACCCCTACGGACTTAATTACTCACTCAACTTCAGATATATATATATTTTTGCAGCATCTTTGATCCATGTAGCGAGCTTTGAGCCAGTGACTCCCAACCCAGTTGGCTTTAGGGCACTAGGTGTTAAAACACCCTTACAGACTTAATACTCGGATCTCAGATTTTTTTTTTACTCCATCACTTTTTGAGATGCTTTCACTTTCACATTAATAAACTAGAGCACTGAATATTACAAACTTTTCAATTTAGGCTCATGTCCGTATGTTACTATGCATGTTGATAATACTGCTAACTGAGCATATGAAGATCCATTTTAGTCAGTTTTTATGGAGAATTACAAATTAAATAATTTAAAATGAAATAAACAAAAAACTAACTTGTTTCAAAAATGGTTTGAGATACGTCTCAGGATGAAAAATCCTTCTACTCAGCTATCACTTACCATTTCACCTTTTTAGTCAAAATAAAAACACAAAACTAAAAAAAAATTGTAATTTTTGAAAAATTTTCAATTTTTTTTTATTTAAAAAGCAAAATTTTGGACTAAACATAAAAACAACACACAAACTAAAAACAAGGTACTGATCAACTAATTCCCTCCCCCCTCCCCAAACCTAAATGAGACATTGTCCTCAATGTCTTAAACAAGAAGAAGAGTTTAGAAGATATACCTGATTAGCTGAAATTCTACAGAAATTAAAAGTTAGATCCAGATTAATCCGACGCCTCTTACCACGATCGTCCTCGAACCAATTTATCTTTGAAAAGATAGGGTCAACTTGTGGTTCATAGGCTAAGAGTTGATCTATTAGATCCGGAGCAGTTCTGGCAGTGTAGAGGAGTTCTTTCATAGGTTTTGACACGAACCCATTTCTCCGGGCATCATCAAGAAACACACAAAGAAAATCATAAAATCTATCAACGTTAAACAGCCCAATTGGTTTCTGGTGTATGTTCAATTTCGCCCAAGATAGCACCATAAAACTTTCCTCTAATGTGCCTCACTCACCTGGCAAAGCAATAAAGCATCAGCACGGTTAATCATTTCTACCTGTTGTTCAGACATACCTAGAACGATCATTTCCTCTCCGTTTGTTGGTCCAATAAGATTTGCCTCTGCCAAAAGGTTTTAGGATGATTCCCAAAAGTGACTGCCTCCATTCTGTACAGCTTTTGAAACGATCCCCATAAGTCCAAGATTACCTCCGCCATATTACTAAGTGCATATTCCTTGCAGCTAAGACTCGCCCCAATTCATGTGCTGCTTCTACGTATTGTGGCTTAGTACCAACACTAGTACCGCCACCGCAAAACAGCATAGATTTTTTCAACTCGTATTCTTGAAGTGGCTTCCATTTTTACTCTGGATATCTTCAAAGTGCAATGATGAGTTGAATTTATAACACCTGAAAAAGGGTGAGTATAAAATAGCACTACTACCTGCCAATGACAATTATTAGGTAATAGTAAAATAAATCGTGATAGTCAAAAGGTCTGGATCCTGTCGGAGAAAATAAAAGAAAACAACAAAACAAATTACAATTATTAGGAAAAGACAAAGAGAAATAATTTTACAAGAAAAGTAAGCGGCTTGATTGATGTCTATGCATCAGGGACAAGCTTCCCATACAATTTTCTTATAAATGGCAAACAGGGTCTTTTTTAGTCAGATTCCTGAGACTTACTGTTGTCATTCTTTTTGAAATTGTGTATGTAATTTGCGA
Organism: Zanthoxylum bungeanum; assembly: GCA_019454045.1. Lineage (NCBI taxonomy): Eukaryota > Viridiplantae > Streptophyta > Magnoliopsida > Sapindales > Rutaceae > Zanthoxylum > Zanthoxylum bungeanum. The sequence goes on along the minus strand of SKCR01028681.1, from coordinate 9,167 downwards.
ATGGCTATATGAACATATCCACGGGATGCGTCTCAAGAGTCGAAGATATATTATCTACAGACTCCTTACTCAAGCCATCCCTAATGAATTTAATTTTATCTTCGCGATTATCAGACACCCATTCCTAAAGAATGACAATGAGTATGCAATTCCACAGCATTCCAGCGTGCACATTTGTAACAAACACCCATTTGCTTAGCTCTACACGTTTCTTTGCATAGGTGCTTCTTCCAAAACCAGGGCAGATGTGAAATAAAAGAGTCAGAAAGACTCACCTGCCAATCAGACTCGTGCTTCAATTACCCAACGAATGTCATTAGGAATATCATGATCATCAGTAGTCTCATTCGTTCCAAGCGAGCTTTGTAGACTTTTCATCAGAGAGTTTTGAGGGAGAGAGGAATTGCTTGTGAAGATTGTGAGAACTCTTCCATCCTGAAATGTATGGTTTGCCTCCCTGCAGCGCTCGTTTATGTCGACAGCTAGACGTGACTTCTCGAACGTTAGGCTGGATCTGAAAGTGTGACATTTTCTTTTTTTTTCGCTCAATTGATTCTCCCTAGTAGTGCTTAACACGTTTTTTTTTAACCTTGAAAGTTTTGTTAGAGTCAGGATCATGTATCTCAACGGCTCTATCTGGTAAAACTTTGGTGATCACAAATGGACCTGACCACCGTGATTTTGGCTTACATGGGAATAATTTCACACTTGATTTGTTAAACAGTACCTTCTACCCTAGTTCCAGTTGTATGCGCACTAACTTCTCATCATGTCTCTTATTGTCCTTTTTTTGTACAATTTGGCATCCTCAAAAAGGCTGATTGTGAAATTCCTCCAATTCATTGAGTTGGTGGAACTTTTTCTCTTCTGTTGCTTGTAGTGTAAGAATTGGCTTTTCAGTGCAAAAGACGCTTTATCTTCAGGCTCCACAAGTAATTGACATATTTTAAGTTTGTCAGTAGAACTTTGCATTGCATTGGAGTTCTGAATGGTACTGTTTATCATCATCAAGTCTGAAACATTCCTCCTTCTTTTCATCATCTGGGAAATTCATGGCCTTGAAAACATTGAATGTTACCTCTTGGTCTTGTACCCTCTTGGTTAATTCTCTTTTTTGTACATCAATAATGGTTCGACCTGTAGCCAAGAACGATCTCCCAAGGATGATTGGCACGTCTGCGTCTTCCTCCATATCAAGGACAATAAAATCTACTGGGAAAATGAATTTGTCAACCTTGACCAGCACATCCTCAACTACGCCTCTTGGAAATACGAGCGTTCTATCAGCAAGTTGTAGAGAGAGTAAAGTTGGCATTCTCTCTCCAATCTGCAATTTCCTGAAAATAGAAAAATGCATCAAGTTAACACTTGCACCTAAATCACATATAGCCTTACCAAAGTTATGTTCTCTTATAATGCAAGGAATGGTGAAACTTTCAGGATCTTTCAACTTTGGGGAAGCTTCCTCTGAATGATGGCGCTGCATTCTTCTGTCAATGCTACTGTCTCGTAATCTCCCAATCTCCGTTTTCATGAAAGAATGTCTTTCATGAATTTTACATAGCTAGGCATTTGTTCCAAGGCTTCTGCAAATGGAATGTTCATGTGCAGCTTTTTGAACCTCTAGGAAACGAGAAAACTGCTTTTCTAGTTTGTTTTTCTGAAGACGCTAAGGAAAAAGGTGGAGGTGGAGTGATATGTTCTTTTTCCTTTGCTTCTTTTTCCTCCATCTATTGCTTTGTTTCTTTTGGAACTTCCTCAGCAGTTGTTTTGGCTCCAACATCTTTGTTGATTTCAGTATCGCTTTTAACATGATGGCATGACATTGCTCATTCCCTCGGTTACTTGGATTGGGTTATGTGTTGCTCAGAAGATTACCTGACGGTCTGTAACTTTGAGCATTGGCCAGTTGTCCGATTTGATTCTCTAGTGCTTTGATGGAAGTAGATTGGCTCTGAAAGATAGCATCATATGCTGCTTGTTGCTTTGTTGCTGCTATCTAACATTCCAATCTTATTCTTTTATTTTCTGTTTTCTTTTCATGTTCCTGGCCCTTGTTCTGTAGTTGAAATCTTGGTGGTGGATAGTTCTGTTGTTGGAATCCAGGTGGGTGGATTGTTCTTTTGTTCCTGAATTGTTGCTCCATGAAAATTGGGATGATTCCTCCACCCTGGGTTGTAGGTGTAGGAATATGGATTGTTCCACTGTCTGTTGAATTGTTGACATAATTCACCGTCTCTTTAAGTTGGTTTGGTTCTGGTGCTCCTCCATATGGTGAACTTGCGGATCCAGTGCTGAGAGTTTCCATGAATTTGCATATCTGATCCAGCTTGAGGTTGACTGCTATATTGGCTCCACTTTTATAAATTCCTGCAATTCTTTGATCATGCTCATTTTGTTGCCCAAACAATTGTTGTTGGCCATTTCTTCGAGATTAGGTCTCAGGCTTGATCTTTCTCCATTTGCCATTAAAGCTCCTCCAGTAGCAGCACTCGATTGTGTTCTCATCAGTCCAGAAAGTCCATTATAGAAGGTTTGGACTTGAAGCCATTTTGGAATCTCATGGTGAGGACATTTCCGGAGCAAAATCTTGGTATCCCTCCCAAGCTTCTTAGAGAGCTTCTGAGTCTTGTTGCACAAAGGATGGTGATGTCATTCCTCAGCTTTCCAATTCTGGCTGGTGGAAAGTACTTTGCAGAAATTTAGGCTAAAGTGTTCCAAGTTGTGATGGAACCTGCTGGTAGTGAATGTAGCCAAGCTTTAGCTCTGTCTTTCAAGGAGTATGGGAAAATACGCAGTCTTATTGCTTCTTTCACTTCAGCTTCTCGGTTGTAATTGAAAGTACCGTAAACTTCCAGGAAGTTGCTGATGTGGGCATTAGGATCTTCAGTTGCATTCCCCGCAAACTGAACTGACTCTGAATCATCTGATGCATGTTTTGATGTCACCTGCATTTGCTGGTAAGGAGGAAGTACAATACATGAAATGAGTTTGTCAACCACCGGAATGGTTCTGTCTCGAATGGGAATTGGTGGTGCAACGTTCAAAAGGTTCAGGTTCCATGTTAATGATTGCTTCTTGGCCTTCTCGCCTTTCCCTTCTAAACTGTCTGATGGTTTTTTCAATCTTTGGGTCAAGCGGTCGGAGTTCAAAGCTTCTGGTTCGTCTCATGTAGTTTCTGAGAACCAGAAACACAAGAAAATAAAAACAAAAAGTAAAAAGAAAAATAGATACAAGTAAATGTATCTAACCTTAAAACTAATAGTGAAATATAAATAAGTCCCCAACAACGACGCCAAAAACTTGACCGGTGCGTAATCACACGCGTATAACGCAAGCGCACGTATCATTCAAGTAGTATAAAAAGTATCGATCCCACGAGGATTAATAACTAATCTATTAATTTTATGAGGTCAATGATTACTAGTATCAAACAGGTTGATTGATTTGATTTGAAATGGTGATGATTCTAAATTTAAAGCAATTAAATAAAATTGCACGAAGTAGGTTTAAGAAAATTCAATATTATGAACTATATAAGGTTTTGTGAATCTTTCTAATTCTTTTAAAGATGAAGTGGTTTTTCATGTTGTGGTATAATCGGTTTTACTAACCTGGAACCTAAATTATGCGAAAGCCTCTGTCCAATGGTCAGACGCAAATACCCAGTATACAACCAATTGAACCATATATCTATGTCAACCAATTAACCTGGATTCATTAAGTTTAATTTTCCAATTATGGCTAACCCCAACCCCCGCCCGACAGGTATATGTCTATCCTGTAAGGAAATCTTTAACAGTTTATCTATCCTAAAGGAATATCGTAGGCTATTAAGTCTAAGGCTGAAACCTAAAATTCCTTTGTCAAGTTTATTTTAGATTACCACGTCAATCTTTTTGGTGATCAGGACAACAAGAAGCTTAAGCTTAAGACTTAATAAGTAAACCTTTAAATTACCCAAACTATAAATAACCCCTTATAAATAGGTGATATTAGAATTTATCACAACCCCAGATAACTAACTTAGTTACGACATGACCGCGGCGTAAACACACGCGTATAACGCAAGCGCACGTATCATTCAAGTAGTATAAAAAGTATCGATCCCACGAGGACTTAATATCTATTCTATTAATTTTTGAGGTCAAATGATTACTAGTATCTAACAGGTTGTTTGATTGATTTGAAAAGGTGACGATTCTAAATCTAAATAAGTAAATAAAGTTGTTCGAAAGTAGGTTTAAGAAAATTCAATATTAAAAACTATCTAGGGTTGTGATTCTTCTTCAATATCATTTTAAAGATGAAGTGGTTATCTTAAAGTTGGGTAATATATTGATTTATTAACCTGGAACACTAAATTGTGTACGCCCTCTATCGATGGTCAGACACAAATAACCCAGTTTAACCCAATTGAACCATATGTCTATGTCAACCAAATTATCTGGATTCATTAATTTAAGTTCCAATTATGGCTACCCCCCGCCCGAAAGTATATGTCTATCCTGTAAGTACATCTATTAAGGGTTATCTATCCTCAAGGAAGATCGTGGACTATTGAGTCTAAGGTCTTAAACTTAAAATCCCTATGTCTAGTTCATTCTAAGTTTCCCAGTTCAATTTTATTATGGCCAGTTAATGAAAAGCATTAAGATTAAGACTCAATAATAAATTTTATATTACCGAAGTTTATAATCTAACCTCTTATAAACCGGTGATATTTGATTTCATCACAACCCAGATAACTGGCTAGTTACGACACATATTTACGGGTAGTAAAAAAAAACTTAAATAAAATAAAAGACATAAAGTAAAAACTGAAAATTAAATACTGAAAATAAATACTGAAAATTAAATACTGAAGTAATGGTGAAAGTAAATGCTGAAATTAAATACTGAAAATTAATACTGAAAGTAAATTACTGAAAGTAAATTGCTGAAAGTAATTGCTGAAAAGTAAATTGCTGAAAAGTAAATTGCTGAAAGTAAATTACTGAAAAGTAAAAAAACTGAAAATTAAAGAAAGAAAACTATTGTGCGTAAAAGTAAATTGCGGAAAGTAAAAACTGAAAAGTAAAGAAAAGAAAGTGCGAAAGCGGAAATTAATTACTGAAAGCTGTAAATAAACAAATAGATACAATCTTCTTAGTATTCTTAAGGAATCCTTAGAAAAAATATGAATTTTACACAATGAAATGACTTGGTATTTATAGGCAAAATTTTGCCAATATCAAATCAATCCATCAAATTCTCCACAAAACCATTATTAATTTCTCCACCCAAATCCATTAATTGCTCCACTAATTGCTTATCTTGTTTGGTGTTGATTTGATAATTTTTATTTATTATTTATTAATTTATATTTTTGCTTTGAAAATGAGATAATGACTTTAATAATTACACCTCACACACTTCTGGATGGTTCATCAATTTCGTCATGAACTCTTCAGAATTCGAAAATATTTTCTCTTTCAAAGTTGTAGATCTTTGAGTCTTCTTAATCTGGCATTTTCAATCAGCTCAATCCTGATATCGAATACAACGTTATGCCCAAATACAACAGAATGCGCAAAACTGGAATTCCCAAACTGCACTTCGTCAAAACGCGCCCTTTCAAGTTTCCAATCTCCAAATTAATATATCAAGTCCAATAATTTCCCTTATTTGACCCATATTTCATCCTAATTATTTCATTGAGACCCGATATTATTTTATCTGCAAAATAAACTAAAACACATCAAAACGTTCATCAAACTGAGAAACTAAACAAAATATTAAGTTAAAGGGGCGGTAATATTGATATATTTTCCGCTCATCACACCCCCCAACCTAACATTTTTCTAGTCCTCGAGCAAAAAAACAATAAAATAAAATTAAACTAAGGCCCTTTTCGTAGGGATCACGGTTGCCATTTAGCATATGCAACAAGCCTTTAAACCCATAGTGTCCCTAGTGGACGAGTATAGTCTCGTGAGGGCTTACAGTACGATACCCACAACGTTTTACAAAGTAAAAAGATAATAAAACTAATGCACACAAAAGAAAAAAGACAAGCGAAAAGAGAATTAAGAAGTTAGTGACTAATCAGGTGAAACTCTACTCGAAGTTACTAGTTGTTTTGTTTTATTCTAATTACTGAATAAGTAAATTCTCGATTATTTTTATCCATTCTTCATATACATAGCCAAAAAAATATTAACCTTATTTTTTGCCCACAACAGTCATAAGTGCAGTTGATAAGAGAGTAATATTTTTGTCCTAAGTTCTATCAGATTTCACACCTTTTTGTAGCAATGGAATAATTTTTCATTTTTCTGATTTTTTCTTTGATTTTTCTCTATTTTTTATTTATATACAATATCTTCCGTCTATGTTGCGAGTGTTGGGTCGGTGACTCCCAAACCAGTTGGCTTTAGGGCACCAGGTGTTAAGACACCCCTACGGACTTAATCACTCAGTCTTCAGATATATATATTTTTTACACAGCATCTTCGATCCATGTAACGAGCTTTGGGCCAGTGGCTCCCAACCAGTTGGCTTTAGGGCACTAGGTGTTAAAACACCCTTACAGACTTAATAACCTCGGATCTCAGACGTTTTTTTTTTTTTTTTACTCCATTGCTATTTGAGATGTTTCCTCCAATTAAACTAGAGCACTGAATATTAAAACTTTCAATTTAGCTCATGTCCGTATGTTACTATATATGTTAATAATATCTGTAACTGAGCATATGAAGATCCATTTTAGTCCGTTTTAAGGAGAATCACAATTACATAATTCAAAATTAATTAATCAAAATGAAATAAACAAAATTAACTTGTTTCGAAATAGTTTTGAGATACGTCTCAGGAGTGGAAACTCCTTACTCAGCTATCTCTTACCAATTTCACCTTTTTAGTCAAACACAAAAAACAAAAACGCAAAATATTTTTGTAATTTTTTTGAAAATTTTTCAATTTTTTTTTATTTTTCGAAAATTTTGGACTAAAAATAAAAACACACACAACTAAAAAACAGGTACTGATCAACTAATTCCCTCCCCCAAACCTAAATGAGACATTGTCCCCAATGTCTTAAAAAGTAGAAGAAGAGTTTAGAAAATAATACCTGGTTAGCTGAAATTCTACAGGAAATTAAAGGTTAAGATCCAGATTAATCCTACGCCTCTTACCATGATCGTCCTCAGACCAATTTATCTTTGAAAGAATAGGTCAACTCGTGGTTCATAGGCTATGAGTTGGTCTATTAGATCCGGAGCAGTCTGGCAGTAAAGAGGTTCTTTCAAAGGTTTTTGACACGAACCCATTTCTCCGAGCATCATCAAGAAACACACAAAGAAATCATAAAATCATCAACGTTGAGCAATCCAATTGGTTTCTGGTTATGTTCAGGTTCGCCCAAGATAGTACTATACAGTTTTCCTCCAATTTACCCAAGCCACCTGGAAAAGCAATAAAAGCATCAGCATGGTTAATCATTTCTACCAGTCGTTCAGACATACCTAGCACGATCAGTTCCTCTCCGTTTGATGATCCATAATATTTGCCTCTGCCAAGGGTTTTTGGGATGATTCCCAAAACATGATTGCCTCATTCCTGTACAGCCTTTGAAACGATCCCCATAAGTCCGAGATTTCTCCGCCATATATTAAGTGCATATTCCTTGCAGCTAAACTCGACCCAATTCCTGTGCTGCTTCTACGTATTGTGGGTTTAGTTCCAAACACTACTACCGCAAAACACCAGATGTTTTCAACTCGTCTTCTTGAAGTGGCTTCCATGTTTTACTCTGTAGTCTTTCAAAAAGTGCAATGATGAGTTGAATTTATAATACGCTGAAACCTGAAAAGGGTTAGTAAAATAATAGCACTAGTACTTCCAAATGACATTATTAGTTAAACAAATCGTGATAGTCAAAAAGGTCTGGATCCTGTCGGAGAAAATAAAAGAAAATAACAAAACAATTACAATTATTAGGAAAAGACAAAAGAGATATAATATTTACAAGAAAAGTAGTGGCTTGATTGACGTCTATACGTCAGGGACAAGCTTCCCATCCAATTTTCTTATAAATTGGCAAACAGGGTCTTTTTGAGTCAGATTCCCGAGACTTAACTGTTGTCTTTCTTTTGAAATTGTGTATGTAATTTGCGAAGGCTATGTGAACATATCCACTGGGATGCGTCTCAAAAGTTGAAGATATATCATCAAAAGACTCCTTACTCAAGCCATCCCTAATGAATTTAATTTTGTCTTCGCGATTATCAGACACCATTCCTAAAGAACGACAACGAGTATTGCAATTCCAATCGTGCACATTTGTAACAAACACCCATTTGCTTAGCTCTACGTTTCTTTGCATAGGTGCTTCTTCCAAACCAGGCAGATGTGAAATAAAGAGTCAGAAGACTCACCTGCCAATCGGACCCGTGCTTCAATTACCCAACGAATGTCATTAGGACACCATGGATGTCAGTAACCTCATCCGTTCCAAGCGAGCTTTGTAGACTTTCATCAGAGATTTTTGAGGGAGAGAAGGAAATTGTTTGTGAAGATTTGCGAGAGCATCTTCCATCTTGAATGACTAAACCTGCAAAAACTAAAACACACAAAATAAAACACACCAAATCACAATATATACACAATTACATGGGTTGCCTCCCTGCTAGCGCTAAGTTAAAGTCGTCAGCCAGACTTGACTTCTCGAACGTTAAGTTGGATTGAAGTGTAACACTTTCTTTTTGTCGCCCAATGATTCTCCCCAGTAGTGCTTGACACGCTTGTTTTTAACCTTGAAAGTTTTGTTAGCGTCAGGATCATGTATCTCAACGGCTCTATTGGTAAACTTTGGTGATCACAAATGGACCTGACCACCATGATTTTGGCTTCCATGGGAAGAATTTCACCCTTGATTTGTTTAACAGTACCTTCTGCCCTGTTCCAGTTGTATCCAGTCGCGCACTAACATCTCATCATGTCTCTTCTTGCCATTTCTTTGTACAATTTGGCATCATCAAAAAGCTGATTGTGAAATTCCTCCAATTCGTTGAGCTGGTGGAACTTTTTCTCTTCTGTTGCTTGTAGTGCAAGAATTGGCTCCTTCAGTACAAAGATGTTTTATCTTAGGCTTACAGGAAATTGACATGTTTTAAGTTTGTTAGTAG